>CM064863.1:7639660-8192117 GCA_032719365.1 Prinsepia uniflora | reverse complement strand
TGTGGATGGAAAGCAGTACTGAAATGTAGATTGGTACCCAAGGTGGTTTGTAAACTCCGCCAGAACCTGGAAGTGAAACGCGGATCGCGATCAGATACGATCGACTCTAGCGTACCATGAAGTCGAATGATTTCCTTCACGAACAGTTGAGCAAGCCGGATGGGTCTATAAGTCTCCTGTATCATCAGAAAATGGGGTGACTTGGTTAACCGGTCTACAATCACCCACACTCCGTCGAATCCACTCCGGGTCCTTGGAAACTTAAAGACGAAGTCCATGGTGTTATGGTCCCACTTTCACTCAGGAATCGGAAGTGGCTGCATAGACCCATAAGGTCTATGCCACTCCACCTTAACCTGGTGGTAGGTCAAGCATATGCTCATGAACTCTGCAATGTCCTTTTTCATTCCTGACCACCAATAATGGCTTCGGAGGGTACGGTACATCTTTGTACCTCCCGGATGCATAGTATAAGCCGAACTATGGGCTTCCTCCAGAATCTCGGCCCGTAATTCTGCCACTGCAGGTACACACAATCTGCCCAACTTCACTAGTGCTCCATCACCTCGGATGGTAAAATCCTACCTTTCACCCGCTTCGACCTCAATCCTGTAGATACAAAGTGTCGGATCCTGAAATTGTGCTTCAATGATTCGATCGATTAACACCGGTCGTACGTGAAAACTGGCTAACAAAGCTCCCGCCTCAACTGTCCCCAGTATAACTCCAGCCTTTCGGAGTTCCACTAACAAATGGAGATACCCCATCCTCAAATGTGTAACTGATCCTGCTGATTTCCTGCTGAGCGCATCTGCCACCACATTTTCCTTACCCGGATGGTACTCAATCGTACAGTCATAATCCTTTATTAGCTCCAACCATCTCCGTTGCCTCATGTTAAGCTCCTTCTGGGTGAATAGATACTTTAGGCTCTGGTGGTCGGTGTATATCCTGCACGTTGCACCGAATAGGTAATGTCTCCAGATTTTTAGAGCATGAACCACCGCTACCAACTCCAAATCATGGGTAGGGTAGTTCAATTCATGAGTCTTTAGCTGACGTGATGCGTAAGCGATAACCTTACCATTCTGCATTAACACGCAGCCCAAACCTTGTAGTGATGCATCACTAAAGACCACGAACTCTCCACTGTCATCTGGCAATGCAAGGACAGGTGCAGTGGTCAATCGATACTTCAATTCCTGAAAACTATGTTCACACTACTCGTCCCAATTGAACTTCACCCCCTTTCGAGTCAATCGAGTCAACGGTGCAGCAATTTTGGAGAATCCCTCCACGAATCTCCGATAGTAACCCGCTAACCAGACAAAACTCTGTACCTCTGTTACCGTTATCGGTCTGGCCCAGTTAGTCACCGCTTCTGTCTTCTGGGGATCCACGCTAATCCCATCTACCGATATCACATGTCCCAGAAAACCAATACTGCTCAGCCAAAACTGGCACTTACTCAGCTTGGCGTACAACTGTTTCTGTCTCAGGTTCCCTAATACCAACCGTAGGTGTTTCTCATGTGCTCTGGCACTCCTTGAGTACACCAGGATGTCGTCAATGAACACAATCAAAAATTTATCCAAGTAAGATCGGAAGACCCTGTTCATCAAATCCATGAATGCTGCTGGAGCATTTGTCAAGCCGAAGGGCATCACTAGGAACTCGTAATGTCCGTATCGGGTCCGAAATGCCGTTTTTGGAACATCCTCCTCCGTAATTCTCAGCTAGTGATACCCCGACCGTAAATCAATCTTCGAGAAGTACTGCGCTCCTCGCAACTGGTCGAATAGATCATCAATCATGGGTAAAGGGTACTGGTTCCTCAGTGTCACTTTGTTGAGTTGCCGATAATCTACACACAATCAGAGGCTCCCCTCCTTCTTCTTTATGAATAACACCGGTGCTCCCCACGGTGATGTACTCGGTCGGATGAATCCCAAATCCACCAACTCCTGCAACTGAGTCTTGAGTTCCCGTAACTCAGCCGTCGTCATCCGATATGGTGCCTGGGATATAGGTCGGGTACCGGGGAGTAGTTCAATCGTAAACTCGATCTCCCGCTGTGGTGGTAATCCAGATAGGTCTTCTGGAAACACATCCGTAAACTCTCGCACCACTGGTATCTCATCGATACTCGGAGTATCAACCTGCTCCATCACAACATGCGCCAGATAACCCTGGCATCCTTTCTGCAGAAGTTTGGTAGCGGCAAGCGAAGAAATCACTTCAGCAAGCGAACCGTCACGCTCCCCCTGAAAGATAACCTCCGGAAAACCCGGACTTCGCAGAATCACATGCCTACTACAACAATCAAAGAGCGACCCATGCTCCGATAACCAATCCATCCCTAAAATCACATCGAAGTCATGGATATCCATAATGATTAAATCCGCTAGTAGATCCACATCCTCCACTCTCACAGGGCACCTCCGAATCACCTGATTCACCAAGTACACGAGTCTCATCGCCGTGCCAATGCCCATCTCGCTATCTAAAGCTGATACCTCACAATCCAGCATACCCGCAAAACTCCTCGAAATAAAAGAGTGAGTAGCCCCCGCATCCATCAATACACGTACAAGAAGGTTTGAGATATGAAGAGTACCTGTAACCACACTTGGGGCTGTCCTAGCCTGCTGCTGAGTCACTGCAAATACACGAGCCTTGGGCCCTGCAGTCTGTCCGCGCCCACGCGCGCCACGCTCAGCACCACGGTCACCTCCCTGTCCTCGACCTCTGACAGTGTTGGAAGCCGAACTCTGCACAGCACTGGAGCCCCCTACATCGTTGCTCCTAGACAACAGTGGGCAATCTCGGGCATAGTGGCCCGCTCCTCCACAAGCAAAGCAGCTGACTGTCCTCGGCCTGTCCGAAGACCCACCGGATGCACCACTCCAAGATGAATGTTGTCCTGAGCTGAACCTCGATCTTGTCCTCTGAGAGCTCCCATGTCAACCCGACCATCCACGACCCCATAAAGATGATGGTGCTTCTCTGTAACTTCCTCCCTTTGTGTTCCTCTGGCCCATTGGTCCAAGGTATGGACGATCCCGACGTCGCCCCTCGCCTGAAGGCTGTTGTGCTTGGTGTGCCGCCAGACTGGCCTCGACACAAACCGCTGCGTCGACCATGTCTCTCAGAGTAGCGTGACTGGCAGCTGTCACACCTGCCCGAATCTCCCCTCGGAGTCCAAGTTCAAACCTCTGCCATTTGTCTTCCTCTGTGCTCACAAATGCTGCCGCAAACCGAGAAAGTTTCCCAAAGGTCTGCTCATAGTCCGCAACTGACATATCTCCCTACTCCAGCCGTAGGAATTCTGCCTCCCGAGCAGCGCGAAATGATCGCGGGTAGTACTGATCCAAGAATCAGGCACGGAAGACCTCCCAGGTAGTGGTGTGGACAAACCATCCTGACATCTCTAGGCCATGCCACCACTGATAAGCTCCGCCTTCCAATAGGAAGGCCGCCAATGTCACCCGCTCGCCCGGTGGGCAGTGCATCACCGTAAAAATCCTTTCCCACTTAGCAATCCATTCGTAGGCATCCCCGGGGTTTGATCCCCCGCTGAAAGGAGTGGCTCTCAAACACTGATCTCGTTCGATACTTGCGCATTTCATTTCTCTCTCTAGTTCCTCGTCAATCCGTACGGGAGGAATTCTCCTTGGAGGCATAACCAACTGTTAAGAGGCATAGATTAGATAACATTATCCTTAAACTTGAAAAGTACCTAGTACTGACCGCTAGTCTAGCATGCTGACCACAACCTAGTGCTCTGATACCAAGCTGACAGGACCCGCCCCGATCCACCTGGGACCACAAGGGGACGTGCCCTGCTCCCGTCTGACACCCGAACAAACATTCCAATTTTAACCTTTTAAGTTTAAATGCATAAATAACCAAATTAAAGTCATACATAAAATCCGAATTCAAAAAATGTCAGACAAGGGATAATGTCCAAAAGTACAAGTTCTGAGCACGACTCTAAGCTATCCTGCGGGCTAACCTACCCAACAGGGGTTCATGTCCGTAGTGTAGATCTATGCCTCTGCCTCGGGATCCTCTTCTACCTCAGTAGCACGGCCTGGAGGGGTCAACAAAACATTAAGGGTGAGTGGGCCAAAACTCAAAGTTTATAAAAAGGTTCAACAATTAAAAACATATACTTTTACCCCTCCGTTTTCCAAACATGCATGCATTAGTATTTAAGCCCATAAAATCATGTAAGATACCACAAGTCATATAATAAAACCATAAATATAACCACAGCCACTGCACTATACACTCCAACCCTGGCATCCCAGATGTCTGACGTCCCTGACATCCAATAAGGTCACAGTCCCAAGGCTACGCGTGCCACTCGGGGTCTCAATCCCGAGTCCAATACCCGAACCCAGTCCGGGTACGGCATCCCAGATGCCTGACGTCCCAGACATCCAATCGTAGCAATCCTGCTCCTGAGTCATCCTACGGTCTGGTCCCTCCGTAGAATGACCCCTGGCAGGCATTGCGCCGTGACCACTTCGAGGTACCCACATCCGGAGGAGACAGTATCACATGGGTAGATCTATACAGTGCAGTACCAAAGATCGACAATCCACATACGTAAATATAGATATATATGTATATATAGTCCAAAACAATGCTTAAATTTCACCAGACGGGTCTCAAGCCCAAACATCGTAAATTGTGTCATGGCCATAACTCAAGATAATTGAAACCTTTGCTTGATTCACACACACACACATATATATATAAGTGAAAATCGTTATGCATGCAAGGGTTTAATGAAATCGGGCCCACTCACAGTACAATCCTGCTGCAAAACTGCGCGTAAAACCTCGTATGGGTACTATTGTACGATTCCTGTCAGTCCAAATCACACGTAAAGGTCACTACAAATCCTTAACATTCAACCAAGAAATCCTAAACTGAAACCGGCCCGAGAAAGCCGGCTGAACACGCTTCCCGAGGTAATATACCCTATTTTGACCAACTTAACTATCTCCGATCGACTCGAAAATTAACTCAAAATGTTCAGTAAATTGAAAGGATGAAAACTTAAGTTGACCGTGATCGGAGATGAGGCTTCACGCGCCCTCAAGCGCCTCCCAAAGTGGATACGCGTGAAAGCCACGCGCCAAGCACTGTAGCTACAGTGTCATCGTCCTTACCCGGAAGCCTGTTAAATGGGTCCCCAAACCCGCGACTCAACCCGGCCAAATCCCCATCAATTCTCACTCGATTTCCTTCGTTTTTCCACCTAATACTTTTCTTAGCCTTTTAATTTAAGCTCTGATCCATTAATAACCTCAATAGGTCCTAAATCGTTCACTCGACCCGTGATCAAACAAACGGGTCAACCGTTGTTCTTCACTCAGCTCAACTCCAAATCCAAATTAACTTCAGCTGAAGCTTACTAGGACCTATACGAACAATAAGACATAACTAATTTCACAAATCCTCACCTGGAAGTCGTCGTCCTCAGTTCTGAAAATCCTTCGAAAATGGAACTTGAGTTCCTGGCCAAACCGTGGTCAAATCACCTCAGGGGTGATATGGTTGAACTCCAATTGGTTCCAGAAATCTATTTCGATCCTTGGTTTCGTCCAACTCGCCTCACAAATCAAACTCGATTTTCTCCTCCAATTTTTCAGATTTTCCAGTCTCTGTTTTCTCTCAAGTTCTCAACTTCCTCTCTTCAGAAATGGCCTTCTTTCACTCCCTATCTCTCTGTTAACTGAATCGTGCAGCCAACACCCGTGGGAATCCCTCAGTCCCACTCTGAAAATTGTTTCTCGCAAAATAGACCCAAGCTCAAAACAAAATGGTGCCCGGGCCTGGTGCTTGATTCAGTCCACACCCACTGCCTCAAAACCAATAAACTAATCTCTGTCCAGCCACTAACCCTGTTAAACAATTGTTTGATCAGAACCACCAAGCACGGTGGTGCAGGCCCTATTTCCCACGGTTTTCAAACAGTAACCTCCTGCCAAAATTACCATTTTGCCCTTCTGTCCAAAAATTACCAAAATGCCTTTCTCTTTCTAGACCCGTAACTCAACCGTCCGATGTCCGTTTTCAGCATCCCGCCTGTCTACGGACTCAGGGCATCGAGACCTACCTAACGACCCTCGAATCGTGTGAAAATTAGTTGTCAATCAAAAAGTCAACATTTTCCCCATTTTCATCCGAATTACGAAAATGCCCTTGAACTTCCGAACGTCACAACTTTTTCCCTAATCGTCGGAATTGACTGTGCCACCTGGCTATGAACTCGTGACGTCCCGAACTACGTCACGTTCATCGATCAACGTCCGTTTGACCTACCAAAAAAAGTCAACAATTTGACCATACTATTCATAGGGGTAAAACGTCATTTCATTTACTATTTTACAATTTTACATTCCTCGAATTTCCGTGGCGTTACACTATTAGAGATCATTTAGGGTATTTCAGGGCTCCAAAGTGACCGTTTATAGGTTTAGGATGAGTATAATTTCTAGGGAATTTGGGGGGGAGGGGGGTTCAAATACGAGATTATTTGTAACATTAGTGACCATCGATTATTACTTTTGACAGGAGGTACCGCTTTAGAGACTTTGAAATAATGTATAACTCGAGATTGAGGTCTATTAGATTCATTGTGAATGGACGTTTGTTTTAATTATCATGATGCATGCATATTGAACTATTTAAATGATTTATGAAATTATCTGAGTTGAAATGGTTTGAATAATTGTTAGATATTGTTGCATGTTATCGATCGATTTATGGTTTTACAATAATTACTCGGTTTATTGTTCATAACACATGTTTTACGAATTTGGTGGAAATAGTGTTTCGGGCTCAGACCCTGTTGAATTGTTTTGACTGGGAGTCAAGCATTTATTTTAAAGCAAGATATTTGCTTTACTGTTGCACTGTTTTCGACTGCCGACCATCCTCGAAATATACAGCGATTATATTTTGCAGACTGGCATCATAACGTGTGTCTCCGTCAGATCCTAGGGGCATCATTTTCCATACTGCATCATAGAGTGTGTCTCCACTAGATCATAGAAATTTTAGAGTCAACCGACTATGTGGCTTTAACTCGAGGAAAATTGAGGATGTGTCACGAGTTTTTTTTTTTTGTATTTGTATCCAGATTTTTCATATGATATAATAAACAGAGATTTTAGAAAAATTGGGACCACAAGTATTTTTATAAACATGTTATGTTTCTTATTTTGTGGGTCCATGGTCTTAACTTGAATTTCATGTATGAAATCCTCATTATTTATAACCTAATTCTAGATGATTTCTTTTATGTATGCATATTTTAGAAACTAGAGGGTTATACTATTTTATTCCTTGATAAACATGTTTTAACATGATTATTTTTGTCCACTCACATTTTCATGGTTTTACTTACCCTCTAGCCTGTGACATAGGAGCAAGGGCATACTTTAAACAGAGACTTACTTTCGATTTCCTGCGCGTTCGTGATCCTTAGAGTAGGATCTTTGTTTCATCTGTCATTTTCTTTAACTAGTAGCTCTATTTACTATTTTGGACTTTTGTAAAACTGTTGCAATTTCAGTTATCTTTTTGGATTTTAAGTGAAATCATCCATTTTCTGACACGTGTAAAGGGTATTCTTGGGGTTCCAGTTTATTTGCCAAATAGGAGCAGAACCCTTTACAATTTTTAAGAAATTTTCGGGTTGGGTTTTGTCATGTGATCTCCCTATAGAATTTGATTTTGACAACTCATGGCGGATTTAGGATTTGTTTTTGAAGGATCAACACTTAAAATGATACTACCTGCTATTAATGTTCTTATTCTATATGGTTAATAAACGTACAACTCAATGAAAAATGATTAGACACTTCGTTGATTACTACAATTATCTACACTCCCATTATTTGTAAGAAAATGTGCTCTTAATATAAAATGTGGTATGAAAATTTTGTACATCTATTATGTCGTTTGATTGGGGTCTGTTGATGTGACATTGAATTAGGTGCAGATTCATTGTTAATATGTCGATGTACATATGCTACTTAACAAAAATGAAAAATAGACTTGCTAGTGTTGAAAATAATTAGTAAAATTCTGATGTTATATGATTATTAAATGTACATTTAATGAAAATAATTATCTACTTTCCCGATTACATTTTCACTAATGACCTACTTCCTCATTATTTGAAAGTAAACATGTACTTTTTCATCGGTTATCTAATTCCCCATTATTTGTAAGTATGTGATATAAAGTTTGGTACAAAACTTGGTACACCTATTATTATGTTTTATTAGGGCCAATTAAATTGAGACAAATTCCATAACATATATCCGCCGTCTATTTTACACAAATATGCTCAACCCAAATTTGACTCATTTAATAATCGTGTTAAGGATATCCAATTCAAAGCCAACATGTTAATGATCCAAGTAACTCGTGTAACTCATTTAATAGACAAGTCAAACTCGAAACTCAATTAACCTATAACTTGTTTATTCCATTTAACCTATTTAATATGTTTAAACTATTTAAACTATAAGATTTAATAGGTATATATATACGTAAATGAGTAAATATATAATGACAGGACCCGTCCCAAATCCCCAGCGATTAACGTGGGACGTGCCTGCTCCCATATGATACGAAGTGTCAGACCAGGGATAACTCCGTCCTTTGCCTAACCGGGTCTATCAAAGGGTGCCAGGATCAGGAGGAGGAATGTGATGTCTCGTCTCTACTATAGCCTGCATCCGCTATCAACCTTAAGGGCATACAAAACACGAAAGCACTGAGTGGACAAAAACAAATATTTTATAAAATATTTTCATCAAAAAGACCTTTATACCCTTCACAAAAAACATATGCATGCATTCGAAAACCATTTCTCAAATCATTCATTGGGGTCGTAGCCCAAAATCCAAAATAAGGAACCCAGAACGAGTCTCCTTCTCAAAACATGAAACGTAGGGTCTCAACCCAAATCCGATACACGTGGGTCTCAACCCAAAATCACCTTAGTGAAATCTCATACACATATACATATATACATATATAACCCATCCTGGACATCCTCTGATGTCAACTCGGGCCACACAGCCCCTAGGGAACTCATCCCCAATATATGTCATGATTTCTCTATATATAAGTATGCATACTACTCGGGATCTCACTCCGAGTCTACTCCTAGGAATTCTCCATCTAGGAGGTTCTGTCTCCGGATCTAGTCCGAGCATCTCTCTAGGATCTGATCCGGGACCACATCATAACTCCCACTCCTAAAATGGGCTCCATATGGGGAACAAGCATTCCAGGTAGTGGATCGTGACTCTCCAGGTCGACGTCTGGAGGAGACCAATCAATACGCTCGTAAGGAGGGTATATACATATTAGTATAGAAAACCATAAACGGGACTCACGCCCAATAACACAAGTCAACTGGGCCTCTAGCCCGAACTTAGGACTCAACAGGGCCTCTAGCTCGATTTCACCATAACTGGGCATCAAGCCCGAACTAGTAAATCAACTGGGCATCGAGCCCGATATATCAGGGTCAGTCACGATTTCTGACCAGAGTGATGCGTGCAACCATCAGTCCAGAATTGCTCTCAATCCCGGTATGTCGCCGTGAATAGATCACTGCCGCGACCACTCTAGAACATGGTGCACACGTCACCGATCGATCTTCTATACCGTCAGCACTCCGAGTCGAGCCTCCAGTGGCTGCCCGACAACGGAACGTGCATCGTGACCTCTCCGGAGCGAACACATCCCAATCTAGAGGCGAGTTTCATATCGTCCATCGTCGTGCATATAGCACCCGTCGCGACCCCGACTCAGACCCGTAGGTCATCAATAGGGTTACATGCCGAGTCAAAACCAAAACCAAATGGGTCTCATGATAAGACCCAACCCCAATCCCCCGGGATTAAGGGCTAAGTTCTGCTCCCATCTAACTTACACGTGACACGAAGGCTAAACCGATGTTCAACCTCCATGTGACACGTAAGTCAGACAAGGGATTTCCAAATGAACCGCTCAAAACTTCGAACTTTCCAGAGCGCACAGACTCTACTGTGGTTCGCGTGTGTGATGTCTCCGTCTATCTCAATCAACAGCCCGCACCGCGACAACCTAGAGGGTATACAAAATACAAAGGCTGTGAGTGGACAAAAATAAAGTGTAAGTTCAAAAACAGTTATCAGAAAACACAATGACATTTTTACCCTCCACGCAAAAACCGATGCATGCATATCAATGTTGTGAAACCATTTCATATCAAGTTCATATCAAAAACCATCAATGAAAACCATTATTGAAAACTCGAATCAAATTCGTTATTCAAATCCAGGCCTCAACCTCAAATCACAAATCAATCTCAAGGTACGGGAACTCAGTCCCGAAACTCATCAAATTCAAAGCATCCGGGCCACTGTCCAAAACATCGGAAAACCAGTGGAAAACATCAATCATACAAGTTTGCTGGATCTCAAGTGCGCCCGAGTCTTTAAACTCAAAACCATGCGCAATATCAGGCCTTCCCGGGATATCAACGAGTCTTTAAACTCAAAACATAATCACAGGCCTCGGGGGGTATCATAACCGAGTCTTTAAACTCAAAACATATACCGAGTCTTTAAACTCAAAACATATCAATCCAGAGCCCTCCCCCCGTCAATCAACCGAGTCTTTAAAGTCAAAACCAGATCCAGCGGTTTTTCTTTTTCTTTTTCCGGGTCTTTAAACCCAAAACCATTTTTCATTCAAACACCATAGAAAATCCTTCTCCGAATTCACAACAATGATTCCGTAAGCTTGCATCCCGAACCATCATCCCAAACCCAAATCTAGATTTCCTTTCCAAATCTTGAAAACCAAATCCGAAGTCTCAATTCCAAAATCCAGTTTCAAAACCTACAACTCGTTTTCGAAATCACATGAACAGGGCTCCAAGCCCAAAATCACTTTTCCGAAATCCATTCCAAATCCTTGAAATCAAATCATATTTCAAATCTCGAAGTCAAATCATTAAAACCATGATCAAATCACAAGATCAATCGAAATCTCGTAAAACATGCTATTCCGTAAATATCTCGAAAATCGTGCAAAACCGTAAACCATCAAGATCATAAATCAAATCATAGAATCACGTATAGAAAATATATAAAAACATATATGCATGCATCAAGAGTTAGAAAGCAAAGTCCACTCACACACCGTTTTGCCGCTACCTCGATACGCTTGCACTTACGCCATTCTCAGCTAATCTACTATCCTCGGCTTTCCTGAACCTATCCAAATCCCACAATAAGGTCACTAATTACTTCACAATGATCATACTTAAGCTCCGAAATTTTTTCCCAAATTTTTAACTATTTTTAACCAAGCCCTAAAACCTTTGGACAGTCCGAAACTTATCGAGACGATGTCCGATCCACTCGAAACCAGTCCCAAAATGTTCGTTACAATAAATACTTTAAAATTCATGTTGGAAGATTCCCCAAACTACCCTTCACGTGCCCCCACGCGCGTCTGAAACTTCCTGCGCTTGAAACCCACGCATGTGAAAAGTGTCACCATCAACCTCTAGTCGACCCGGTTCATATCGGGTTAGACCAGTCTCTGCAACTCGAACCGACGTGGCCAGTTTTCATCCAATTTTCATCCGTTTTTCATCCAATTTTCATCCATTTTCATCCTTTTAAGGCCTCTAGCATCGCCCTATTCATTCTGATCGACTTAGCTAATAAAATCACAACTTACAGACCAAATTCTTACCTTCTCGAATCGATGAAAATCCTGCCACTGTTCCTTCATCGTGTTCATTGATGTTGACCACTCACGTCCTTGATTTTAATCCCAGACAAACTCTGGAACCTCCAGAAACATTTTTCAGTCAACAAAACCACAAATCAGACAATAAATCTCCAAGTACCATTTTGAACTCAAATTGGATTTTTCAAGACTCTGCCTTACCTCCACCGCCGTACCTCGCTGTGGCCACTGGGAGACTCCTCATACTTTCTATTTCCTCTTCCTTTCACTCTGTACACCAATCGAAGAGGTTTTAAGCGTGTTAATCAAGTATGGTCAGTCACGGGGTTGCAGGGAAATTTTACGGTTTTCTTTCTCACGGAGGCAAGACCACCGTACACAGTTGTCCATGAAGGTGGCACTCGAGTTTAAATTGGATTTCTGTTCAGACGGCACAGCTACCTGAGGAGAGTTGAGGGGTGTGAGGTTGCAGGATTCCATGTCTCTGTTTTTCCAAACCGTGCCAACTATCCCAAAAATCTTCATCCTTTTTTAAAATCCTCTGAGGCGGTTTCCATGATTCCACATCCTTCCAGACATAGGACAAGTGTCCTTGTCTGATTGGGCATAATTCCCAATGTAAATGGCACATGTCTAAAATACCTTTTACACAAAATTACCATTTTACCCCTCGTCATCCTAGATCCATGATTCTCGCTTCCGACCTTCAAATAACACATGCCGCCTGTCGTTGTACTCAGGGCATCAAGACCTTCCTAACGGTCCTCGAAGTACGTGAAAATTCCATGTCATCCAGAAAGTCAACAAATTTCCCTTTTTTTACCTAAATTACCAAATTACCTTTGAACTTCCGAACATCATAACTTCCTCCTCGGATGTCGGAATCGGACGTGCCACTTGTCTATGAACTCGTGACGTCCCAAAATACGTCACAGTCATCGGTTAAAATCCATTTGACCGCCCGATCAAAAAATCAACATTTTTGCCCATTCTAGGGGCAAAATCGTCATTTTGCACCGTCCGTCCGAAATCGTCCAACTAATTACTGATTAACCTCACTAATCTGTCATCAATCACTAAACTAATCCAGATTTCTGGAACGGGTCGTTACATCTCATGCCCGATTTTACCTTTTCAAAACCATTTCATTAAAACCGAAAGAATAAGCGCGTAAAAGCACGTATAAAACGGAAAACCTCGAAATACGTGCCCATACGTAAACACACACACAAAATGCACTCATGGCATCACAAAACATATATTAAAGTACTTATAAAATATTTTTGCATGCATCGATTCATAAAAGAAAGTCCACTCACAGACCGTCCACGATGCCGCCTCAATACGCGCGCTGCACGCCTTATCGGGTCAATCGTCTTCTCCAGGGTTCCCGAACCTGTCCAAATCGTAATAGAATGTTACTAACTACTTAAATAACCCTTCACTAAAGCCCCATAATTTTCCGAAATTTTTAACTATTTTTAAACGAGTTCTGAAACCTTCGGACAACCCGAACTATATCGAGACGATGTCTGATCAACTCGAAATCAGTCCCAAAATGTTCGTTACATCGAATACATAAGTTCACATGTTGGAATTTTCTCCAAAGTCTCCCCCGCGCACCCGTACGCGCCGCCTAAAGTGGTTGCCTGTGGGAGCCACGCGCCAGTGCACAGTGTTGTCTTCTTCCTCGGCCAGATCGGTCCAAACCGGCCGGTCCGGCCCCTAAACTGTTCAATCTTCGTACTTTTTCATCCTAATTGATTATATTCTTCCTAATTCGACCCTAGGAATCTAAATATGGAATTAAAACAACCAAAAACCCATTAAATCCTCACGGTTCAATATTTCCAAATCCTCCCCAGGGCTTCCTCAGCCGTGAACCACCACCAAAACCACCATAATACCTTCCTAACAACCCATTAGACCTATTCTAATCATCTAAAATGGCCCATAACGTTTAAAATTGAAAATCGAGGAAATCAAGCAAAAATCGATTACCTTGCACAGGGGTCCCTGTTGTCCATGGTGGCGCTGCTTCTGGCCAGCCACCATCATCCTCCTGCCCTCGCTTCATTCTCTGGGCCTCACAAGCATGATCAGCTGGGGAAGGGTTGGATTGGTTTGGATGTCGAATCGGGTTTGGTTTGGTGGAAATGGTCGAACACAAAGGAAGGGGAGGATATGCATAAGTTGTTTGGGCTGAGCAATGGATGGGTGACACTTGTCACTCATCCATTGGGCCTGTCCAAAAAGCTGGGCCCCACATGCTGCCAAAAGTCTCCCGTCTCGTAAAACGTGCAATAGTACGTTTGAACTTCCGTGAACCGTAACTTCTCCGTCGAACGTCCGAATTCGACGTGCCGCCTGTCTACGGATTCGTATCGACACCATCTACGTAACTGTTTTCGGCCCTCGGCCATCAGACCTTCCGGGTCAAAAGTCAACATTTTACCCTCGTTTAGGGGCAAAATCATAATTTCTCCCTGAACGTTCATTAATCCTCTTTTAATTCCCGATTAACGAGGCTAAGCTGTAACAACCCGGAAATTCAAGGATTATAATAATGTAATTTAATGTATGAATTGACATTTTTACCCTTGTGATTGGTATGGCCAAATTGTTGACTTTTTTATTTGTGTGTCAAATGGACTTTGACCAATGATCGTGACGTAGTTCGGGACGTCACGAGTCCATAGACAGGTGGCACGTCCAATTCGGACGATCAGGGTAAAAGTTATGACTATCGGAAGTTGAGGGGCATTACTGTAATTTGGACGATTGGGGCGATAATGTTGACTTTTCGTTTGACAACTAATTTTCACATGACTCAAGGACCGTTAGGCAGGCCCGTATTATAGACAAACGGGTGAAGGTGGTGACATTGTAACTACAGTGTCAGGCGCGTGACTTTCACGCGCAGCCACTTTGGGCGGCGCGTGAGGGCGCGTTGGACCTCATCTCTGATCACGATCAACATGACTTTTATTCCCCTCATCATTCTGAACATTTTTGGTGAATTAACCATGTTGATCTGAGTTAGTTTTGATGGGTCAGTTTATGGCCGGTTGTCTCGGGAAACGTGTTGGACGGGTTCCCCGAGCCGGTTTCTGTTTCGGACTTTTTGGTTAAATGTTTAAGACTTGTGGTGACCCTTACATATTATTTGGACTGACAGGAATTGTACGATAATCCCGGTACAAGTTCGTACGCGCAGGTTCACCGCGGGATCGTACAATGAGTGGGCCTGATTTCATTAAACCCTTGCATGCTTAAATGTTTTCCGATTTACTTATATGTTCACATGCTGGAATCAAGAAACGATTTTGATGATATTAAAATTATGGTTATGGCACGTTTCACGGTATTTGGGTTTGAGACCCATCTGATGAAACTTAAGGATCGGTTTGGATTTTATCTATGTATATATATGTTTTGCATGTGGATATCAATAAAATGTATTTGGTACTGAACTGTATAGATCCATTCTTATGATACTGTCTCCTCCGGATGTGGTACCCCGGAGTGGTCATAGCGCATTGCCTGCGAGGGGTCATTCTACGGAGGAACCGGACCGTAAAATGACTCAGGAACAGGATTGCTTATTTGACGTCAGGGACGTCAAGCGTTTAGGACGCTAGGCATTTGAGATGCCGTACCCGGACAGGGTTCGGGGATTGGATTCGGGATTGAGACCCCGAGTGGCACGCGTAGCCTTGAGACTGTGACCTTATCGGACGTCAGGGACGTCAGACATCGGGGATGTCTGGATCGGAGTGTATAGTGCAGTGGCTAAAATTTATCCTATGATTTTATTACATGCCTTATGGTTCATACTATATGATTTATGGTTTTAAATTCTAATGCATGCATGTTTGGAAAACGGAGGGGTAAATTATATGATTTACTTATTAAACAATTTTATAAGCTTGAGTTTCGACCCACTCACCCTTATTGTTTTGGTAACCCCTCCAGGTCGTGCTACTGAGGTAGAGGAGGAACCTGAGGCTGAGGCATAGATCTACTTCTGCGTACCTGATCTCCTGTTGGGTGGTTTGCCCGCATGTTTATTTTAGAGTTGTGCTCGCAACTTGTAATTTTGGATTTCATCCCTTGTCTGACATCTGTTTATTTCGGATTTGATGTAAAACTTTAATTTGGTTATTTATGCATTTGAACGTTTGAGGTTAAAATTGGTATGAATTTTGGGTGTCAGACGGGAGCAGGGCACGTCCCCCATGTGGTCCCTGTGGGATCGGGGCGGGTCCTGTCAGCTTGGTATCAGAGCACTAGGTTGTGGTCAGCATGCTAGACTAGCGATTAGTACTAGTTACTTTTCGAGTTTAAGGATAATGTTAACTGATCTATGCCTCTTGACAGTTGGTTATGCCTCCAAGGAGGATTCCTCATACACGAACTGACGAAGATCTGGAAAGGGAAATGGAATGCGCAAGCATTGAGCGGGCTCAACGTCTGGGAGCCACACCTTTCAACGGGGGATCAAAGCCCGAAGATGCTCATGATTGGATCACCAAATGGGAAAGGATCTTCACGGTGATGCACTGCCCTCCGGACGAACGGGTGACCTTGGCGGCCTTCTTACTGGAAGGAGGAGCCTACCTGTGGTGGCACGGCCTTGAAATGTCTAGATGGTCTGTCCATACCACTGCTTGGGAAGTTTTCCGTTCCCGATTTCTGGACCAGTACTACCCGCGATCGTTTCACGCGGCACGGGAGGCTGAGTTCCTGCGGCTGGAGCATGGGGATATGTCCGTTGCGGACTACGAGCAGACTTTCGGAAAACTTTCCCGGTTCGCTGCATTATTTGTGAGCACGGAGGAGGACAAATGCCAAAGGTTTGAGCTTGGACTCCGAGGGGAGATCCGGGCAAGTGTGACTGCTGCTACTCATGCTTCTCTGAGAGATATGGTCGACGCTGCGGTGTGTGTCGAGGCCAGTCTGGCGGCACTCCAGACACGACAGCCTTCGGGCAAGGGGCGACGTCAGGATCGCCCACAACGTGGGCCAACGGGCCAGAAGAACAACAAGGGAGGGGGCTACAGGGGAGCACCCTCATCCTTTAAAGGTCGTGGCTGGTCAGGTCGACGTGGAGGCTCTCAGGGCCGAGGATCAGGATACAACTCTAGGCAGCGTTCATCTTGGAGCGGTGCTTCTGGTGGGCATTTGGACAGGCCGAGGCCAGTAACCTGTTTTGCGTGCAGAGAAGAGGGCCACTATGCCTGTGATTGCCCGTTGTTGTCCAAGAGCAACGACGCTGGGGGCTCTAGTGTGGTGCAGAGCACGGCTTCCCACACTAATGGAGGTCGAGGTCAGGGAGGTGACCGTGGTGCTGAGAGTGGCACGCGCGGGCGCGGACAGAATGGAGGGCCTAAGGCTCAAGTGTTTGCAATGACCCAGCAGCAGGCGAGGACTGCCCCAGGCGTGGTTACAGGTACACTACATATCTTAAATCTTCTTGTACGTGTGTTGATATATGCGGGGGCTACACATTCTTTTATTTCGAGGAGTTGTGCTGGTATGCTTGATTGTGTGGTATCAGCCTTAGATTGTGAAATGGGTGTTGGCACCCCGATGGGCATCGTGTACCTTGTGAATCAGGTGATTCGGAGGTGCCCGGTGAGAGTTGAGGATGTGGATTTTCCAGCGGACTTGATTATTCTGGATATCCACGACTTCGATGTAATTTTGGGGATGGATTGGCTATCAGAGCATGGGTTGCTCATCGATTGCTGTAGTAGGCAAGTGATTCTGTGTAGCCCGGGTTTGTCAGAGGTTATCTTTCAGGGGGAGCGTGACGGTTCGCCTCCTGAAGTGATTTCTTCACTTACTGCTACCAAACTTCTACGGAAGGGATGCCAGGATTATCTGGCGCATGTCGTGTCAGAGCAGGTTGATACTCCGGGTATCGACGAGATACCGGTGGTACGTGAGTTTCCGGATGTGTTCCCGGAAGACTTACCTGGATTACTACCATCACGAGAGATCGAGTTTACAATTGAACTACTCCCTGGTACACGACCTATATCCCAAGCACCATACCGGATGGCGCCAGCTGAGTTACGGGAACTCAAAACTCAATTGCAGGAGTTGGTGGATTTGGGATACGTCCGACCGAGTACTTCACCATGGGGAGCACCGGTGTTGTTCGTAAATAAGAAGGAGGGGAGTCTCCGTTTGTGTATTGACTATCGACAACTCAACAAGGTGACACTGAGGAACCAGTATCCTCTACCCAGGATCGATGACCTTTTTGACCAGTTGCGGGGAGCACAATGCTTTTCGAAGATTGATTTGCGGTCTGGGTATCACCAATTGAGGATTTCGGGGGAGGATATTCCGAAAACTGCTTTTCGAACCCGTTACGGACACTACGAGTTCCTAGTGATGCCTTTCGGCTTGACGAATGCTCCAGCAGCATTCATGGATCTGATGAACCGGGTCTTCCGACCCTATTTGGATAAGTTCGTGATTGTGTTCATCGATGATATCTTGGTGTACTCGAGGAGTGACCGAGCACATGAGGAACATCTACGGTTGGTGTTGGAGAGGCTGAGACAAGAACAGTTGTACGCCAAGCTGAGCAAGTGTCAGTTTTGGCTGAGCAGTATTGGTTTTCTGGGACATGTGATATCAACGGATGGGATTAGCGTGGATCCCCAGAAAACGGAAGCGGTGACCAACTGGGCTAGACCAACAACAGTAACGAAGGTGCGGAGTTTTGTCGGGTTAGCAGGTTACTACCGGAGATTCGTGGAGGGTTTCTCCAAAATTGCTGCACCATTGACTCGATTGACTCGGAAGGGAGTGAAGTTTATTTGGGACGAGCATTGTGATCGGAGCTTCCAAGAGTTGAAGGATCGATTGACCACTGCACCTGTCCTTGCTTTGCCGGATAACAGTGGAGAAGTCGTGGTCTTTAGTGACGCATCACTACAAGGTCTGGGCTGCGTGTTGATGCAGACTGGCAAGGTTATCGCCTACGCATCCCGGCAGCTAAAGACTCATGAGTTGAAATACCCTACCCATGATTTGGAGTTGGCAGCGGTGGTTCATGCCCTAAAAATCTAGAGACATTACCTATTCGGCGCAACGTGCCGGATATACACCGACCACCAGAGCCTAAAGTACCTATTCACTCAGAATGAGCTTAACATGAGACAACGGAGATGGTTAGGGCTGCTGAAGGATTATGACTGTACTATTGAGTACCATCCGGGTAAGGCCATTGTGGTGGCAGATGCACTCAGCAGGAAGTCAGCGGGATCTGTTGCACGCCTGGGGATGGTGTATCTTCCTTTACTGGTGGAACTCCGGAAGGCGGGAGTTATTTTGGATACGGATGAGCATAGAGCTTTGTTGGCCAGCTTCCATGTACGACCTGTACTGATTGATCGGATCATCGAAGCACAACTTCAGGATCCGATACTCTGTGTTTACAGGATTGAGGTCGATGCGGATGGGAGATAGGATTTTACCATCCGAGATGATGGAGCACTTGTGAAGTTGGGTCGTTTGTGCGTACCTGCAGTGGCAGAGTTACGGGCCAAGATTCTTGAGGAGGCCCATAGTTCAGCTTATGCTATGCATCCGGGAGGTACAAAGATGTACCGTACCCTCCGAAACCATTATTGGTGGCCAGGAATGAAGAAGGATATTGCAGAGTTCGTGAGAAAATGCTTAACTTGTCAGCAGGTTAAGGCGGAACGACAGAGACCTTATGGGGCTATGCAGCCACTTCCGATTCCCGAGTGGAAGTGGGATCACATCACCATGGACTTCGTCTTTAAGTTACCAAGGACCTAGAGTGGAGTTGACGGAGTATGGGTGATCGTGGACCGGCTAACCAAGTCAGCCCATTTTCTGCCAGTTCAGGAGACTTATAAACCTAATCGACTGGCTCAATTGTTTGTAAAAGAAATCATACGATTGCATGGTACGCCGGAATCGATCGTGATCCGCGTTTCACTTCCAGGTTCTGGCGGAGTTTGCAAACTAATTTGGGAACAACCCTACGTTTCAGTACTGCGTTCCATCCACAGACCGATAGACAGTCTGAACGGACCATTCAGACCCTGGAGGACATGATGAGGTCCTGTGTGCTACAGTTTCAGGACTCATGAGATACTCATTTTCCATTGATGGAATTCGCTTACAACAACAGCTATCAGACAAGCATCGGGATGGCACCCTATGAGGCACTGTATGGTCGACAGTGCAGGACACCTATCTGCTGGATGGAGATAGGGGAACGAGCGGCTGTGGGGCCAGAATTGATGGACTTAACCCTGGAAACTGTTCATGTTATCAAGGAGAGATTGAAGGCGGCACAGGATCGCCAAAAGAGTTATGCCGATCGACGGATTCAAGACTTGGAATTTGAAGTGGGAGATTTTGTCTTTCTGAAGTTATCTCCGTGGAAAGGGATTATCCGTTTTGGTCGACGGGGGAAACTGAGTCCGCGTTTTATCGGACCATATGAGATCGTGGAGAGATTTTACCGGGTTGCATACAGACTGGCACTACCTCCAGAACTTTCTAAAGTTCACAATGTTTTCCACATACCGATGCTGCGGAAGTACGTACATGATGCTTCTCATGTACTGGAGGAACAACCTATCGAACTCCGAGAGGATTTGAGCTTTGAGGAACAACCAGTGCAAATTTTGGATCGGAAGGACAAGGTACTACGTCGGAAGACGATCCCTCTCGTCAAGATTCTCTTGAGAAACTAGAATGTGGAAGAAGCCACATGGGAGCTCGAGGCTCAGATGCGAGAACAATTTCCTTATTTGTTTCTTTGAAATTTCGGGACGAAATTTCTTAAGGGGGGAAGGTTGTAACACCCCGAAAATTCAAGGATTATAATAATTTAATTTAATGTATGAATTGACGTTTTTACCCTTGTGATTGGTATGACCAAATTGTTGACTTTTTGATTTGTGGGTCAAATGGACTTTGACCAATGACCGTGACGTAGTTCGGGACGTCACGAGTCCAATTCGGACGATCAGGGTAAAAGTTATGACTATCGGAAGTTCATGGGCATTACCGTAATTTGGACGATTGGGGCGATAATGTTGACTTTTCGTTTGACAACTAATTTTCACATGACTCAAGGACCGTTAGGTAGTTCTCGATGCCCTGAGTCCGTAGACAGGCGGCACGCCGAAATCGGACTTCGTATGGCTGAGTTACGAGTCTAGGAAGTGAGGGGCATTTTGGTAATTATTTGAACCAGGGGCATTTTGGTCATTTTACCCCTGGTTACTGTAGCAAACCGCGGGGAACATGGACGGCACCACCATGTGCGGTGGTTCTGTGTCCCAATTGATTAATCAGTGTGTGAGTTGGAAAGCTGGGATTTGTTTAAGCCCTTTGGACATCAGCACATGGCTGGATACATCCAACAAAGCCACTATTTTTAATTTCAAAGATTCGAACCTTTGCGGGAAACATTCTTCAGTGGACAGTATGGCTTCCACGAGCTGTTGGCTGGTATGGATTGTTTAAACTGAATAAGAATTGAGTGTGCTTCACTTTGCTGCTGTGAGGACTGAAAATTTGAGAGGAAAACCAGAGAAAACCATTTCTGGAAAATTGGAGGGAAATTCGGGTTTTGATTTCTGGTGATTGTTGGACCAAACCAAGGCCTGGTTTAGTCTTCTGGGAGTGTTTGGAACTCAACTACATCAAAATCTAGGGGAACCAGCCACGGTTGAGCTGGGACGGTGGCTGCCGTTTTCAGAGAAATTGCAGAGCTTGGGACGACAACCTTCAGGTACTTTCAGGCACAATTGATCATTCATTTTAGTTTGTTTTGATCATATTATGCTTCCTGTGAAGTTAATTGGATAATGGGTTTGAAACCAGGGAGTTCTGGTGATTGACCCGTTTAGTTGATCACGGGTCGAGGGTCCATTTAAGGGACCAGTGAGGTTAAATTTTGACTCAGAACCTAAATTGGATAGTTAATGAACATGTTAGGATCAAATACGAGTGAAATCGAGTGGAAATTGATGGTCAATTAACCGGGTTAAGCCGCGGGTGGCAGGCCCGTATTACAGACAAACGGGTGAAGGTGATGACACTGTAGCTACAGTGTCAGGCGCGTGACTTTCACGCGCAGCCACTTTGGACGGCGCGTGAGGGCGCGTTGGACCTCATCTCTGATCACGATCAACATGACTTTTATTCCCCTCATCATTCTGAACATTTTTGGTGAATTAACCATGTTGATCTGAGTTAGTTTTGATGGGTCAGTTTAGAGCCGGTTGTCTTGGGAAACGTGTTGGACGGGTTCCCCGAGCCGGTTTCTGTTTCAGACTTTTTGGTTAAATGTTTAAGACTTGTGGTGACCCTTACATGTGATTTGGACTGACAGGAATTGTACGATAATCCCGGTACAAGTTCGTACGCGCAGGTTCACCGCGGGATCGTACAGTGAGTGGGCCCGATTTCATTAAACCCTTGCTTGCTTAAATGTTTTCCGATTTACTTATATGTTCACATGCTGGAATCAAGAAATGCTTTTGATGATATTAAAATTATGGTTATGGCACGTTTCACGGTATTTGGGTTTGAGACCCGTCTGATGAAACTTAAGGATCGGTTTGGATTTTATCTATGTATATATATGTTTTGCATGTGGATATCAATAAAATGTATTTGGTACTGCACTGTATAGATCCATTCTTACGCTAATGTCTCCTCTGGATGTGGTACCCCGGAGTGGTCATAGCGCATTCCTGCGAGGGGTCATTCTACGGAGGAACCGAACCGTAAAATGACTCAGGAGCAGGATTGCTTATTTGGCGTCAGGGACGTCGAGCGTCTAGGACGCTAGGCATTTGAGATGTCGTACCCGGACAGGGTTCGGGGATTGGATTCTGCATTGAGACCCCGAGTGGCACGCGTAGCCTTGAGACTGTGACCTTATCGGACGTCAGGGACGTCAGACATCGGGGATGTCTGGATCGGAGTGTATAGTGCAGTGGCTAAAATTTATCCTATGATTTTATTACATGCCTTATGGTTCATACTATATGATTTATGGTTTTAAATTCTAATGCATGCATGTTTGGAAAACGGAGGGGTAAATTATATGATTTACTTATTAAACGATTTTATAAACATGAGTTTCGGCCCACTCACTCTTATTGTTTTGGTAACCCCTCCAGGTCGTGCTACTGAGGTAGAGGAGGAACCTGAGGCTGAGGCATAGATCTACTTCTGCGTACCTGATCTCCTGTTGGGTGGTTTGCCCGTAGGTTTATTTTAGAGTCGTGCTCGCAACTTGTAATTTTGGATTTCATCCCTTGTCTGACATCTGTTTATTTCGGATTTAATGTAAAACTTTAATTTGGTTATTTATGCATTTGAACGTTTGAGGTTAAAATTGGTATGAATTTTGGGTGTCAGACGGGAGCATGGCACGTCCACCATGTGGTCCCTGTGGGATCGGGGCGGGTCCTGTCATAAGCCGTCATTATACCCTAATTAATCCTTAAAATTAGGGACGGTTCGTCACATATAAGTTATTAATTAACACGTTTATTAAATAGATTAATATAGAAATTATTATACGGTTAAAAAGTTGACCCGAAATCTACTAATTTATTAAATGGGTTAATATGTCATTATACGGGTTAATATGTTGACCTGAAATCTACCTTTTTATTAAACGTGTTATAACGAGTTCATATGAAAATGATCCGAAATTTTAATCTTGCAGGTTAATCCGGATAACTTTCGTGCAAATTTTGACTTGTGTATCGAGTAATGTCAAAAATTGACACCCTTAGTCTAGATGTGCCACATAACAAAGTGATCACTAAGAAAAGATACTTGCTTGATTCAAAATTCATCGATGCATTAATTTCAATTTTGAAATCTAGCCTGTCATAATCGGCCAAATATGGATTCAAACTTAAAATTTTCGGCCCACCAAGGAAGCCCTTAAATAATATATAAAGTTACGATATTCAATCATAATAACTGGCGACATTTGATGTGGCACTTAATTTGTTATGGTATGTCAATAAATTAAATTACGGTCTTTAAATTTCAGTTTTAATTTTTTTAGCAAGAAAGTATCGCATTAAGTGTATTAAATAAAATGATTAATTAAATGTGTTCAAATAGAGCATCCTAAATGGTTATTAATAGTCGTTAAATTAACTTATTTTTATAATCAACTTTGTTAATTCAGATAAAAAAAAGTCAATTTTGTTAATTTGGAGAAATATTTTTTGACTCATATAATATGAATGTCGATTGTGAAGTATTAATGTATTGATTTTAATATAATTTTAGAAAAATGGATTATGTGATTTACACCAAATTCACCAAATAAAATATTTTGCAATAAAAACCAATGTTCAAAATGACGGCTTAGACGAGATAATGCCACCACGAATAACACCTATGTGGTAGCTATACGCAGCAGAGAGATTTCGCAATGCCTAAGCGGACTTTGCAGCGCTTGTGTCGGGACCCGTCCCAATCCCCCCGGGATTAACAAGGGACGCTCCTGATCCCGGCTGACACGAAGTGTCAGACCAGCGAAAATTTTGAACTTTTAGCCCGACCGGCTTCTAGTGTAACGACCCGTCCCGAGTATCGGGAATAAATATTAATTAATTATGATTTAGAGTGACTAATCTGGGATTAGTTGAGTGAAATCGGACGAAATGTGCAAAATGACCATTTTGCCCTTGGGCGTGGGCAAAATGTTGACTTTTTGATCGGCTGGTCAAACGGACTTTGACTGATGACCGTAACGTAGTTCGAGACGTCACGAGTTCATAGACAGGTGGCACGTTCGATTCCGACATTCGAGGAAGAAGTTATGACGTTCGGAAGTCTAGGGGTATTTTGGTAATTGGTTAAAAAGGGGCAAAATATTGACTTTTGACTCGGGAGGTCCAATGGCGAAGGGCCAAGGACCGTTACGTAGAGCGCGTTGATACGAATCCGTAGACAGGTGGCATGCCGAAATCGGAGGTTCGACGACGAAGTTGTGGTCACGGGAACGAAATCGATTAACCGAACGAACCGAGGTTTCGATTAAAATAATATTAAAATATTAAATAGTGACCGTTGATAGTGGAGTCTTGAATGAGGGGCAAGTGTCACCCATCCCCTCTTTTGAGGCCTAAATTCTGCCCCATGTTTCCCGTTAAACATCATCATCATCTCTAATCATCTTTGTCTTCCTTCATTATCAATCTGTCATCTTTATATCTTTGTTTTCCTTTAAGCCGTGAACAACAAAGAAAACAGAGCATGAGAGAAGTGAGCCGTGAGAAACAATCTCTACAAACCCCCTTGATCTTCATCCTTTCCTTATGACCAGTGAATGAAAGTTGGAGAGGATGTTGAGACGAACCCAATGGTGGCCACGACAAGAACTGTTGTGCACGGTGGCCGGAATTTTGGAAGGTAAACCGTGGGATTCAAATTTTGGGTTTTTGATTTTGATGGTGTTGATCGATTCTAAGCTTAGGATGATGTTCTTTGAGCTCTCACGAGCTTGTAGGTGCAATTTGGGACGGATTTGGACGTTGGAGGTGGCCGGAATGATGATTGGAATTCTGGCCGAAACTTTGAAGGGCCATAACTTAACATCCAGGTACTTTCTGCAATTTCTGGGTTGATATTTGGAATCCTTGGCTCGAGTAGATGGATTTACATAGGTAGAACGTCGAATTTGGTTGAGAAACGAGTGAGATATCGAAGTTTGAAGTTTGGGGCATCAATGAAGTTTTCCGGTGAGAAATTCCGGCGAGTCGCCGCTGAGTTGACTCGGTCACCGGTGAGTTGACTCGTTGACTTTGACTTTGACATGTTGACTTACTGTTCATGATGACGTCAGCGTTGACTTTGCTGACATCAACGTTGACTTTTCCGGGAAAGTTTAGGGTTCTTAATATGGATTTGTATAGGTTAGTAGTAACCTTTGTGTATGATTTGGATAGGTCAGGATGACCCGGAGAGGTCGGATTAGCCCAGGAAGGCCTATGGCATATGTATCGAGGTGGCATCGTTGGACGGTCTGTAAGTGGACTTTGGTTTTATAAATACTATGCATGCCTAAATGTGTTATATGTTTCATATACGTGATTTCCTTAATGATGATTGTGATTATTGATTTCGGGTATATTGCACGTATTTTGAGATGTTTTCCGTATTGCACGTATATAGAGGCTGACGATTTTATTATGATTTTACGTGCTTGTGGTTTCATGAATAATGTGATGAAATGGTTTTGAAATTAGAAAGATGAACTCGGGCTTGAGGCCCAATTATTTTCGAAACCTCGGACTTGGAGTCCATTTGAGTTACGTAATCGAGCCGGGGGCCCAATTTATTGATGAAATCGGGCGAGGGGCCCAATTGTTTACAAAATCGGGTTGAGACCCATTTGAGTTATACTATCGGGACAGGGGCCCAGTTGACTTATGAAATCGGGCCAGGGGCCCAATTGATTTACGAATTCGGGCCGTGGGCCCAGTGGTTTACAAAATCGGGCATGAGGCCCAATTGGGTTATAAATATGATTTCGAGTCTGGGACCCTATGTTTCATAAATGTGATTTCGGGTCTAGGACCCTATGTTTCATAAATGTGATTTCGGGTCGGGGACCCTAAATGGAATTGTGATATTTTATGGAGAGCTGGGGCAGGGCCATTGAGATGTTGTGAAATGATTTAATAAAATTGTTTTCCATATACCATCTTGATACGAGGATATGTGATGGTCTCCTCCAGGTGTCTGGGACACTTGGGAAGTCACGATGCAGTGCCTGCGAGGGGTCATTGTACCGAGCTACTGGACCGTATAGTGACTCAGGAGCAGGATTGCTATGATTAGACGTCTGAGACGTCAGACATCTGGGATGTCAGAGATATTGACCCGGAGAGACCCCGGGCAGCACGCGTTGCTTATTATACCGTGAGATATGACGTCTGGGACACTAGGCATCTGGGATACCGGAGATGGTAATGTGGTAAATATGAACTATTGGATCTATGAAATGGTTTTTCGGTTGGATTTATGTTTATGGATTTGAGCGGTGGCCCACTTGGTTTGTATTTACGGACTTGGTATCCTACAGTTTTGGGTTGATTTCCCACAATTGTTTTGAGTTACGGTTTTGGGCTAAGGCCCTAATGGCTTGGTTGAACAAATGTTTTGGTTACTGGTTTTCGATGCATGCATACGTTTTAATGAAGGGCATAAATGTTTTTATGAATGTGTTTATGAACTTGTTCATTTCCGTCCACTCACAGCTTTTATTGGTTTTAATGTCCTTCAGGTTGATCACGGATGCGACTGCAATAGAGACTGGGACATCGCACGCCTCCTTCATCGATCCTTGCACACTCTGGAAGCCCCGTTTGGGCAGTGACATCAGGTTATCCTTTGTCTGATACTTCGTGTTAGACGAGAGCATGGCACATTCCACGGTAATCCCGGGGGGATTGGGATGGGTCGTGTCATCTAGAGTACCCCAGGATCCGGATGAGGTATGTGATGTCTCGGTCTCTACTACAGTCCGCATCCGAAATCAACCTGAAGGGCATTGAAAAACAGAAAAGACTGTGAGTGGACTAAAATAAAAGAGTTCACAAAAACATATTTCATAAAATACCTTTATGTCCTTCACTAAAATGCATGTATGCATAGTAAAACCATTTATCAAACCACATATGTTTAAACAACCATTTATAGGGACTCAGCCCCAAATTCCATAAATTAAAGTCACACGGGCCCCTACCCAAATCCATTTACAGAAATCTAGAACATAATAAACATATGTGGGATTAATATCATATATATATATATATATATATCAATTCACACGGGCCCCTGCCCAAATCCATTCACAAAACCAAAAATCATGTTTATCAATATCATATATCATATAACCAATCCTGTCACAGTATCTAGATGTAACGACCCGTCCCGAATTATCAGGATTAATTAAGAATTAATGACGGATTAGCCTCGCTAATCGGGTATTAGACGAGGATTAACGGACGTTCATGACAAAATGACGATTTTGTCCTTGGAATGGGCGAAACGTTGACTCTTCGTTCAGGCGGTAAAATGGGCTTTGTCTGATGACTGTGAAGTAGTTCGGGACGTCACTAGTTCATAGACAGGTGGCACGCCCGATTTCGACGTTCAAGGAAGAAGTTATGACAATCGGAAGTTCGGGGGCATTTTGGTAATTTGGTTGAAAATGGGCAAACAGTTGCCTTTTGACCCAGGAGATCCGATGGCCGAGGGCCGAGGACCGTTACGTAGATTGAGGTGATACGAATCCGTAGACAGACAGCACGTCGAATTCAGACATTCGACGGAGAAGTTACGGTTCACGGAAGTTTGAGGGAACTATTTAAGGCGACACATTTTACGAGGTAAAAAGTGGAGTTTTGTCTTATGTGGGCCCAGATCTTTCCCAGACCCAATGGATGAATGACAAGTGTCACTCATCCATTGCCTATTCCCCCACATTCATGCATATCACCTTCACTTGTTTTGTTCACCCAAACCCGAAACCCATTTTCCATTTTTGTATAACCCACACCCCACACCCCCTAAATCTGACCTGATGCTGGTGACACATGAGGGAAATAGAGATAGGAGATTGAAGTGATGAAGGTGGTGGAAGGATCGGCTGAGCCGTCGTGTCAGGACCCACCCCGATTATCACCCCGATAACCGAGGTGAACCCTGCTCCCGTCTAACAACCCAATACAAAGTCCGAAACAACCTCACGAAAACCCACAAATTACATTTTCAGACAAGGGAGAATTCAAAATCCAACAAGTCAACAGTCATACAGAACATATTACAAAACGAACAGACAGAAATCCTACTAAAGTTAACGACACGCACAACGGAAAAGCTCGTAACGGAAAAACACCGGAAACACCCCGGGATAACTCTATTCTCGCTCTATGCCTCTTACTCTGCCTCAACGTCAGCCCCAGCGCCCGCACCACGACCTGGAGGGCAATTAAAAACCAGAAGGTGTGAGTGGACTAGAAATAATCTCAGTCTCTGTTTCTCTTCTCTCAAGCACGACTCAACCCATTTAATTTGCACCGTGCAAATAACTAGAACCCACTAGACACAGCCCACGTGTCCAAATCATGTGGTCCCAAACTCAAAAATATCCAACCAGCGCTGTACACTTGTCCTCATCAGATTGGCACAATTCCAATGTGCAAAAAGACCAAACTACCCATGTGAGTCCAATTTACGATTTTACCCTTCGTCGTTCTAGACCCATATCTCGCTCGTCCGACGTCCGATGAAGGCATGCCGCCTATCGTTGTACTCAGGACGACGAGATCTACTTAACGGTCCTAGGTCTACATGTGAAATCCTTGTCGTACAAAAATTCAACTTTTCCCCTCTTTTTAACCAAATTACGGTAATGCCCATAACCTTCCGAACATCATAACTTCCTCATCGGATGTCGAAATCGGGCGTGTCACCTGTCTACGGACTCGTGACGTCTCGAACTACGTCACGGTCATCGGTCAATGTCCAATTGACCGCCTGAACTAAAAGTCAACATTTTGCCCATTCTAGGGGCAAAATCGTCATTCTACGCCCAAAAGTCCAAAAGTAACCAACTAACCACCGATTCACCTAGCTAATCCATCGCTAATCACTTCACTAATCCAGACTCCCGGGACAGGTCGTTACACGTCGTGCACGGTGGAGAGAGGTATGAATCGATTTTGTTATTTTGAATTCAAGAAATCGATTTGGACATTATGGACGGTTTTGGATGTTTGGTTGATGCTTGTTAGGTTGTTAGGAGTGTATAGAGAAGGTTTTGGATGGTTGTGAGGGGCTGAGCAGCCCAGGGGGTGATCGGGAAACTTTGAACCGTGGGATTCAAAGTGAACGGGTCGGGTTTTCTATGTTTTTCTTGGTTTTCTTCATACCATTAGACTTCTAGGGATTAGATAGGAAGTTTAGAATTGAAAAGGAAGAGATTGGAAGAAAAATGAGGGGAGGATGGCCCTGGACCAGTCACACCGGTCCAGTTGCAGGGTTGAACCAGACCGACCGATTCGAACCAGCCTGACTGAGGAAGAAGATGCACAGTACAGCAGCGCGTGGCTCCCACGCGCAGGGGCTGTTACCAGCGCATAGGGGCTTGTGGCCCACTTTCTGTGAAAAGTTCCAACACGTCAAATCATCTATTCGATGTAACGAACATTTTGGGACTAGTTTCGAGTCGATCGGACATCGTTTCGATATAGTTCGGGACGTCCGAAAGTTTAGGATCAACTTTAAAAATAGTTAAAAATTCCAGAAAATTACGGGACTTTAGTGAGGGGTTATTTAAGTAGTTAATAACCCTATATTACGATTTGGACAGGTTTGGAAGTCTCGGTGACGGTGATTGGCCCAGGAAGACGTTTTGGTTCGCTTATCGAGGCGCGGCTTCAGACGTCTGTGAGTGGACCTTTCTTTCGAGCTTGATCCATGCATGAATGTTTTATAAGTGTTTTAATATATGTTTTGTGATGCCATGAGTGCATTTGTTTGTGGTAGCCTAGGATTTACGTATTTGCATGTATTTCGAGATTTCCTGTTTTATACGATGCTTGTACGTGCTAGGTTTTCAATGAGGGTTTATTGAATGGGTTTTGGTTTTGGAAATATGAAATCGGGCATGTGACCCATTTGATTAGAAACTCTCAGACTTAGAGTCCATTTGATTTGATGAGAAATCGGGCTGAAGGCCCATTTGAGTTATACGACCGAGCCGAGGGCCCCGTTGGTTTACGAATTCAGGTTTGAGGCCCAGTTGGTTGTAATCTCAGGCTTGAGACCCCTTTTGACGGTGGTATCGGGTTTAAGGCCTAGTTTATTGTGAAATCGGGCTCGAAGCCCCGTTGATTTATGATTTCGGGCTTGAGGCCCCGTTCGTTGTGATTTCGGGCTCGAGACCCCATTAGTTGCGAAATCGAGCTCGAGGCCCCGTTATTGTGGTATCGGGCTGGAGGCCCTGTTTATTGTGAAATCGGGCTTGAGTCCCAGTTCAGTTTATGAAATGAGAATTTGGGCATGAGACCCTATTGAATTGTGGATTAAGGCCGAGGCCTATGAAATTGATTTGAATCAGATTCGAGGAATCCTGTTGAGATGAATCGGGTATGAGACCGAGTTGGAAATATATTTTGAGAAAGGAAATGATTTGAAAATGTATTATACCCTCCATACGATTTGATTGGTCTCCTCCAGCCGTCGACCTAAAGAGTCACGATCCACAGACCAGAATGGGTATCCCTATAGGGAGCCCATTCCAGGAGTGGAAGTTATGATGTGGTCCCGGACCAGATTCCGAAGAGATGCTCAGACTAGATCCGGAGATAGAGCCTCTCAGACGGAGAATTCCTGGGGGTAGACTTGGAGTGAGACCCTGAGTAGTGTGCACACTAGTATAGAGATGAATCGTGACATATATCAGAGATGTGTTCCCTAGGGGCTGTGTACCCCGAGTTGGCATCTTCTTAGAAGTGCCGCGGATGGGTTATACGTATGAGGTTTTCTAGAAAGTGATTTGGGGCGGAGACCCCGTGTTCTATGTTTTAGAAAGTGGTTTGGGGCGGAGACCCCGTGTTCTATGATTTGAATATGGTTTTGGGGCTGAGACCCCATGTTCTACGTTTTGGATATAGTTTTGGGCCGAGTCCCACATGTGTATTTGATTTGGGCTGAGTTCTCATATGGTTTGTTTTACGGTTTTGGGCCAAGGCCCTAACGGTTTTGTAAATGTTTGATAAATGGTTTTCGAATGCATGCATACTTTTCAGTGAAAGGCATAAATGTCTTTTTGTGAAATGTTTTTATTCAAATATTTGTTTTGTCCACTCACGACTTTTGATGTTTTGAATGCCCTTCAGGTTGATCGCGGATGCGGGTTGTAGCAAAGACTGAGACATCACACTCTTCCTCTTACGATCCTGGCATACTCTGGAAGCCCCGGTGAGGGCTAGAGAAGTAACGGAAGGAGGCACGTCCCACGTTAATCTCGGGGGATTTGGGACGGGTCTTGACACTAGAGCTACGCGCGTACTATCCGAGGTCTCAAAGCCCAAGTCTCCCCAGGGTCCACCCAAGTCAATGTCAGTAGATCAATGACCCTCCCTGGGGGTTATAATCCATAGCCTTCCTGAGAGTAAGGATCCTAACGGGGGCGACTCCACTCAGTTAGTGCTCCGAGACTACTCCGGGGTCCACCTAGGCCAACGACCCTTCCTAGAGGAGACAATCCATAATATATAAGGATGGTATACGAAAAACCATTTGAAAACATTCTCAAAACCTTTCAAGGGTTCATGCCTGGTCCCCATAAACCGTCATGAACCATAAAAACCTTTCAATGGTTCATACCGGTCCCCATAAACCGTCATTATGGGTCCTCGGCCCGAATTCACAATCGTAAACCATAACTGGGCCCTAAGCCCGAATTCACAAACCAACTGGGCCTCTTGCCCGATTTCATAAACCAAATGGGCCTCTTGCTCGATACGTAAGTCAACTGGGCCTCCAGCCCGATACGCAAACCAATTGGGCCTCCAGCCCGATACGTAAACCAATTGAGCCTCCGGCCCGATGCCTTGTTAAATTAAATGGACTTCAGGTCTGAGAGTTTTTAAATCAAATGGGTCTTGTGCCCGGTCCATATTTCCAAATCCGAAATCAATTCAAGAACCAATTGGGCCTCTCGCCCAAGAATGTAACTAAATGGACTTCGATCCGAGGGTTTCCAAAACAAATGGGTCTCGAACCCGAGTTTACCTTTTCAAATCCAAAACCATTTCATGAAATCATTTCCAAAACTATAAGCATGGATAATCAGTGCAAAATCGTAAACATCGATTTACGTGCAAGCACGTAAATCGCCTCGAAATGCGTGAAACCATGTAATTCACTAATATCCAAATCAACATAATAGAATCATATCCATAAAATATATAAAACATTTATGCATGCATCACAATTTAGAAATCAAGGCCCACTCATAGACCGTCCTAAGTTGCTGCCTCGATTTGTGTGCCATAAGTCTCACCGGGCTAATCACCATCACTGGGACTCCCAAACCTGTCCAAATCAATCTAGAGGGTTACTAACTACCATATTAACATCTCATTAAAGCCCCGTAATTTTTCCAAATTTTTAACTATTTTTAAACTCGATCCTAAATCTTCGGATGTCCCGAAAAATATCGAGATGGTGTCCGATCGACACGAAACCAGTCCCAAAATGTTCGTTATATCGAATAGATTAAAAGTCATGTTGAAGTCATCCCCGAAAGACACCCCACGCGCCCTCACGCGCCAGCACTATTCATTATCTTCAACCTCCAGCGAATCCTGTTCGCCTGGTTCGAACCGGACCGGACCGGTCTGGATCGGCGTGGCTGGTTCAGTGTCCAATCTCTCTTATTTTCGTTCCATTTTTGTTCATTTTGATCCCTAAAGGTTCCTAACAACAAACCTAATCTATCTAGCCATTAAAAACACTTGAAAACCAACAAAAACCATACCTCCCATGGTTAAACCGTAAGCTTGATCTTCAAGCTCAGTTTCTTAGCCTTCTAGCCATCCATTTCCATCCAAATTGATCCTCATCGAGTTGCCTTGGTCCCTAGGTCATATTAGAATTAAAAGGAACTCAAAACCACGATTAAAACTCAACTTTCGATTTTTGAAAATAGAAATGGGTTCTCGGGTTCGGTTTAACTCACCCCCCGTCATGGACCGCCGTCCTCGTCACTCTCAGTCTCTTATCTTTCCTCACACAACCGTATGGATGCAAGTGTGGTAGTGGTAATGTGTCGAGTGTGTTTGTTTGCTCAAATGAAAATGGAGAATGGAGGGGGGTTCGGGTTTGTGAGAGGGAACAGAGAGGATGGCTGATGATGGTAATAGAGAAGGGGGGATGGCGGTCAGGATGGAAGGATTAGATGAGATGAAGGGTTAGGATGGGAGGTGGGTGAAAAATATATATATTTTAATCCAAATGGACCAATCATCATTTAGATCCACAAAATGGGGTTTTGGGCCAATAGGATGAGTGACACTTGTCACTCATCCATGGGTCCCACCTAAATATCTGCCAAATCAGATATGGCCACCTAATCCTTGCCTCGGAATACATGCATAGTGAAATCGAACTTCCGTGAACCATAACTTTCTCGTCCGAAGTCCGATTTCGGTGTGTCACCTGCCTGCGGATTCGTATCGACCCTATCTACGTAACGGTCCTCGGCCCTCGACCATCGGACCTCCCGAGTCAAAAGTCAACATTTTGCCCACAACTAGGGGCAAAACGGTCATTTTGTACCGTCCGTCCGATTTCGCTCGACTAATCACCGATTAACCTCACTAATCTTTGATTAGTCACTAATCTAATCCCGGAATTCGGGACGGGTCGTTACAGCTTGGGCAGTTATGGGCGGCTAGGCAGAGAAAGGGTGGTGTTGGGCATTTTAGAAAATTTTTAAAAAAAATCCAACTTCATTGTACATACAACATCTGTAATCTATTTAAACTTATAATTCCAAACACATCCAAATGAAATATCAACAATTGAATATCAACCGCACATAATGGACAAAAATCAGAAGATCATAATTTAATAGTATTCATCATATCATTAATTTATTGAATTTTATCCTAAAAAAAAATTGCCTAAGCATACGTCTAACTGCCTAAATGCTAAACCCTGTTTGCCGCCCTAGCATTAAATCCCTACTCACCGCCCTAGGAGCGCTAAGGTCATTTTGAACATCGATAAAAATTAGACATTTCAAATTGAAATCGATATCATCACATGTCAGCTGTTAATTATTAATTTATTGTAAGCTAAAATGGGCTGAAATGCTAAAATCGTTATACCCGCCTACCGCCCAAACTTAGACCCGAACCAGGTTTCAAGAATTGAGTCGACTGTTGAGGTTTGAGAGCGGCAGAACCCAGCGTAGTCCTCCTCCTCCTCATGACATTATCCCTCCCTGTCTCCCTCCCTCTCTTATGATCGTTCTCTCGATTTCGCCGGCATAGAAGTCACCTGCAGCCGCGAAGGTTTCTCCGGTTCATCTGATCGCTTTCTCTTTCCAGTTGCCAGGTTCTTCATCTTATTCCCATTTTTTAATTTCTTTGGCAGTTCATTTCGTTAGCTCATCGGTGTAATTGGCTCAAAGGCGGAGCGCAGAGGCCGTGGGCGAGCAGAACTCAGCGCAAAATCAAGGGGGAATTAGAGGGCACACAAAGGTAAGCAATTACTTATTGAAGCACTTCGAGGGCAATATGTTAGATCTTTTACGCTTGAAGATGGAGGCTTTAATGGAGGTTTTCAGGAGTTGGGGTGGTCAATTGACTACCATTTCCCCTTAATAGATACGTCCCTGTTGACAATCGTTTGACAATACCTACTCATTGTCTGCTTATGAACTTCCAGCAGTGAATACTAAAGTTTTTGCATTTGATAATATAGATGATCACATTTTTTTTATTGCGTTTAGAAATTTGGTGCATTTAGGTCACGAATTGGTTGATAGGATAATAATTTCTTGAATCAGTGCCTCTCTAGATTCAATTTTCCATCCCCAGTTTCCACTGCGAAAGCATTTTGCAGCTGGAAATGTGTCGCTAATTATGTAATTTGATATAGCATATGATAAATTATTTTTTTAGGTTTTTTGTTAACCAAGTAATTTTTTAGGTTAGACTTGAATATGCATATAGAGCTCTATCTCAATTGCTGATTAAAAAATATTATTTTTTGTTTGATCTTTGCTGAATGTTAGATGGATGAGTTTTTAAAGAACAAGATATTTGCAATCCATGCAATTGCTGGTGTAGGGTCAGTGGCATTAGGCACAGCTCTTTCTTACCCTCTCGATACTGTCAAAACCCTTATTCAGGTCTGTTAATTGTTATCTTATATCATTACCTACATTTCTGATACTTTAAAAGCTATTTTCTTTATGAAAGGCCTAGGATAATCTGATTTTACGTTGTATCCTTACTTCTATCCGTTTGAGAACAGGTTGGTTCAGGTTCTAGTCAACAATTGACAACTACTCAGGCTTTAAAGAGAATTCAATATTTTTCAGGAACTTCAGGTGCTCCCTGATTCTTTTTCACTTTTATAATTGAGAGCAATATGACTTTCTGAAATTGTTAACTTTGTCCTGTGATGCATATTGTAGGTTTGTACAGTGGATTTCTATGGTTGGCAGTGGGAAGAACCTTGGGTGTGGGAGCTCGATTTGGAACCTATGAAATTTTGACAGCCTTTTATAAAGGTATTTCTCTTCATTTTCTGTAACCAATGATGAACAAGGAAATCGACAGACAGAATGGTATATCATCGCATGACACCTAGTTTATCTTTGTTATATAATTATATAGAGCTTCTGACTTCTGACACATTTTTGGTGCAAATACTATGGAAGATGGTCGAGAAGATAACTATGTATACGTCTCTGAGGCCCTACTGGCAGGACTTGTGTCTGGTGCTACAGAATCACTAATAAGCTCTCCGTTTGAAATTATAAAACTTCGTGCCCAGGTGACCTCTGCTTCTCGTGGTCCAAACTCAGCTTCTAGCAGAAAATGGAGCTGTTGCACCTGTGGTTCAAAGAATATTACATGGATACACTCCGGACTTGAAGGCATTAAATTCTGCTGTTGGCCTCTTATCCACCCTAACAACCAAACATCCTAATATGGCAAGTGCTTTACAGGAGTACCCATGGATGATGACAGGATCTGGGAAGCCACCATCAGTGTTCAGTGTTAAGAAACCATCTGAAATAATCTCTTTGGAAGGATGGGGTGCATTATGGAGAGGTCTACGGCCAGGACTTGTTCGTGATTCAGTTTTTGGTGGAATTTTCTTCTCTACTTGGCAATCCCTGCACCGAGCAATGCTTGACTGGAAAGCGGTGGGGATGGATCCAGAACCCAGGTATTAAAGGCACCTTCTGTGACCACCAAGTACCATTTCTTGCATTGCTCATGTGTATGCATTTAACACTGGCTTCAACATGTCTAATCCTCTGATCTTTCTGTCTTTCAGGTCAGATGATGAAATTGGCCCGCTGTCTCCTTTGGCTGTTAGTCTTGCAGCCGGGGTTTCTGGCTCAGTTGCTGCAGCTGCTTCTCATTGTTTTGACACTGCCAAGTCCAGATCACACTGTATTGTGCTGCCTAAGGTATGTTACTTGTTAGCATCGTTAATCTCTTCCAGTGTAACTATGGTGAACTAAGTCATCCGTTCAACAAATCTTACGTTATGATTGGTTTCCTCACAAGGTTGCTTTGATAATGTGGAAAATTTTGTGTTTTGTGGTGAGCAGTTCGTCGCTGCGGAGAGGAAGCTTCTGAAATGGGGAAGATCAGGGAATAGGTTTGAGAGAGTTGCAGGGATCCACCCTGCAGACAGGAATCTCCTGTTCCGCGGCCTTGGCTTGCGGATGGCTCGCAGTGGGATTGCTTCATTCATCATGGTGGCAACTTATTTCTTCACTGTGGATCGTCTTGCTTGAAGATAAAAGAAGTTGGTATAGTGGATATTTCTCTTTGTACAAGGTATAGCTGTTTTCTCGTCCAAAGGCATTGATGTATGATGATTCTTCTTTGGTTTATTTGGCTTTTTGTGTAATTCACGAAAGTCCAATCTGAAATCACTCATACAAGTGAAATTGTAATACTGTTCACCTACTGTAAACATACATTTTTACCACGCCTTTGGTTGTATGATGATTCTCTTTTTCCTCTTTTTTTGCCTCTTTTTAGCAACTGTTTTATCCGTCTTACTTCTTTTTGGCAACTGTTTTATCTTACTTTTTGGCAACTATTTTGCTTGTGCCTTTTTTAGCAGGACTATTTTGCTTTTGTCATGAATGAAAATAAGTAGTAGTTAAATTAGGTACGCAATTGACCAAAAAACAAAATTTAGGTAGGCAAAGCTACTACGACGTGTCGTTTCCCGCTCAGGGCGTGGAGGCTAGGGTTTTAGTTGCAGACTGGCAGAGATTTTCAGCATCGTCCTCTCCCACTCTCAGTCTCTGAGCAACGGCAGACATGGATAACACAGAAAAATCCCAGACTAATTTTCGATAGCTTAATTATTCACTTGCGTTACAAGTTGACAATTCACGACGACCCAAGAATAAAAAGGAAAAAAAGAATGTTAGGGGCTTTCGCTAAAACCCCACCTCTCTTCTCCTCATTCATCAAAATCCCACTCCGCCTCATTTCCCGCAATTCCCGCCGCGTCCTCTTGCAAAGTCTCCACTACCCCAGACCCCGACCGAGCCAAATCTCCATGGACAGCTTATCCATGGAGAAAAGACTCAGCCTTTGCACTCTGGCTCTCTCCAATGACTCACCTTCGGCTTCCGCTTCGCCGCCGCCGGTGGTTTCCAACAAAGCCAAGAAGAAAGCGCGCCGGGAATCGCCGGAGGGGGTCCTGAGGTACAAGCTGGATATGTGTTCCAGACATGGCCGTCTGACCGAAGCTTTAAGCCTTTATGATGAGGCCAGAAGCATAGGAGTCCCGCTTAGCCTGCATCATTATAATGTTTTGCTATATTTGTGCTCTTCCAATGGCGGCGGTGATAATGGTGAAAATGGTGAGAATGGTGATGTGGGTTTGAAGAGGGGGTTTGAGATTTTTCTCCAGCTGGTTGATGATAAGGTTGTGCCCAATGAGGCTACTTTTACTAGTGCGGCTAGGCTTGCTGCAGTGGCGGAGGAGCCGGAAATGGCGTTTCATTTGGTGAAGCAGATGAAGGGTTTGGGGGTTCCACCCAGGTTGAGGTCTTATGGTCCGGCATTGTTTGGGTTCTGTAAGAAGGGAGAGGCTGATAAAGCTTATGAGGTTGATGTCCACATGGTAGAATCTGGGGTCATTGCCGAGGAGACTGAGATTTCTGCTCTGTTAAAAGTTAGTGCTGATTCAAGCAAAGGCGATAAGGTTTATGAGATGCTACACCGGTTGCGGGCTTCGGTGAGGCAGGTCTCGGAGCCAACTGCTGGGGTGCTTGAGGACTGGTTTAAGTCTGGGAAGGCAGCGAAAGTTGGGAGGAAAAGTTGGGATGTAAGTAAGGTGAGGGAAGGGGTTGTGAGAGGAGGTGGAGGTTGGCATGGGCAAGGGTGGCTTGGGAATGGGAATTGGAGGGTGGTGAGGACTCAGATGGATGAAGCAGGGACATGCTCTTGTTGTGGCCAAAAGCTTGTTTCTATAGATATTGATCCGAAAGAGACTGAGAATTTTGCCACCTCTTTGAGCAAATTGGCTAGCCAGAAGGAGGTCAGGGCTGATTTTGTTCGGTTCCAGGTGCGATCCTACTTTCTACTTTCCTTGTTTGTGTACAATAGCATATCACAACTCAAATTGAATTTCATAGCTGAATGATTGGATTGACATATCTGATTTTCCCAAATGATTTAACTTACTTGATAAGCACCTTTATGTTCATACTATGTTCGTGAGAACCTTGTTGAGTTATGCATCAAGTTATATTGATTATATTTATAATATGATATCTCCTTTTCGCTCGGTTTTGAAAATGGATTATAACATTTTGAGGAGGCAAAATTTCTTGATTATGGCATTGCTTTCTCATTCTCGTGAGACCAAACCAAATTGTTGGAACACCAAACCTTTGTGTAATGAGGAAGTAAAAGAGAGGTTTCTTCCTTTTCTTGTTATGGTATCATGATGCTGATTTCGTTAATTGGTCACCATTTAGGTACTTGTTATTATGTATAATTCAGCAAATGATACGTAGTATGTTTGTCAGCTGACCTGATTGATTAGAGCTTAAACTCATCCAGGAGTGGGTTAAGAAGCACGGTCCGTTCGATGCTATTATAGATGGAGCCAATGTAGGTCTTATCAATCAACAAAATTTCACCTTTGTCCAGGTGAGTGGGATACTATGATTCATTTCACAACACTCCGTCTTTTGATTTCTTCATATCAGATATATGGAGGAGCTGCCCTAATGACTCCCATCTTTATTGTAGCTCAATACCGTGGTGAACAGGTTACGCCAAATGAGCTCATCAAATAGATTTCCACTTGTTATATTGCATCAAAATCGTGTAACTGGCGGCCCTGTCCAGAATCCTAACAACAAGAAGCTGTTAGAGAGTTGGAAAAAGTCCGGTGCACTCTATGCGACTCCAACTGGTTCAAATGATGATTGGTAGGTTTGCATCTCTTGTCAATTAAATGATAGGACAAACTAAGTTCCTAGAGATTGTTGCACGTCAAGAAGGAGAAATCTATATGTATACATAAAGAGTTGAAGCACATACACATTGCAATTTAAGCTCGTCGGTTCCTAAAATATATTCGTATGTGATTTATAGGTACTGGTTGTACGCTGCGGTTAATTGCAAGTGTTTGCTGGTGACAAACGATGAGATGAGAGACCACTTGTTCCAACTTCTGGGGACAAGCTTTTTCCCCAGATGGAAGGAAAAGCATCAGGTATCATCCTGCTTCTGCTGTTAATCCGACGAGTTGTCTTACATTCAAAATGCATCCCCGAATACCATATACCACAAATTTGGTTAGAAATTTGATCACACTTGTTCATAAACTTTGCAGATTCGAATGTCGGTCTCGAGGCGCGGCATTGCCCTCCACATGCCACCCCCTTATTCAATTGTGATTCAGGTGTTTTTTTCTTTTTTTTTATTCATTTTTTTTTTTCAATTTTTCAACATAAGTTGTTTTTTTTTTCATTTTTTGTCCAATTTTAAATATATTTATTACTTCCAATTTTTTAACAAAGTTTGGCCTTTATTTTTCATCCTTTTTTTTTCCAATTTTAAATATATTTAAACTTATTTTATTCTTTTTTTTTACATTGAATTTTTGTATATTTATTGTTATGTTTTTAATTATTTTAACATTCAATTATAGTAACTCAATTTAATTTATATTTATATTTAAAATTTTATATTATTATTTATCGTCAGAATCATATTACATCATATTATTCATCATATATTTATTATATCAAAATTATTTTATAGTTTTTGTTAGTCCTATATAACATTATTTGATATTTAAATTTTTTCCAAAATTTTATTCTAAATTTCTAACTTTTAGACCGAATTTTCATAATTTTTGTTGACCGTAAACGATATTGATACCGATATTTGGAGCGAGATATCCGTAAGTTTGATTAGCGATATATTCGTTGATATCGATATTTTCAGCATTTTTTGTGACTAACAAGTGGTTTTAAAAGATGAAATATAATTCATTGTATCACAAGGTTAGCCTATATATTATCCTTTTCATGTAAACTATCTATATATTAAATACTTGTCTAATTGTATTCTTAATATATAGAGTTCCTCTCACTTATCTTAATAGAAGAAAAAAAAATGTAGCTGATAGAAAATACACTGAATTTAATATTTCCCTAAAAAATATTTGAAATAGAACGAAAATTTAGTCATTTTTGGTTTTGTTTTGTATTTATATGTTTACTATTATTAGTTTTTTTATTATCATTATTATTATTATTATTATTATTGGGATAATAGATAAAAGATAATTAGTCGTCAAGTAAGACGAGAATGCAAAGCGGAATGTGTAAGTATAGGATTATGGATAGGCCATGCAGCCCCCACTATCCTCAAGGTCTTACGAGCAGCAACCATGTGTTGCCGAGCTGATGCATTTCACTTAGGCCTCGGCATTGGGCCGGGCCGGACAAGCCCGGCCCAAATTTTTTGGGCGGCTGGGCTTATTAAATAATTTTTAAATTTGCAAGTTGGGCCGGGTGGGCTTAATGACATAAAAAAGAGTCCACAGACTTTTATCGGGCCGTGTTTATATCGGGCTTTTTGGGTCGGGTCTATTAAGCCCACTTGGATTGAGCTTACGTGGGCTTTTACAATAAATTATGTCTCAAATTTTAAAATCACAAAAAAATATATGCATGAAAAAAAATATTAATAATGAAAAAAAAATACTCAAGGGTGCAAAAATGTGGCCTCGTTAAAATAAAATACTCAAGGGTCCAAAAACGTTGGGCCTATTAAGTAGGTGGAGGAGTGGTTAGGGTTTGTATTGGGTATTAGACATTGAGTATTGGGTATTGGACTTTTTAAAATAAATTAGGTGAGCTTGAGGCTGAAATTTGAGTTTGAGTTGAAATATTAGTATTAAGAATGAGTTGAGTATTAATTTTTAAATAATAAATATTTTATATTTTCGGGCTTATGGGCCGGGTTTATTACGGGCGGGTCGGATTGAGCTTATCGGGCTTTATCGGGCTCGGGTCTATCGGGCCTATCGGGTTTGAACACCATAAGCTCAAGTACAGCCCGCTAACTTTCGGGCCGGGTCGGCCCAAGGCCCATAGTGGATCGGACCGGGCTTTTGTCCATCGGACTTATCAGGTCCCCATAAACCTATGAATTTTTGGGCCAAATGGTGAGGATTAATTTCACTGACCGATAATGGTCCCGGCAATCTACTTAAAGTCATCTGGATCCCACCCATGCTCCTCCCCATTGGGCAGTGAATTTTCAAATCTGAAATAAATAATAAATAATAAATAATAAAATAAAGAGAAGAACCGCAAAGACCTGTCTTCTCAGACACCAGAAGAAGCAGTAGAGTACAGGAGAGAAGACGAAGGAAAAAGGTAAAAGCTGAAACGCTCACTTGCCAAAACGCACCGTTTCGTTTGCCCTCTTCCTTTTGGGAAGATGAAATGCCATCTGCTGTGCAAAACCGTGCTTTTCCTCTGCTTGTTTTGCTGCATTTTCTCTACCGTTTCTGGTGAAGCGCTGATTTCCGAGAAGTCCATTTTGCTTGAGATCAAGAGCTCAGTTTCAGACCCGCATGGGCTTCTCTCCAGCTGGAACTCAGCCAACTCCGATCACCAGTGTTTGTGGTTCGGGGTCTCCTGCGACTCCAAATCCAGAGTCGTCGCGCTCAGAATCACCGGCGACGACGGCAAAGGAGGTAACTTTCAAGCTCTTTCTTGCTCTGAGATTTTGAAGTTTCAATTTCCGTATAATGGGCTTGGGGTTTGGAGGAATAGTACACCTAGTAGTGGAAAATTAGCTGGAAAGCTTTCACCTTGGGTTGGAAAGCTCACCGAGCTTAGAGTGTTGGCGCTGCCTTTCAATGAACTTAGTGGTGAAATTCCTGACATGGTTTCGGGGTTAGAGAAGCTTGAAGTGCTTGATCTTGAGGGAAATTTGTTGACGGGGAAGTTGCCAGCCCGCTTCTTGGGTTTGAGAAAGTTGAGGGTTTTGAATTTAAGGTTTAATAGGATTGGTGGTGGAGTTCCTGTTTCGCTTTCAAAATGCAGGGCTTTGGAGGTTCTGAATTTGGCTGGAAATGAATTGAGTGGAACCATTCCTGTCTTTTTTGGTAGTTTTTCAAAGTTGAAAGAGATTTATTTGGCTCAAAATAGGTTAAATGGGTCTATCCCAACCAATTTTGGAAGGTATTGTTGGAATCTTGAACACCTTGATATGTCAGGGAATTTCCTTGTGGGGAGAATTCCTGGTAGTTTGGGGAATTGTCGGCGGTTAAAGACTCTTTTGCTGTTTTCAAATATATTGGACGGTGTCATTCCACCGGAGCTTGGTCGGATTCAAATGCTTGAGGTTCTAGATGTTTCGAGAAATAGCCTTAGTGGACCAATCCCCACTGAGCTTGGAAAGTGCGTCAATTTGTCGGTTCTTGTCCTATCAAATCTTTTTAATCCATTGGCAACCAATCAAGATACAGATGGAGATTTGTCGGTTAGATTATCTAGTGATTCACGGGATGACTACAATTACTATGAAGGATCCATTCCAGTGGAAATTACAACCCTTCCAAATTTGAAAATAGTTTGGGCGCCTAGGGCAACCCTTGAAGGCAAGCTTCCTAGCAATTGGAATGGTTGTGAGAGCTTGGAAATGGTGAACTTAGCTCAGAACCTTTTCAGTGGAGAATTCATTGGAATATTTGAAAGATGCAAGAAACTGCATTATCTAAATTTGGCCTCAAATAAGCTGAGTGGGAAGATTCATGCTAAGCTTCCAGTTCCTTGTATGAACGTTTTCAATGTTAGTGGGAACCTCATGTCTGGACCTATGCCTGAGTTTAATTCCGAAGTGTGCCCACAGGTGCCCTCAAATCCAGCTCTTATCCAAGCTCACAGTCTATCATTTCTATATCAAGTGCTCTTTACTTGCAGAACTCAGCTTGACGCGCACTTACCCCTTTATGGGGCTAGTATCTCAATGATTCATGATTTTAGCAATAACAACTTCGTTGGTCCCATCCAACACCTCCCCCTTGCACCTGAGAGATTGGGGAAGCGGACTGTTTATGCATTTCTTGCTGGTGGGAACAAGCTCACTGGAAGATTTCCTGAAAGCTTACTAGGAAAGTGTGATGGATTAGGTGGAATGATTATTAATGTTAGCAACAATAAGTTATCAGGTCACATTCCTTTAAAGATTGGTGTGATGTGCAAATCTATTAGGCTCTTGGATGCCTCCAGTAATCTATTTTCTGGATTGATACCTCCAGATTTTGGGGATTTAAAATTGCTCGTCTTTCTTGATTTGAGCAGGAACCAGTTGCAGGGTCAAATTCCTGCAAGTATCAGTCATTTGAAGTATCTCAAGTATCTGTCCCTGGCCAGTAACAACCTTACTGGAGGTATTCCTGCTAGCTTTGTGTCGTTACACTCCCTTGAAGTGTTAAAGCTATCTTCAAATTCTCTTTCTGGCGATATTCCTCAAGGTCTTGTGAACTTAAAAAACATAACTGTTTTTCTGCTTGACAACAATAAACTCTCTGGGCACATCCCTTCAGGCTTGTCTAAAGTGAGATCACTATCTACATTCAATGCCTCCTTTAATAACCTGTCCGGTTCATTTCCATTGAACAATAGTGTGATGAACTGCAGCGGCGTCCTTGGAAACCCTTTCATTAATCCATGCCGTATTGTTACTCTAGCTGCTCCATCTTCAGATCAGCCAGATAGCTACGGGAATACACAGCATAGCCCGGATTCTTTATCATCAACTAGTGGTAATCCTGAAGATGGTGGGTTAAGCTCAATTGAGATTGCATCCATTGTTTCTGCATCAGCTGTTGTTTTGGTTCTGCTCTCTCTTGTTGTCCTTTTCTTTTACACACGAAAATGGATACCCGATTCCAGGGTTCAGGGTTTTGAATATAAAGAAATGACAGTTTTTACAGACATCGGAGCTCCAGTGACGTTTGAGAATATTGTTCAAGCAACAGGGAATTTTAATGCTAGCAACTACATTGGAAGTGGAGGATTTGGAGCTACTTATAAGGCCGAAATTGCTCCAGGAAGCATTGTAGCTGTGAAGAGGCTTGCTGTTGGGAGGTTTCATGGTGTTCAACAGTTCCATGCTGAGATTAAGACCCTTGGAAGGGTGAGACACCCGAACCTGGTGACTTTGATCGGTTACCATGCCAGCGAAAGTGAGATGTTGCTCATATATAATTATTTACCTGGAGGGAATGTGGAAAATTTTATCAAGGAAAGATCTAGAAGACCTTTCAATTGGAATATTCTCCACAAGATTGCTCTGGATATAGCCCATGCGCTTGCTTATCTTCATGATGAGTGTATTCCGCGTGTCTTGCACCGTGATGTAAAACCAAGTAACATACTGTTAGATGATGAGTTCAATGCTTATTTGTCTGACTTTGGATTGTCTAGGCTTTTAGGAACTTCTGAAACACATGCAACAACTGGTGTGGCTGGGACTTTTGGGTATGTAGCACCAGAGTATGCTATGACTTGTCGTGTGTCTGAAAAGGCTGATGTTTACAGTTATGGTGTGGTGTTGCTTGAACTGATGTCTGACAAGAAAGCCTTGGACCCTTCTTTTTCTTCACATGGGAATGGTTTCAACATCGTTTCCTGGGCATGCATGCTGTTGAGAATGGGTCGGGCTAAGGAGGTCTTCATGGAAGGGCTATGGGACGCAGGGCCCGAGGATGATCTGGTGGAGATGCTGTATTTGGCTGTCACGTGCACAGTTGAGACCCTCTCCATCAGGCCTACAATGAAGCAAGTTGTGCAAAGATTGAAGCGAATTGAACCTGTTTCGAGAGGCAGACAATGACCAGAGCAGAAGTATAGAAGCTGACCATAACCTAGAAGTATAGAAGGTATGACATGCTTGTAATTTGTACATTTGTGCGCTGTCAAAATTTCAGGTTCATCTGATTCTCAGTTTGTTCATCTTTTTAAGAAGCAAATTCTCCTGAGCTGAGAAATTTTTCTGAATCTTGCATTTGTACAAGCATGCTCATTTGCAATTTGAATATAAGCTATACTGATGAATGGTTTCGGGCTGATTATTTGATTGTCTTTTCCTTTCTAGATTTTGGTTGCAACTTTTGTGTCTTGGTATTTGATAAATCCAGTACATGATGAGATTTTGTTTGAAAAAGATATTGCATATAAATTGAAAGCTTTTGTAGAAGTTGTAGCTGACTTCTGTAACACATTAACATTCATACTGATCTTGCATTTATGGGATAAAATAAACAGCAGTGAATTTGAAATCATAATCTTTGGCTTATTAGTCATTGCTCTAGAGAATATAACAATTAAAGGAAAATGCGTGGGAGTCTCACTGTAATTACTAATTGGGAAGGTCCATGACTCCATTCTCATTGAGCACCTTGTCATTTCTGCGTTGAATAATCTACCGAAGAATCATGTTTTTTGTAACAGAATGACAGGTTTGATCACAGGCATCTTAATCACATGTTTTAAGTAAAATAACCATGATAAACAAACTGTTTTTATTTTACCACAAATTTCATTTCTAGAACTTACAAAGAATCAAATCAACCAAAAGAAAAGGTTAAAAAAGCTATAAAAGTTAATTTTTTCTCCTTTTGTTTCCATTCCAAATTCCCTTTATTTTAAAGGGTATAAAGTAGAGTGTATAAAGGAGAGGTGAAGACCCTTTCCCTTCCCGATTACAAGAAGGAAGTAGCAGCTGGGTTTACAACTATATGCCTAAGTGGGTGAGTTACATCACTCCCTCCAGCATGCTTCACAAACTCTGCCGGAGATAGGAAGCTCCCATGGCATACACACATTATTCTAACTTCCTCTCCCTTCCCATATCTGTATAGTATCCCTTCCACTCTTCTCCCATTTGGACCTTCTCCTTTCGTGAAAACACACGGCATGTCCTCCATGGCATTCATCCTCATTTCCCTTGTGCAGTTTTCTGACGGATTTGGTAGCTTCATGGACTGGATTTCTGCATCAGCTCTGGAACTTCTTGATGCATCTTCATTTGTACCTGCCCCAGAAGAACCCACCACCGTGTCCTGACTAGTTCGTTCTTGCAACAAGTGGCTGCTTCCTGGACTCCTGGCTTCACCGCCACTGCTGGTTCCTGTGATGTTAAGGGAAAACTATGAGGAAAAAGAAGTAGCAGTGTTTCCTCTTTTGTTCCATCCTCTTTCACCTGTTGTTGAATCTTATTGATTCCAAATACAAAATTCGTAAGTTTTGAAATTCAAGATCAGCATTCTCCAATGTTAATGTATTCAGAAAACCTTTCAGCTTCGCAATCACAGATAGACAGAAGCTGCCATCAAGCAAGAAATGGGTACAACTACACAAACTAATCAACAATTTTGGCATTTTCATATCTCGTCTTCTGCTTTACCAAATGGTTTCTCTTACTAATCAACAATTCGGCATTTTCATATCTCGTCTTCTGCAAGAAATGGGTACAACTACACAAACTAATCAACAATTTCTGCATTTTCATATCTCGTCTTCTGCTTTACCAAATGGTTTCTCTTACAAGATATCTAATCGTTAGCCGAAATTTTCAACTCATAAAAAATTTCGCAAGAAAATATATTATGCAGAAGGGCAAAAGATGAAATTAAAAACTTAGCTTGACCCAGAAAGTGACCGAATCTAAGTATTATCCAAAAGGCACATCCTTGTTCAAAAATTTCAAAACTTGGTGATTTGCATCAGCAATATAATCAAGAAACCAAAATAAGATGACTCAATAATAAGTGTTTTCTGGATATACATTGTTGACGTATTCCCTAACAACGAACAAACATCATGTGCTTTAAAGTAAAATTCTGGGTACCAGCCTACCCCATTATCTCCATTTAGAGATTCGAGTCATGTGTAAACCTAAATTCCCAATAAATTTGAGGTTGCTGACTCATTAGTGGGCCAAAACTTCAAAACAAATGAAACTATTTCCACAAGTGAGCAGTGAGTTCCACTAGATATAGTGTTTTTAGTGCATTATCGGGAGAGTATGTATATAAGCATTTCCAAAAAGGAGGCATCCAGCAGAAACTCTATTAATCTATTTTTGCAACAACATGTTAGTGTTGTCCTTCGTTTGTGTGTTAGGTTTTATTAGTTGATTACAGCATCTAGCCATCTACAGCATCTGTGCCGTTTAATGTCTCAGGTATTATCGAAAGCCGCTCTTTTTATCATCCAAATTGCACCCATAACAACTATTTAGATTAAATTAAGAACAAAACATAGCGTAAAACTTAAAACACTCTACTCTTACATGTTCGAAATTTTCTCAGTAACCTACAACAAACAACACGAGACCAACTGAATTTCAATCCAAAAATTCATCAGAGTTCAAATTTCTATTTTTTTTTTCACATTTAACAGAAAGTGGGGTCGGAGGAGAAGAAAAATGAGATACCTTGAAGAGGTTTGCTCTCCAATTCCGACATCCCCGATGAGCTTCCACCTTGGGACTCCACTGAGCCTTGTGAATTGGGTTGCCCTCTAAATCCCTGTAAACCCCCCAAAATCTTAGCTTTGAATTTTGCTATTGCATCCACACCCCCACCGCCAAAAGCAGCTTGCCTAGCAGCTGCCGCAGCAACCCAGCTTGGCAATCCAAAAGGTGGCCGCACCGTCCGATTAATCCTACTACCCCCATCGTACGGCTGCTGATTATCCCTCAAATTGGACCCAATATGGCCCTCAAGTTCGCGACTTTCCTCCTCTTCTTTCTCACCCTTGCTGGAGTTTGAGCTTCTCTGCTTCTCAGACCTCCTCCTTTTGGCCTCCAACCGTCTCAGAGTCTGCAACTCCTTCCTCTTCCTCCACTCCTCCTCTGTCTCCGTCGGAAGTGACGACGTCCTCATCAGACCCGCCGGGTACGATACCGTCGCTGTCGCGTCGTTGTCGTCTCTCACAAACGGCATCGTCCCGGAAATGGAAGACGACCGAATTAGCTTGTTCTTCGAACTCTTGTCAACCCCAAATCGACCCCCTAAAGAAAGGCCGAGATTTAACTCAAGCTCATCAGACTCCTCGTCTTCAAATTGAGACTGCTGTGAGTTGCTGCTGCACATTAATCTCTGTAGCAGATCTCTTGGGTACTTATCCATTTGCAAAGAAAGATTCTCCATTGCTCTTCTTCGACCTTCATTAGCTTCACCCATGGTTTCCAAAAACAGAACCCAACCCAAATAATAAATAAGTTTAATTCTTTATATACTTCCAGAAGCTATATATCACTGCTAGATTTAAAAGATCAGAGCTTTGATCTGCTTCAGCAGAGTCCATGAGCAGAAACTTGTACGACAACTCTCGCATTCAGCTCAAATCCCAAATTAGAAACGACCCAAAAATTAAAGCCGTTTTTCTTAGCTTCTTTACGATTCATCAGTTCACTCTCACGAGTTGGAATGTTGGATATTGAACTCGCAGCAAAACTCTCTGAAAGAATAAAAATTCAAGAAAACAATTGAACTAAGGGGAAAAACTTGAAGCAGAGAAAACGAGGTAAACAAAGGAGGGGAAGAAAGCAAAGACTTGACAGAAATTTGTGCGTGTACCGAAAATGCCCTTGGCGTTTTGACAAGAAAAGTGCTTGGGGGAGCCAAGTGGCCGTCTCCAGGAATGCCGTGGCCACACGTAGCCTGACTGGCATTATCTTTTTGGCGTCTCTACGGAAACAGTAAGTTGTCCTTCTAGATACACGTGTCGAGGGAGACTAAGGAGGGGATAGAACCACGTGTCGGCCTAATATGGACTGCGCTTAGCAGACATGTGGGTAGGATTGGTTTGGCCTTGGCGTAGGTTTTGGTGTCACTCACTCTCCGGCTCTGCCTCTCCTCTCCACTTCGTCTCACTGCCCAGCTGTCATAGTCATCTTCAGACTTCAATTATTTGACTAACAGCACAGAAGAGCGGCCTATCTTTAATTATTTGATTAAAATTAACGGTCAGATTAAATTTAGTCCTTAAAAATATTAACTTTTTAATATTTCCAATTAAATTATTATTATTTTAATATTTTTATTTAAAAAATATAAAAATTCTTAAATTCTTAAATTTTTGGACAAATTTAAGAAAGGAATTTAACTCTTACCCTTGAGCAAAATATGTCGGCCTTCAACTGTGTGGTTGACGGCCAATTTTTGCTAGATTTTTTTACCATTTGGGTTTTTAATGGACAATAGCTTACCCATGCTACTATCCGTAAATAGCATATTACATGTGTGATTAAACTTTTGCATTGTTAATTATTATTAGATTTATTAAATTAAATGCATCAAAAATTAAAATAAAAATTAATTTTAAAATACATCAATAATAGAAATTTTTTTAAAATGCATCAAGAATAATAACAACGTACAAATATTACACCATCCCTCAGTTTATGTTAATCATGCGATTAAAAATTACTAATATAACAGTAATATTACAAAATTTATAAAAATAATCAAGGCATTTGTTTTATTTTATAAAATGTTATATTAAAAAAAAATTCTTAAAATTAAAACAGATATCAAAATATTCCCCCTATCTCTCCGAATCCCTCTTCGTCTCCCTCATTTCTTATGCGGCCTCGCGTGGTCAATTTGTTGCCAGGAGCCTCGAGGAACTCCATCTTTTGGTTGTGCTTTCAGAACGAAAACCCATTTCTTACTCTCTTTTTTTCTTGAGGAAGGCGTGGGTTCGAAGGTGGACACCTGTCCAGCTTGTACCTTAGAACCCATAATCGGCGGCGAAGCGGAAGCCAAAAATGAGTCATTGGAGAAAGCCAGAGTGCTAAGTATGAGTCTTTTCTCCATGAATCAGCTGGCAATGGTGATTGGGCTTGATCAGGGTATGGGGAAGTGGAGAATTTGGCAAAAGACACGGTGGGAATTGCGAGAAATGAGGGAAGTGGGATTTTGATGAACAAGGAGAAGAAATGTGGGGTTTTAGCGAGAGTCCCTAACATTCTTTTTTTTTTCTTTTTTTTTTTGGTTTGTTGTGAATTGTCAATTTGTAATGCAAATGAAGAATTAGGCTATCGAATATTAGTCTGGGATTTTTCTCTGTTATTCATCTTTGTCGTGGCTCAGATCCTCAGATAGAGAGAGAGAGGGCGAGGCTAAAAATTTATGCAAGTCTGCAACTAAAATCATAACCTCCACGCTCTTTTCCTATATCATTCTTAGCCAATGCTTCGTCTATGGACATGGGTTCAATTAGCCCACTTTCCCTCAGTTTTTCATCTATGTTGATTCCTTCTGCATCGACTCCACCCATGACTCCTGGAGCCTCTTCCCCCTATGTGTGGAAGCATGTGGCAAAACCAGCCAAACATTAATCAAACACACGCCTTCAACAAGAAAAGAAAGTTAAAAAGGGCCTTTCGATCTGAAAGCGCATCCAAGAGATGGAGTTCCTCGTCGCTCCTCGGAATAAATTAACTACGCGAGACCCCTTAAGGAATGAGGGAGACGAAGAGGGATTCCGGGTGAGAGAGGGGAGATTTTGAGATTTGTTTTAATTTTTTAAAAATATTTTTAATATAAAATTTAATAAAATGTAACAAATATCTTAATTGCATTTTTTTAATATTATTGCTACATCAATTTTTTTTAGCAGAATTACTAATATAGATTGGCAAATAGTGCAATATTTTTTACAGTGCTACTGTTTTTATTATACTTTATGGAAAATTTTTATTTCTAATGCATTTTAAGGTTAAATTTTTCATTTAAGTTACATTTAATTTAATAAATTATTTCACTCTTATTTTTAATCATACTTATAGCGAAGTTACTCAAAATATATAAGAGACAAAAAATAAACATTTTTTTTATTACAGGGCAAAAATAAACACTTTTATAAAGACATAATTATGATATATATATATATATTGGAAAAATTTAGAAAAAAATAATTATAATTTAAAAATTCAACGAAAATACACTCCCAAACTTTACAAAAGTATATACTCTTCTTAACATAAACAAAACGTCGCAATTTAAAAATTCAACCAAACTACACAAAATATCAATTACACCCCTTACCTCCAACTTCCGCTGTTTTGCTTCCCGATTTGAGGGATTACGAAATATCAAATTTGGCCTCTTTAAGGATTGAATTTTATTGAGTACGTGTTGGAAAAATTTTCTAACAAAATTTAATTATATTTCTTTAATTTTAAATAATAAATATTGAAATTAAATTCGTATTCGATACTTAATTAAATTTTATTTTGTTAAAATATGTTTTTTTTTTACAATTTGTGTAGATGTGGTCAACATTGATAAGTACAAAAGTCAACGAGGAACAAAGAGGCATAAAAATCGCGCATATAATAGATTGTGATGCACGTGCTTCCAAACAAGAAACACGTCTTGGTGATTGTTCATGAGTCACGATGTGGGACCCGCCGTGACAAGCTGCAGGTTCCTACCATAGAAAATAGTAAAAGAGTTTCTCTCCTCCTCGGTGGTGTTACGTGTCCGACCGAATGCGGATATCCACGTGTCGAAGTGGGTGGGGGTCCCCCTCTTTACTCTGTATAAGAATCACCAACTGATGACAACGGCTTCTCGCCTCTATGAATGAATGGCCAACAACCCACTGCTAATTCCGACTAGCTTTTACCATTTAAAATTAAATCGCAATTTTTCGCATTATTATAGTATTCATTTTCATATAATAATCATAAATTTTATTAATTAGTTAGGATATATGTTGATACATGAAATATATCAATTCTTATACGCTTATCTTGGCAGCTACATGTTCTTTCAATCCTTTGGTAATCCATAACTTATACTATAGAGGAAAGGAGTGAGGGGCGCTAGTATGGTGCTAGCTTAACCATTTCCAAAATTTAAGTCAATCATGTTTGCAAGTGTTATACAGTAATTTTAATAGCATCAAGACCCGGTATACGAGTTACCACATCAAGAGATATAACCCTTATGTTCAAAAAGAGATTTTAAAATAGGCTAAAAGTTACTTTTCGTACCTATTGTTTACTTAAGAATATCTGTAACGACCCGTCGCAAATTCTGGGATTAGATTAGTAACTAATCATGATTAGTGGGGTTAATCGGTGATTAGTTGGGCGAAATCGAACGAACGATGCAAAATGACCGTTTTGCCCCTAGTCGTGGGTAAAACGTTGACTTTTGATTCGGGCGGTCAAATGGACTTGAACCGATGACCGTGACGTAGTTTGTGACGACACGAGTCCATAGACAGGTGGCACGTTCGATTCCGACGTTCGAGGTGAAAGTAATGACGTTCGGAAGTTAAGGGGCATTTTGGTAATTTTGGTGAAAAGGGATAAAATGTTGTATTTTTAACAGGGAGGGCCGATGACCGTTACGTAGATCGGGATGATACGAATCCATAGACAGGCGGCACGCTGAAATCGGACTTCGAACAGGAAAGTTATGGGCCACGGAAGTTCAATTTTACTATGCGTGCATTACGAGGCAAGGGCACTTGGCTTATTCTGATTGGGTCATATATTTTAAGTGGGACCTATGGACCAATAACCTTAAAATGTGGACCTATGTGTGACGCCCCGGAAATTCGAAACACGGAAATTTGGAAAATTTAAGGAAAATGACGATTTTGCCCCTGGAAGTAGGCGAACGGTTGACTTTTTATTCAAGCGGTCAAACGGACTTTGACCGATGACTGTGACGTAGTTCGGGACGTCACGAGTTCATAGGCAGGTGGCACGCCCGATTTCGACATTCGAGGAAAAAGTTATGACGTGCGGAAGTTTGAGGGTAATTTGGTAAATTAGTCCAAAGGGGCCATTTGTTGACTTTTTGACCGGGACTGTGTTTGGACTTTCCATAAATACCATTGGGTAGGTCTCGAGACGCTGAATCCATAGACAGGCGACATGCGTCAATCGGAATCCGAACGAAAAAGTTATGGGTCTAGAACCATGAGGGGCATTTTGGTAAATTAGTATGGTAAGGGTAAAATGGTAATTTACCATAACAAAGTGATTAGGACGGTTGTCCTAGCTGATTCAGCTTAATTGGATAAGGGTTTATTGCTAGGTGACATGTGTCACTTGATGAGGGAGATTAGTGGCACTTGGGTGTCTTTGTGTCCACTTAATTAACTTAATTAAACCTGTTGTATACTTAGCACTTGGTTAATACTGGACCAAGAGAAAAACAGAGAACAAAAAACAAAACCGCCCACCTTGTGTTTGAATTCGTCCAAATTGATTGATCATAAAGAATTGAGATTGAACAGAGAGAAATGAGGGTGGATTGTGCGAGAAAAACCGAAAGAAAACAAAGAGAACTCAAGGGAAACCCATACTGGACATACCCGAAAAACCATGGAAGAACACAAATTTGATTTTGGGTTTGTATACCGTTTCGAGTGAAATAGATTAGTCATTTAGATTTCTGGGAGCTCAACGAGGTGAACCAAATCGATTGGACACGAAATTGGAGGCGAATTGACAGAGAACTAACCCTGTGATGTCCGCGACATTTGGAGGTTGAGTTCGACTACTTGGAGGTATGAAACGTTGAAATTGATTCCATATTTATGCTTATAATGGACCTAGGATGCTTCCTGTATGACTAATTGAACGATACGGGTTGATTTTGGGTAGAACCCGATTAGGGACCCGTCGGGTTTTGATGTTGAGTTGTGAGTCTCAGGACATGGTTTCATTAAATTGAGGTTACAGATCCACATGAGACGTGGAATAGATGGTAATGAGTGAAAGAATTGGAGAAATTGAGTTCGAATTGGCTAGGGATGAGTCGGGTTGGCACGCGGGTCGTAGGATCCGTTTACCAGGTAAACGGGCGACAGGGACGACTGTGCAGGTTACTGTAGCAAGGCGCTTGAACTCACGCGCAGTCGCTTGCGGCGGCGCGTGAGGGCGCGTGGTGGATTTTCTGAGGAAGGTTTCAACATGTGTTTTACTCTATGTAATGTAACGGACATTTTAAAATTGGTTTCGAGTCAATCGGACACCGTTTCGATATTGTTTCGAGGGTCCGAAGATTTACGTTACGTATTTAATTAATACTAAATTCCCAGAAAATTATGAGAAAATTATATGATGTAAATTGACTTGTTAGTAACCCACATAATGATTTTGAATAGGATTCGAGATTCCTGACAAGTGTCCGAAATTACGGAAACGCGTGTAGCTCGGGAAGCGAGCGAGTTGGACGGTGTGTGAGTGGACGTTTGTTTTATAAACCATGATGCATGCATAGTTAAATGTTTTTACATGATTGATTGCATGAATTGATTTGCAATTATGTCCTGATGATGTGGCATGATTATGTGTGATTTAATGAATATTTTAATCAGTCTTTCGGGCACGTTTTTCGAGGAAATGTGCAAATGGTATTTTGGGCTAGGCCCGGAGTCAAAAAGGTTTCAAAAGGATGTTTTGACGTATTTGGTGAGTCAATGATGGTTTCAGGAATATTTTATGGTTTCAATGTGATTTCACGGATTTACGTATAATTGGTATTTGAGCTTAAAACTCTGTCGGGAATGCTTATGACTTAATTTGAGGTCATGGATATGATTGATATGTGTTGTGATATGGATTATGATTGTGATTGTGATTGTGGATACTGGATACTGGATCATGCTGAATGATGCGAATGCAGTGCCTAGACGTGACTCAGACGTTGCGAGAGTGCAGTTCCCGGGTATGAGACGTCTAGAGGATGCGTGTGCAGTTCCCAGACATGATGGATATGACTCGGATGTTGCGTGCGTGCAGTTCCCGAGGGACTCGGATGTTGCGTGAGTGCAGTTCCCGAGGTTGGCCTACGCGTAGTGCGGATGTGATTATGTGATGGTTTGTGCACTTGTGAACATTGCGGTTTGATTGATTGATTGATTGAGTAATTGATTGTGACCTTGTGCATAGTATTGCTTGATGTTGATTGTGATTACGTACTGGTATTGAGTACTAGTTCTGGTCTGTGTGGCCAGGTGACTATGTTATCATGTGTTTGGTTTGAGAGCCGGATGTTGACTTGTTATGTTGTTTGGCTGAAAAGCCGGTGATTGTCATTCATATGTTTTTCCCTATGCATGCATGGTTTGATAAACTGGAGGGTAAATGATGTGTTTCAAACGTATTTCAAATGATATTATTTTTGTCCACTCACACCTTTTCTGTTTTGATGACCCTCCAGGCCGTGGCACAACGTTCGGGGCTGATCTCGAGGCGGAGGCATGAGCGGAAATTAGCGCAATTATCCCTTGTCTGATAGGTGCTGAAGGATAGTTTCGGGACTTTAGTTGACTTGTCAGACGGGAGCAGGACCGGGCACGGTTATTGAGGTCCAGTTGGGACGGGTTCTGTCATATGTCTTCATTGGTGAGATTGGATTAAAATATTAAGATTTTAATTATTTGATAATTTCCACTTAACTCACCTTTTGATCTTGGCCCTTCATCTGACCTAAACCTTCAATCAACACCGTCCATCTCATCCCTCCCCATCTGATCAAACTCCACCATCTCTCTGTTATATCACAACCTGAAACCCCATTTTCTTTCCCCCCATACAAACACACATATCCCCCACCTCACCATCTTTGTTGTATGTGCATAACCATGAGAGTGATTGAGATAATGAGAGACGACGGGAGGCGGCAAGGAAACGACGATGACCACGGTGGTTCACGGTAAAGGTGAGTTAACCCGAGAGCTAATTATGTCCCAGTTTTGAAAGTCAAATTTTAGTGGTAGTTTTAAGCTCCTAATGGATTCTAATGAGACCTAGGGACAGAGACGAACCCATTGAACTTGATTTCGAGGCTCGAGGAGGTCTGGATCGAGAGGAAGGATGATCGAAAAATCTGGGCTTCGGGTTTTTGTTCAGAGGTAAAAATCTAAATGTGTTTCCTTGTTTTTGATTCCATAAACCTCTTAGTTGGACCTAGACGAACACGTAGGAAGAAACCCCGTAGGAAATGGTTGAGTAATGGCTGAGAACCGGCCGGGTCGGTTCAACGGTTCGGCTGAATCGGTTTAAACCAGTGAACCGGATCCGGCGCGAGGTTGCCGATGAACAGTGCCCGACGTTTGGGTTTCACGCGCAGGGGGTTCAACCGGCCCGTGGGGGCACGTGTAAGGTCTTTTGGGGAAACTTTCAACAGGTGAAATAACCTATTCGATGTAACGAACATTTTGGGACTGGTTTCGTGTAGATCGGATACCGTCTCGATAATGTTCGGGACATCGGAAGGTTTCGGATCAAGTTTAAAAATAGTTAAAAATTCGGAAAAATTACGGGACTTTAATAGGAGGTTAATGAAGAGGTTAGTGACCCTCTAGTGTGATTTGGACAGGTTTGGGAGTCCTAGTGATAATGACGAGGCCCGAGAAGGCCTATGGCACGCGTATCGAGGCGCATCGTAGGACGGTCTGTGAGTGGACTTTGGTTTTATAAATCTTATGCATGCATAACTTTTTTATATGGATTATGATTGTGATTATATGATGTTGATATGGATATTAGTGAATTATATGGTTTCACGCATTTCGAGGCGATTTACATGCTTGCACGTAAATCGAGGTTTTCGGTGTTACTTTCGATTTTACTCTGATTTTCTGTACTTATGGTTTTGAAAATAGTTGAATGAAATGGTTTTGAAATTGGAAGGATGAACTCGGGCATGAGACCCAATTGTTTTGGAAACCTCGGACTTGGAGTCCATTTGAGTTACGTATCGGGCCAGGGGCCCAATTGCCTTATGAAATCGGGCTGAGACCCATTTGAGTTATATAATCGGGCCAGGGGCCCAGTTGATTTACAAAATCGGGCATGAGGCCCAGTTGGTTATAAATGTGAGTTAGGGTTGTGGACCCTAAATGGATTTGAATAAATGGTTTTGGATTTGATAAATCAGATGTTTGGACTTGTGATGGTTTCATGGAAATTCCGGACAGGGCCCTTGAGATGTTTTGAAATGATTGATAAACTGTTTTCCCATAAACCATCTTGATACGAGGATATGTGATGGTCTCCTCTAGGTGTCAGGGACACTGGGGAAGTCACGGTGCATTGCCTGCGAGGGGTCATTATACGGAGCTATCGGACCGTATGATGACTCAGGAGCAGGATTGCTATGATTGGATGTTTGGAACGTCAGACATCAGGGATGTCAGAGATATTGACCCGGTGAGACCCCAGGTAGCACGCGTTGCTTGATACCGTGAGATATGGCGTCTGGGACGCTAGGCATCTAGGATGCCCAGGATGGTTTAAACAGGTTTTCTTGAATGCCATTTATGGTTATGGTTTTGGGCGGTGGCCCACTTGGAATTGGAATTTGGTTTTACGGTTTTGGGATGAGTTCCCACATTTGGTTTTGAGTTACGGTTTCTGGGCTAAGGCCCTAACGGTTGTTTTTAGTAAATATTTTGCTTACTTGTTTTCGATGCATGCATACGTTTTAATGAAGGGCATAAGTATCTTTGTGAAATGTGTTTTATGAACTTATTTATTTTCGTCCACTCACAGCCTTTGTTGTTTTTAATGCCCTTCAGGTTGATCACCGATGCGACTGCAGCAGAGACTGGGACATTGCATGCCTCCTCCATCGATCCTTGCGCACTCTGGAAGTTCGTTGGGGCAGTGGCTTTAGGTTATCCCTTGTCTGACACTTCGTGTCAAACGGGAGCATGACACATCCCACGGTAATCCCGGGGGGATTGGGATGGGTCGTGTCAAGTGGTATCAGAGCAGGTTTGCTCTTCGTGTGCGCACAGGTCGAGTGTGTGATGTCTCTTTGGGTTGCAGTTCGTTATCAACTTGATAGTTAGGGGGTCAGATGGATAGTTTCTGGGAATGAATCATGAATAGTGGATAGAGTATGATTGGCCCGATACGCCGTGCGTTAGTGTGATTCGACCCAAGTGGGGTTGTATGTGATGAACTGGTGATGTGAGACCGTCGGTTCGGTCATGTGATAGTAGATTGTTGTTCTGCTAGGAGCAGCCGGGTTTTCCCCGAACCCTAATTGAGTAATGGGAATCCCATTGAGTAGTGACTTGGAATTGTGAACCCTAGTGGTGATTGCTAGTGTAAGGGATGTTGGTACATCGGAGTTGGCCGATGACCTTAGTGGTGGAACCTACGTTGAATTGATAGCATGATTGGATTTGACGTCTATACGATGTCGGGACCGCGGGGTCGGTCAGGTTGTGGACTGCACTGCAAGGGACAGTGGGGTTCAGAGGAACCCTAGGGTGTGATTTTGGAACCCTAGTTTATGATGGTTTGGGAAGGTGAACCTTAGTTGTGATAGTTTAACTAGTATTGTGTGTCCGTAGTTACTGAGGATTGGATGATTTTCCGACGTCGGGGTGGTCTGTCGAGGCGAACCCCAGATTATGACTAGTGGATTGGAACTTGTGCTGCGACGAGCGGCTGAGGTCGTGGATGGCCATGTGGATGACTCTAGTGAGTCTAGCCAGAACTATAGAGATTGGTTGTCATATGTGTAGTGAATTGGTGGGATTCGATCCATGGGTACGGTTATGAGATAAGATACAAAATCCTGAGTTGGACTAAATAATAGTGTGATGGGTGGACGCGAATCTCGATAGCGATGACTGTTTGTCGACAATTGTGTAGAGATGGTTGGCTATCGAGGGTGATTGATGTAGTTGTGTTAATTGAGGATTGGGGAACGTTCATGGAGCGTTCAGTACCTTGCTGTGGTTTGGCAGAGTGGTGGTACCTAGAGTGGTTGGGTACGCGGGAGACAAAGTTTCTCCAACTTGAGCAGAGGTACGGGATCGTCGCTCGGTATGAGCGGAGACCCAGAGTTGTCTGATTCGCACACTTTGTGCTGACGCTGACAGGTGATAGTGATGGTACTGGTACTAGTGCCGGTGATCGTTCGGTATTAGTCACGAGTCGGGATGTGACTCCGTCGAGATGGGCATATGTTCGGTATCTGTGGTTCGGGAAGGGATCACGGATAGTGATGGACTGGATAAGATCTAACGATAGTTGAGACGTGAGGATCGAATACTGTCATGAGGGATTAGTGACCAGTTGGTCAGTGTTGGCCAGAGCTGGTCAGTTATGGTGGTATGCAGAGATTTGTTTGCAGATCACAGCAGGGTTCTGTTGTGACTCTCCAGTCGAGCGGTACATCAGATTAGGATAAATTGACATCCTTTTGGATGTACATACACGGTCGTAACCGGATAGATCAGTTGAATTGCTTATTGACACGTGGATGATGTCCGGATGAGCTAAGGACTTAAGAATCCATTCCGGATTGGTTATGGTTGACTGCGGTTGACCATATCTCCTGAGTTTAGGATAGACTTGCTGTGGAGAAATTGGATTGTGAGAAATGAAATGGGTCATTGTAGTAGTTATCGACAGTCTTTGTTGGACGGAAGGGTCGGAGAAGGATTTCTAGCTCAGGAATAGAAACTATTAAGCGTGGTTCTTATATAGTTGGAACTTCGAAATCAAGAGATACTATGATGGAGGTGACACGAGGAGTACGGGTTTTTCGCATTGATAATTGGTATATCGAAGTCATTTTTGGTGACTTCTCAGGTTCTGCTAGGGCAGATGATGGGTGTACCACCAGTACATTGGTCGTGTATTGGTTGGTGGACCCAGGATTTGTTTGGGTCATCAGGTTGAGTTGAGTATATCAAAGTTAGGTGAACGAGATTTCTCATTTTCTGCTTGGTGGCAGACGATGTTGGTTTACATGGCGTGGTGAGTGCAACGAGTTTTATTTGCATTCACGTAGGATGAGTATTGGCGTCATCGTTTTGGATCATCCTTGGTTTTTCCTAGGTGGAATGGCAAGGATCGATACAAGGTAATTAGTGAGAACCCACAGTCTCGGCGTGTCTCGTCGTTGACTGATCTGTTTAGATGTGGGAGTTGGTTGTCGAACGACGTGACAGTATGCAGATTAGTTGAGGGTGTAAGACACTATGGTTTGGAATCTAGTAGTTAATTGTGTGGATCCTAGGTGGAGCAGGATCATGAAGTTTATAGTCAGGGACGCAGTGATGAATCTGGGTCGTGATCTTGATGATCCAGATAGGTGGAGAGTTTATCACCCTTATTTTGGTATGTGAGTCGTAAATGACGGGACTAAACTTCTTTTCGAAGTGAATCCCGTATGGTATATTACTCGGGTGAGTAGATTTCCGACGTGGTCGGATTTTGTCAACCTTAGACGTGTGGATGTTGGGATTGGCTTCCCTATGAAGTCAATCGAATGTATTGAGCAGGTAACCGATGGGTTCGGTTTTGGGGTGTCTTGGTAGACGTGAACGAGATTTCGGGTTTTGGAATCGAATTTCTGGGTGACGATTCAAGATTCGATTTTGGAACTTGAAAGTGGATTTCTGGATTTGGGTGCGGAATGATTATTCCAAATGCTAGCTTACGGAATAATGATTTCGGATTCGGATTTGGAAATGGGTTAAGAATATGATGTCTGGGTTTGGATTCGGGATTTCTTACGAAATTTCCGATTTGAATTTGGATTTAGAAATGGATGATGGGTGGAGTTTCGATTTTTCTAATGCTGGATTGGACAAATGGACTCCATTATTGGAACTTGTTTGGCTATGACCTAGGTGGTTGTAGTCTGGTCGATCGATAGATGTGTGTACTTTGTACATGGTTCGAGGTACGATACTTTGCAAACTTGTGGTGCCTGGTAACAGTATACGGGTTATACCCGAGGTATGTCGGCGAGCGTGTTGGTAGTCGGCTTAGTTCCGTTACCATTAAATTAGTTAAGATCGTGGACTGGACACCGGATAATGTGCAGTGGGTCATGGGGTCTGATGGGTTCAGTTACACACAGGTCGAGTGAGGTGTTGATTGATGTATACTCGAGTCGAGTAAGTTGGTGGTTAGTGTAACCACGAGTGAGTATAGTGTCAGTTTTCGACTGACAACTGCCAAGTGGTGACAGATTTTCGGGATGTGTCAACGTGGATTGTTGGGTGAGGTCTGATGACTCCCAGTGGGAGCAGACGCCAGGATAGATTGGTGATTGAGAAAGGAACCGTCGAGTTGTTGCGTCAACGAAATGGTAGATTTGACAAGTGGTGTCAATTCGAAACGTGTGGTTTCTGTCATTTGACGGGGTCGAATGTAGTCGATACGACGTGAATACTAGTGGTACGTTTAGGTGCAGACAAGTTTTATTTTGATTAGTTGGTGTACGAGTGTACACGGGTTGCGAGGACGATTGTACTTTCCACGGGGTGTTTGTGGAATAGTTGGAATTTCGAGAACGAAACTAATTAAGGAGGGAAGAACAGTTGAGATTAGATCGGTTGGAATTTTGAGGACGAAATTAATTAAGGAGGGAAAGTTGTAACGACCCGTCCCGAATTCGGGGATTAGATTAGTAACTAATCATGATTAGTGGGGTTAATCGATGATTAGTTGGGCGAAATCGGACGAACGATGCAAAATGATCGTTTTACCCCTAGTCGTGGGTAAAACGTTGACTTTTAATTTGGGCGGTCAAATGGACTTTGACCAATGACCGTGACGTAGTTTGGGACGTCACGAGTCCATAGACAGGTGGCACGTTCGATTCCGACGTTCAAGGTGAAAGTTATGACGTTCGGAAGTTAAGGGGCATTTTGGTAATTTTGGTTAAAAGGGTCAAAATGTTGACTTTTTGACCGGGAGGTCCGATGGCCTATGGCCAAGCACCGTTACGTAGATCGGGATGATACGAATCCATAGACAGGCGGCACGCTGAAATCGGACTTCGAACGGGAAAGTTATGGGTCAAGGAAGTACGATTTCACTATGCGTGCATTACGAGGCGAGGGCACTTGGCTTATTCTGATTGGGTCAGATATTTTAAGTGGGACCTATGGACCAATAACATTAAAATGTGGACCTATGTCTTCATTGGTGAGATTGGATTAAAATATTAAGATTTTAATTATTTGATAATCTCCACTTAACTCCCCTTTTGATCTTGGCCCTTCATCTAACCTAAACCTTCAATCAACACCGTCCATCTCATCCCTCCCCATCTGATCAAACTCCACCATCTCTCTGTTATATCACAACCCGAAACCCCATTTTCATGCCCCCCATACAAACACACATATCCTCAACCTCACCATCTTTGTTGTGTGTGCACAACCATGAGAGTGATTGAGATAGTGAGAAACGACGGGAGGCGGCAAGGAAACAGCGACGACCACGGTGGTTCACGGCAAAGGTGAGTTAACCCGAGAGCTAATTATGTCCCAGTTTTGAAAGTCGACTTTTATTGGTAGTTTTAAGCTCCTAATGGATTCTAATGAGACCTAGGGACAGAGACGAACCCACTGAACCTGATTTCGAGGCTCGAGGAGGTCTGGATCGAGAGGAAGGATGATCGAAAAATCTGGGCTTCGGGTTTTTGTTCAGAGGTAAAAATCTAAATGTGTTTCCTTGTTTTTGAATCCATAAACCTCTTAGTTGGACCTAGACGAACACGTAGGAAGAAACCCCGTAGGAAATGGTTGAGTAATGGATGAGAACCGGCCGGGTCGGTTCAGCAGTTCGGCTGAACCGGTTCAAACCAGTGAACCGGGTCCAAAGCGAGGTTGACGATAAACAGTGCTCGGCTCGTGGGTTTCACACGCAGGGGGTTCAACCGGTACGTGGGGGCAAGTATAAGGTATTTCGGGGAAACTTTGAACACGTGAAATAACCTATTCGATGTAACGAACATTTTGGGACTGGTTTCGTGTCGATCGGACACCGTCTCGATAATATTCGGGGCATCAGTAGGTTTCAAATCAAGTTTAAAAATAGTTTAAAATTCTAAAAAATTACGGGACTTTAATAGGAGGTTAATGAAGAGGTTAGTGACCCTCTAGTGTGATTTGGACAGGTTTGGGAGTCCTGGTGATAGTGACGAGGCCCGGGAAGGCCTATGGCACGCGTATCGAGGCGCATCGTAGGACGGCCTGTGAGTGGACTTTGGTTTTATAAATCTTACGCATGTATAACTGTTTTATATGAATTATGATTGTGATTATATGATGTTGATTTGGATATTGGTGAATTATATGGTTTCACGTATTTCGAGGCGATTTACGTGCTTGCACGTAAATTGAGATTTCGATATTACTTTCGATTTTACTCTGATTTTCTGTACTTATGGTTTTGGAAATAGTTGAATGAAATGTTTTTGAAATTGGAAGGATGAACTCGGGCATGAGATCCAATTGTTTTGGAAACCTCAGACTTGGAGTCCATTTGAGTTACGTATCGGGCCGGGGGCCCAATTGCCTTATGAAATCGGGACGGGGGCCCAAATGCCTTTTGAAATCAGGATGGGGGCCTAATTGCCTTATGAAATCGGGCCAGGGCCCAGCTGTTTACGAAATCGGATGAGACCCATTTGAGTTATATAATCGGGCCAGGGGCCTAGTTGATTTACAAAATCGGGCCGTGGGCCCAGTTGGTTTACGAAATTGGGCATGAGGCCCAGTTGGTTATAAATGTGATTTAGGGTTGTGGACCCTAAATGGATTTGAATAAATGGTTTTGGATTTGATAAATCAGATGTTTGGACTTGTGATGGTTTCATGGAAATTCCGGGCAGGGCCCTTGAGATGTTTTGAAATGATTGATAAACTGTTTTCCCATAAACCATCTTGATACGAGGATATGTGATGGTCTCCTCTAGGTGTCTGGGACACTGGGGAAGTCACGGTGCATTGCCTGCGATGGGTCATTATACGGAGCTACCGGACCGTATGATGACTCAGGAGCAGGATTGCTATGATTGGACGTCTGGGACGTCAGACATCTGGGATGTTAGAGATATTGACCCGGTGAGACCCCGGGTAGCACGCGTTGCTTGATTCCGTGAGATATGGCGTCTGGGACGCTAGGCATCTGGGTTTAAACAGGTTTTCTTGAATGCCATTTATGGTTATGGTTTTGGGCGGTGGCCCACTTGGAATTGGAATTTGGTTTTACGGTTTTGGGCTGAATTCCCACATTTGGTTTTGAGTTACGGTTTCTGGGCTAAGGCCCTAACGGTTGTTTTTAGTAAATATTTTGCTTACTGGTTTTCGATGCATGCATACATTTTAATGAAGGGCATAAATATCTTTGTGAAATGTGTTTTATGAACTTATTTATTTTCGTCTACTCACAGCCTTTGTTGTTTTTAATGCCCTTCAGGTTGATCACCGATGCGACTGCAGCAGAGACTGGGACATTGCATGCCTCCTCCATCGATCCTTGCGCACTCTAGAAGCTCGGTTGGGCAGTGGCTTTAGGTTATCCCTTGTCTGAAACTTCGTGTCAGACGGGAGCATGACACATCCCACGGTAATCCCGGGGGGATTGGGATGGGTCGTGTCAATATCCAACCTGAACCCGACCTGTTAATGACCCAAGTAACCCGTATAACTCATTTAATAAACATGTCATATTGGAAACCTAATTAACATATTGACTCAAAACCCACCCGTTTATTAAACGTTTCATAAAGGGTTGACCAAAAAATGATTCGAAATTTTAATCGTGCAGGTTGACCCGGGTAAATCTCGTGCGGGTTTCTAGTCGTGCCAAAAATTGCCACCCTTAATTATATATCCTTATTCCTTAATTTTCATGCTACTTGATATTTGAAAACCATTTTTTAATCAATTTATGTTGTACATGGTAGCATATTATTTGTAAAACTAATTCAAATTTCATTAAAACTAATTCATGCATCATTTTAATCTCGATGACAACAATACCCCTAGCTTTATATGAGGGACATGCCCTCATTCCGTCAAATAATCGAATAGAAATTTAACTATTTCATTAAATTTCTATAAGTATAAAATTACAAAGTTAAAATCGATTACATTGAAAATATAAGGACTAAAGTGAGAAATTGAAAGTATAAGGATTAAATTTCTATTTCATTTTCCGATATTACAGAGAAATTTTGAAATATTTCTATTTATTATAGTGACATAAATTTAGATAAGATGTATTGATCGTACTTGAACGAAATGGACATACTTATGGGACTGGAGGGGGCCGACACGTTATGCATGGCAATTTTATGCGAGTCCCACGGTCCCAGTACAATGGCCACGTCGGTGGTGATAAGACTTCTGGTTAGTAGTACGATGGTCTACCGAATTTGGCATGAACAATATATATATATCTATATATAATATATATGATAATTAATATTTATGCACAAAACTTTCTTGTTAACTGTCTTTATTATTATAAAACGAAGACAAACGATTATGGCCCCACGGCTTCACCAAATATAAGGCCGGAAAAAAAAATTGTTGTGCGCGTCATTTTTCATAAAATTCACAAGGTTATTTTTAGTAAGGCAACAAACGAAAAATAAAAGAAATATAAATAAAAACAAAAAAGTAAAGTATGAACTAAACCGTTTACGTTCGAAGCTAGAGAATTAAACAATCACAACAACTTTAAACCCTCTCAACAAGAACATTTTCAGACCATTGACAAAAAACCACAACCTCATTTGCAATAGTACTAGCCTTCCTTAAAATATATCAAAGAGATACACTCTCAAACATGACTTGTAATTTCACAATATCATAAACTAGTCCCTTAATGCTAGCATACACACATCTCCCAAAATTCACACTTCTCACAAGCATTTGTGAATCAGTTTCAATCACGACATGCTTCCAATCATAATCTGCATAAGCTAGCATAGCTGCCTGTACTGCTTGAGCCTCTATCTAGAGGCTACTCACAAAGAAAACCACCCTCTCTGCCTGCAACTATAAAAGTACATGTGGAGGATTACCTCACCCACCTAAATGCACCCATGCCCTCTGCAGCAAGAAATGCTCTAGCACAGTTCATTTCCACCAAACATGTAAGGGGCTAGTTCCAGCCCTCGCACCTTGGCTGACTGGAGTTCCTCGTGTTCACATGATGCATCAGCGCAAATTTGGTCTTTTGGGCCGCCTTAAACTCCCTTAGTTGCTTCATCATCAAGTCTATATCCTCATTAGATTCAATCGCTTCATCAGTGAAACACCACAAATTTCTGCACTTCCAAAGCCTCCATTGACACGACCCATTCTAATCCCCTCGGGATTAACGCGGAATGTGTCATACTCCCGTCTGGCACCAAGTGCCAGACAAGGGATAACCCATGCCTTGACCCTCTCGGGGCTTCTAGAGTTCGCCAGGATCTATGGAGGAGTGTGATGTCCCGGTCTCTCTACATCCCGCATCCGCGATCAACCTGAAGGGTTAAAAACCATTAAAAATTGTGAGTAGACAAAAATAAATAGTTAAATAAAAACACATTTCAGAAAAGACCTTTATACCCTTCATTAAAAAGCATGCATGCATTCGAAAACCAATTAACTCAATCATTCCTCAAATAAAATCAAAGTTGATAAAATCGTTTATCAATCAAAGCCATTCTTTCCTCGAATCATTAGGGCCTTAGCCCAAAACCATAAAATCAAAATATGTGGGAACTCAGCCCAAAACCAAGTATGCGGGTCACAGCCCAAATCCACAAAATAACGTATAACCAGTCCAATAAAACATATTTAATCCATCATTGGAATCGCAGATGCCTGACATCCCAGATGTCATAATGTCACGGTCTAAGGTTACGCGTGCCCTTCGGTTTTCAGCCCGAGTCACCCCAAAGTACACCCAGGCCTATAGCCCTTCTTGGGGGGCGGAAGTTTTAACCTTTAGCAATTCTGATCCTGAGTTTCACTACAGTCTTTCACGTAGAGCGACCGTTCTCAGGCAATGCTCTGTGACTACTCCAGTGTCACTGACACCTGGAGAGAAAATCCACTCATAAGGATGGTATATGGAAACATTTTATAAATCATTTTAAAACCTTTCAAAGGGACCCACGCCCAGAATATAGTTTCATCCATTCTGTTTCCATAAAACCATCGTAAATCCACAACTGAGTCTCATGCCCGAAGTACAACTTTCATAAACCAAATCTCATTAGGGTCTCTAAACCCGAAATCACATTTCATAAAACACAAATGAGACTCGTGCCCAATATCATAACCAACTGGCCTTAAGCCCGATAGTATAAACCAAAAAGGTCTCCAGCCCGATATTTCATTAAATCAAATGGACTTCAAGTCCGATAGTTCATAAGTCAAATGGGTCTTAAGCCCGATTCCATATTACCAAATCCGAAATCATTCCATTATTGAAAACACAAGCATGTATAAACCCAATATAAAACCAAAACCACGAAATATATGCAAATATGTAAATACCAAATACCACAATCATATGCACTCAAGGTATTTCAAACCATAAATATAAAACATATAAAACATGTAATGACCCGTCCTGAATTTCGGGATTAGATTAGTTACTAATCAGGATTAGTGAGGTTAATCGGTGATTAGTGGGGCGAAATCAGACGAACGATGTAAAATGACCGTTTTGCCCCTGATTGTGGGCAAAACATTGAATTTTCGTTCAGGCGGTCAAATGGACTTTGGGCGATGACTGTGACGTAGTTCGGGACGTCACGAGTTCATAGACAAGTGGCACGTTCGATTCCGACATTCGAGAAATAAGTTATTACGTTCGGAAGTTCATGGGTAATTTGGTAATTTGGTTAAAAATAGAAAATAGTTGAATTTTGACCTGGGAGGTTCGATGGCCGAGGGCTGGGAATCGTTACGTAGATCGAGTCGATACGAATCCGTAGATAGGCAGCACGCCGAAATCGGACTTCGAACGGGAGAGTTATGGTTCACGGAAGTTCGATTTCACTATGTACGCATTACGAGGCAAAGACACTTGGCATTATCTGATTGGTTGACTTTGTAAATGGGACCCATGAAGGTCAATCCCCTAAAAAGTGGATCTATACTAATTAATTATTATTATTATCATTATTTTATAATTAAACCTCACCCACCTTCCATCTCCACCCTTCATCTTATCTTCCCCTCCCTTATCCACCGTCCATTTCTTCCTTCTTCATCAAACTTCATCATTCTCTGTTTTCTCATAACCCGATCACCCTTCTCCATTTTTTCTCTCAAAAACAAACACACAAACATACCACCCCACACCTCAACCATTTATGTGCTGACAGGGAGAGACTGAGAGGGAGGTCATGAGTGAAACAATGACGGCAGGAGGGTGGTTAGACCGCCAGGGACGGCGGAGGAACGGTGAACCCGCACAGGTACCATTCCAAACTCAAACTCGAATTTCTGCTAGGGCACTAGGGAACCATTTCTGGCGAATAGATGATGCTTGTGACGTTCCTGTGAATCGAAGAAGGTCAAAATCGAAGGGTTTCGACGACGGAGCAACGCAAACCGACGACGGGAAAACTGGGCGTAGTTCTTCGATTTAAAGGTATTGACTTTGGCCCCTTTTTTCGTTTTAAAATGGTAGAAAGATAGGAAATAAGTTTAGGAAGAGATTAGGATCAAAATGGAACGAAATGGATTAGAAATGGATGAGATTGGACCCTAGACCGATCTAGACCGATCTAGACCGGTCTGGTCCGGTTCGAACCAGTGAACCCGATCAGCGAGAGGTTAGGGGTGACACTGTTCACTGGCACGTGGCTTTCACGCGCAGCCCCTTTGGGCAGCGCATGAGAGCGCGTGGGGCATAGTTTGGGGAAGTGTTCAACATGTGAATAAATCTATTCGATGTAACGAACATTTTGGGACTGGTTTCGTGTCGATCGGACACTGTCTCGATAATGTTCGGGACATCGGAAGGTTTAGGTTTGAGATTTAAAATTCTTAAAAATTCGAGAAAATTACGGGAATTCAATAAAAGGTTAATAAGGTAGTTAGTAAATCTCTAGATTTATTTGGACAAGTTTGGGAGTCCCGATGACGACGATTAGCCCGGTGAGGCCTACGGCATACAAACTGAGGCGGCAGCTTAGGACGGTCTGTGAGTGGACCTTGATTTCTAAACTGTGATGCATGCATAAATGTTTTATATGGTTTATGAATATGATTCTATGATGTTGAATTGGATGATTGTGATTTATATGATTTCATGCATTTCGAGGCAATTTATGTGCTTGCACGTAAATCGAGGTTTTCAGTTTTACACTGACTTTTCGTACTTATAGTTTTGGAAATGATTTCATGAAACGGTTTTGGATTTGAAAAGATAAACTCAGGTTCGAGACCCATTTGTTTTGGAAACCCTTGGACTCGAAGTCCCTTTTAGTTACGTTCTCGGGCCAGAGGCCCAATTGGTTCTTGAATCGATTTCGGATTTGGAAATATGAGTCGGGCACGAGACCCATTTGACTTACGAACTCTCGGACTTGAGGTCCATTTGATTTAACAAGGAATTGGGTCGGAGGCCCAGTTGATTTACATATCGGGCTCGAGGCCCAGTTGGTTCACGAATCGGGCTCGGAGCCAGTTGACTTAAGTATCAGGCACGAGGCCCATTTAGTTTACGATATCAGGCATGAGGCCCGCTTAGTTTACGAAATCGGGCACGAGGCCCTGTTGGTTTACGATTCGGGCCAGAGGCCCAGTTTGTATGTGGATCCGGGCTTAGGGCCCCGTTATGTTTTAAGATTGTGATTTCGGGTCAGTAACCCATAAATGTTTTTTATAGTTCATGACAGTTTATGGGAACCGGCATGAACACTAGAAAGGTTTTTATGGTTCATGAAGATTTATGGGGACTAGCATGAACCCTTGAAAGGTTTTTATGATTCATAACGGTTTATGGGGGCCAGACATGAATCCTTAAAAGGTTTTTCGTATACCAACCTTTATATATGAATTGTCTCCTCCGGGGAGGGTCGTTAGCCTGGGTGGACCCCGGAGTAGTCACGGAGCACTAACTGAGTGGAGTCGCCCCTGTTGTGTTCCTTACTCTCAGAAAGGCTATGGATTGTAACCCCTAGGGAGGTCCATTGATCTACGGACATTGACCTAGGTGGACCCTGGGTTTGAGACCCCGGGTAGCACGCGCGTAGCTCTAGATACCGTGATAGGATTGGTTATATGAAATTGGATAAACATGATTGCTTGGTTTGCGAAATTGTGTTTTATGATGATAAATGGATTTGGACTGAGATCCCACATATGTTTACTATGTTATGGTTTTCTATAAATGGTTTTAGGCAGGAGCCCATATGGATGTGGTTGTTTAAACATATGTGATTGGATAAATGGTTTTTCTATGCATGCATGCTTTTTAGTGATGGGCATAAAGGTCTTTTATGAAATGTGTTTTAATGAACTTATTACTTTTTGTCCACTCACAGTCTTTTTGTTTTCAATGCCCTTCAGGTTGAATACGGTGCGGACTGTAGCAGAGACCGAGACATCACATAACTCCTCTGGATCCTTGCGTACTCTGGCAGCCTGCTGGCTAAAGGTTTTAATTTTTCCTAGTCTGACACTCTGTGTCAGACGAAATCATGAGCATTCCTCGTTAATCCTGGGGGGATTGGGGACGGGTCCTGGCAAGTGGTATTAGAGCAAGGTTTGTGCGCTCTGAACCTGAGTTATCATGGGGTACCCTGATGACTGTTCTGATACTGACAAGTGGTATCAGAGCAAGGTTTGCACTTGGAGTGTTGTGCAGGTCGAGGATGTGATGTCTCAATGAGCTACAGTTTGCTATCAACCTGATAGTTAGGATGCTGGTACGATAGTTAGTAGGATTGAATCGTGGAACATCTTGGTTCGACATTTGATGCTGGGGTTGCCATGGTTCTGTCGTGGTTGGCAGTGTGGGACCCTACAGAAGGATGAACATAAAAGTACTTTAGAGTTTTGATCGTGAGACGGTTAGTTGGGATCGTCTTTCACAATGTTGTCGGATCAGTTTTGACGATAGTTCAAAGTTTTGACCATTAGATGGTCGAATTTTGTTGAGTTAGGTGGCTATGCTGCTGGGAGTAGCCGGGTTCGAGGAACCCTAGTTGAACTGACGGTAGGATTGGATTGACATCCATACGATGTCACGACTGCGGGGTCGGTCAGATTGTGGATTACACTGCCTTCTGCAGTGGGTTCTGAGAAACCCTAGGGTGTGATCGTGGAACCCTAAGGTAGGATGTATGGTTCGGAAATGTGAGTTGGTGAGTGTTTTGACTTTGACAACTTTTCGGAGTCGAGACCGTCGGTCGGTCTAGTCATGTCAGCTATAGTGATAGGAGTGCACTCTGCATTCGAGGTTGTGTTAATCGGTTAGACCTAGCTAGTTGTCATACTACTTAGTTGTGAGGGATTTTTGGTGAAGCTAAGGTCATGGGCGACCTGGTAGACGACATTGATTGAGTCGAGTTACGACTAGTTAGAGATTGGTTGGACAGTTTACCAGGGTTTGGTGCTTGTCGATGGAATCCCAGAGTGGGGATACGGAGTAGTAGTACGGGTGGTTGATTCTGTTGGATGCGGAATCTCGATAGCGATGTCTAGTGGTTAGGTCTGCATGAGTCTGTGGCAAGCACTACTACCGAGAGTGGTTGTAGTTGCGGTTGTTTGGAATCGGTGACGTTCGGGGAACATTTCCTTTTCTCGTATGAGTTGTCAGGGCGACTGTACCTAGAAATTTTGGGTACGAGGGAGGCATAGTTTCTCCAACTTGAGTAGAGGCACAGGGTGGTCGCTCGGTATGAGCGGAGATCTAGGGTTTTCTTATTCGCACACTGTGTGTGCTAGTGTTGATGTTAGTGTGTTGGTGCTGGTACTAGCGCTGATGCTGGTGCCACAAGGAGACCAGTGCGACGTCCGTTGCATCCACAAGGAGACCTGGTCCTACCAGTCGGGATTTTTGTTACTACTGTGGGGAGCGAGGTCACTTCCGACGTGAGTGTCCGTTGTTACCCCAGGAAGGTGGTGTATGCCGAGGAGCGGCGAAGCCAGGACGGAGCACAGCGTCAGCGTCAGGGACAGCAGGCACCAGGGTAGGTGGTGGTGCCACGAGTAGTTTGAGGGGACGTGATAGATCTTCAGGACCTCAGGCCCGAGTGTTTGCTATGACTCAGCAGGAGGCTCAGTCAGCACCGGGTGCCATGACATGTACTTTTGCTATCCTTGGTTGTGTTGTACACAGTTTCGTTTGGCTTCGGGGTAGAGTTTAGGACTTTCCCTAGGTGACATGAAGTGACGAGGTTGAGAACCCCGTTGAGTTCCGTTGAAGGATGACGGAAGGAATTGGAAAGGAGTGACTATAACTGATCGATATGAGGTTATTGAAGAGAACCCACAATCTAGGAATGCCTTTAGGACTTTATTGATTTATTCCGACCAGGCGATCGGAGCAGCAGTCGAGGGACGTGAAGGCGAAGTAGTGAGTCAGTAGGTAGGATTCCATATTGGGTGAGACAAGTAGGGTTGGGTCGCTTCTGGAGTTGAGTGGTTAAGTTACCAAGAGACTGGGAGTCTGGTTTAGAACTTGAGTTGGTTTCCAGAAGGTATAGGTGGTTGTACGTGAGGATGTACTCTATGGACTCTGTTTGGGTACTCTAAATGAGGTATTCTAAAATACCTTTGTTTCTTTTCATAGAGTTTCCCTTGCGTACACCATGAAGTTCTAGTTTTACTGAGAGCGGGTTAGAGTGTTGAACTGGTAGTAGGGGTGTTGTGAAATACCCAAGGTGGAGATGATAGGTTGGAAACTATCCGGAGTAGTTGTTTTGGCGAGAGCTGCTTACCGGGTAGGAGACCCCAGGTGTCGGGAACGAGCTGTGGAATTTCAGGACGAAATTCTTTTAAGGAGGGTAGATTGTAACGACCCGTCCCGGGAGTCGGGATTAGTGAGGTGATTAGTGGTGGATTAACTGGGTTAATCGGTAGTTAGTGGGTTACTTTTGGACCTTGGGCGCAGAATGACGATTTTGTCCCTAGTTGGGCAAAATGTTGACTTTTAGTTCGGGCGGTCAATTGGGCATTGACCGATGACCGTGACGTAGTTTGGGGCGTCACGAGTCTGTAGGCAAAAGTTCGAAAGGGTAAAAGTTCGAAAGGTCGAGGGCACTTTCGTAATTTGAGTAAACGAAGGGGCAAAAGTTGACTTTTTGCTAGACTTATAGTTTTCACTTAGACCGAGGACCATTAGGTAGATCTCGTCGTCCTGAGTACAACGACAGGCGGCATGCCTTCATCAGACATCGAACGAGCGAGATACGAGTCTAGAACGGTTAAGGGTAAAATCGTAATTTGGACATTAGGGGTATTTTGGTATTTTTGGCACATTGGGAATTGGGCCAATCTGATAAGGCCAAGTGTACAGGAGTGATTGGGATATTTTGAGTCTGGGCCAGGGGATGTTGGACACGTGGGGAGTGTCTAGTGGGCTCTAGGCAATTGCACGGTGCAATTAAACGGGCTGTGTGTGAGTTGTGTTTGTGCGAAGAAAGAAAAACAGAGACTGAAGACAGTAAGGTGAAATCGATCCAATTGTTTGTTTGTGTGAGTGTTGAGGGATTCTTTTGTGTTTGAGTGAGAGGTAGGAAGTGTGTGATCGTGTTTGAGAGGAATTGGGAGTGACTGAGTGTGTGAGTGGTGGGGAAAAACCAGAGAAACAGAAAGGGAGTCTTGGTGGTGGTGCAGTGTAATCGATCAATCGAGGCTGCTGGTGGTGGTCAGGGACCGTAGTGGAGCCTTAAGGACCCAGTGGACACGGCGGAGCTCGCAGTGGAGCACGAACATCAGGTAATTGCTCTTCTTTCCTCTGTTTGCTAGGTTTTTCCGTTTGGGTTCAAACTTAAAGTCGTGGGTTTTGAGGTTGAATCGAACTATTTTAGGGGTTTTAAGGAGTCCAGTGAGTTGTCTTTGAGCTTAGGGAAACAATTCGAGGCTGGGAGGAGGAGCTGGTGGTCGGGAACAGAAACAGGGTTTTTCTGGGTTTCTGGTTCGAACTTGGGAAATGAGTATTAAGGCCGTGATGTTGGGTTTTTAGTAGTGGAATTAGATGCTAGGATGAGGACGAAGAGTTTGGTGGAAAAAGGAAGGAAAACGGTTGCAGAAAGGTGGAGAACCGGGAACGCCGGTTCAGACCGGTCGACCCATCGAAGACGACGATGAACAGTGTTCTGTGTGCAGGCGCGTGAGACCCACGCGCAGTCACTTTGGGCAGCGCGTGGGGCGTTTTCTAGGGAAACTTCTAACTAGGTTTTTGGTCTAGATGTTATAACGAATCTTTTGAGATAGGTTTCGGGTTAATCGAACGTCGATTCGAGTTAGCTCTGCGGGATCGAAGGTTTAGGGTCTCGATTCGTTACGTTTAGAACCCGGGGAAGTTCGTGGGGAATTAGGAGAACCTTGGTGGACGTGTTAGTGACGTATTTTGGTGCCTTGTGACAGGTTCGGAAATCCCCGAGGTGGACGAGGAACGTACGGGACGCGAGTAACGTGCCCGGTATCTGTGAGTGGACTTCTTCCTTAAACTGAGCATGCATAACTGCTTTTAATTACTTGTTTTATGGTTTTCATTATGATTTCATGATTATTGAATGCTTTATACCTGTTTATGAAATGGCACGGTGTTCGAGAAAGCTACGGTTTTCAGCACGTTTTACGAGGAAGCTTTGTTTTCTGATTTCAATGCCATGATTTTGGGGATTTCAAACTATAAGTGATTTTCAATGATTATAAGTGGATTTTGATACATGATTTGATGATCAAGGTTTTCGGTTTTAGAATCGGATTTCGGAAAGCGAAATTTGGTTTTAAAGTTGAAAAGTGGAATTCCGGATTTGGGTTCGGAATGATAGTTCTGGATGCCGGAAGGGCATCAGACCAGTGATTTCGGATTCGTGTTTGGATACGGATTTAGAATTGGTTTTCAAATAATTTTGGATTGGATTTGCTGGATCTGATTATTGGGTTTAAAGACCCGGATATTATGATTGACGGGGGACGGGTCCGGATTGGGTTTAAAGACCCGGATTGAGTTTAAAGACTCGGGAGTTTAAAGACTCGGATATATTGATATTTTCCCCCGTAGACCTATTGAGTTTAAAGACTCGGGCGTTTAAAGACTCAGATTATATTGAGGTCTAGATTGAGTTTAAAGACTCGGGAGTTTAAAGATTCGGATAGGTCCAACAGGTTTGATCGGATAATGATGACTTGGATTTATGTTTTATTGTACTGTTTTCATGATGCCTATTTTGTGAATTATAAATGTTTTTACGATGATTACTATGTGATTTATAGCTATGTTTACTTAATGGGTTATGCATGCATGTTTTCAAAACGGAGGGCTAAAACTCTGGTTTGTTTATGAAATGGTTTTCGAAACTTTCATTCTTTCTGGTCCACTCACACTTTCTGTTTTTAATTGCCCTCCAGGTCGTAGAGCTAGCACGGGGGCTGACGTTGAAGCAGCGTCGGAGGCATAGAGTACTCGAGAGTTTTCCCGGAGTGGTTTCAGTGTTCCGTTGTGCGTGTACTCTATGTGGTTTTGTTTTACTTTGTTTGGTACTATGCTCTGTATAACGGTTGACTTATGGATGTTTTAAATTCTCCTTCGTCTGATAGTGTAATTTGTGGTTTTCGTGAGGTCATTTCGGTCTTTCTTTTTGGGTTGTCAGACGGGAGCAGGATTTACCTCGGTTTTCGGGGTGGTTCCTGTCACACGTGATCGATGTCCTAGTGTGTTGGTTCCGACATGGTTAGAACTTCGAAATCGAGAGAGGTTGTGATTGAGGTGACGAGAGGTGTGCGGGTTTTTCGCATTTGTAATGAGTATTTAGAAGTCATTAGGGTGACTTCTCAGGTTCTGTCATGGCAGATGATGATTGTTGCTACCAGTACATTGGTCGTGTATTGGTTGGTGGACCCGGGATTTGTCTTGGGTCATCAGGAAGATTTGAGTATTTCGAAGTTAGGTGAAGGAGAGTTCTCATTTTCTGCTTGGTGGCAGACGATGTTGGATTACATGACGTAGTGATGGATCTGGATCGGGATCTTGGTGATCCAGATAGGTGGAGAGTTATTGCTCTCACTTGGATAGTTGAGTTGAGGATGATGGGACTGAACTTCTTTTCGAGGTAAATTCCGTATGGTGTATTACTCGAATGAATAGGTGTCCGACGTGGTCGGATTTGGTCAGCTTTAGACGTGTGGATGTTGGGATTGGCTTCCCTATGAAGTCAATCGAACGTATTGAGGTAATCGTTTGAGCAGGTAACCGATAGGTTCAGAATTGGTGCGTCTCGGTAGACATGGGTAATGATTGGATGTCAGTTGGCATAAGTGAGTACGCCTTGGTAGGCGTGATTCGGATTGGTACGTGTTGGATTACGTGATTAGAAGAAGACGTTTTTTTGCTGGTCAGGTGACCATGGACTCAAAATGGATAATGGGTTGGAGTTTTGATTTGTCTAGTACTAGATTGGACAGATGGACTCCAGAATAGAAACGTGATTGGCTACGACCTAGGTTGTTGTTGTTGTCGTCGTCGTTGTTGTTGTAGGCTGGTTAGTGGATGGACGTACGTACCTTAAACGTTGTTCGAGGTATGATACTGGGCATACTTGTGGTGCCTGGTGACGGTATATAGGATATACGAGGAGTACGTTGGTGAGTGTGTTGGTAGTCGGCTTAGTTCTGATACCATTGGATTAGTAGAGGACGTGGATTGGACATTAGATACTGTGCACTGGGTCATGGTATTTCTGATGGGTCTAGTTACACACAAGGACGAAAATATCGATATCGACAGATATATCGCCCTAAATATCGATATCGATATCGTTTACGGTCAACAAAAATGACGGAAATTCTGTCAAAAAGTTGGAAATTTGGAATGAAATTTTGGGAAAATCTTAAGTACTCAATGATGGTTATATATGAGTAATAAAATTATAAAATGACTTGATAAATAATATGATGTAACATGATTCTGACAATAACTAATAATATAAAATCTTAAATATAAATATAAATATAAATTAAAGTGAGTTACTATAATTGAAAGTTAAAATAGTTTAAAATATAACAATAAACATACAAAAATTCATTGTAAGAAAAATGATAAAATGAGTTTTAAATATTTAAAATTGGAAAGAAAAAAAAGAAGAAAAAATAGGACCAAACTTTGTTAAAAAATTGGAAGTAATGGATATATTTAAAATTGGACATAAATGAAAAAAAAAAGGCCAACATTTGTTGAAAATTTGGAAAAATGAATAAAAAGGGAGGGAGGAAATGGAAAAAATAGAAAAAATGAATAAAAAGGGAGGGAAAAAAAAAACTGCAGTTGGGATTTGTTGAAAAATTGGGAAAATGAATAAAAATGGAGGGGGAAATGGGAAAAATAGAAAAAATGAATAAAAAGGGAGGGGGAAATAAAAAAAAAACACCAGTTGGGACAAGAGGGGTCAAACCTGTGACCTCCCAAACTTAAGCAAAATGACTAACACCATCTATGCTACCCATCATTTTGGTTATTATACAACATTTAATATATAAGTATACAAAATACCAGTCATCCCTAACCTTCAGCCGGGTCTGCAACTCGGGTTTTCCGACCCGGTAGCATGACCCGACTCAATCTCCTTCGTTTATGTCCGATTTTCACGAATTAATAGTGTATCTTCATCGTTTTGATCCCAGAAAAGGATCTGTGGGCTCAAAACAAGATAATTGTTTGATAGTTCGGCGAATTTCTTTCCCCCTTCTTAGGTCCCGCCGGCTCAAAATACCGAAATTTCGGCCAAATTTCGGCGATATTTATCGATATTTTCATCCATGGTTACACATAGGTCGAGTGAAATAATGGTAAGTGTATACTCAGGTTGAGTAATTTGGTGGTTAGTGTAACCACAAGTAAGCATAATGTCATTTTTCGACTGGCGACTGTCAAGCGGTGACAGTTTGTCGGATGCGTCACCGAAATAGTAGAATTGTCAAGTGGTATCAACTCGGAACACGGGATTACTGTCATTCGACGTGGTCGAATGTAGTCGATGCAACGTGAGTGTTGGTGGAACGTCTGGTTGCAGACAAGTATTGTACTGGCTAGTGGGTGTACTAGTGTACACGTGCTGTGAGATCGAATTGTTTTCCACGAAGTGGTTGTGGAATCGGTATAGTTGGAATTTCGAGGACGAAATTAATTAAGGAGGGAATGTTGTAACGACCTGTCCGAAATTCCAAGATTATATTAGTGACTAATCAAGATTAGTGAGGTTAATCGGTGATTAGTTGGGCGAAATAGGACGAACGATGCAAAATGACCGTTTTACCCCTCGTCGTGGGTAAAACATTGACTTTTCGTTTAGGCGGTCAAATGGACTTTGGCCGATAACTGTGACGTAGTTCGGGACGTCACGAGTTCATAGACAAGTGACACGTTCGATTCCGACATTTGAGGAAGAAGTTATGACGTTCGGAAGTTCATGAGTAATTTGGTAATTTGGTTAAAAAGGGAAAATAGTTGAATTTTAACTTGGGAGGTTCGATGGACGAGGAACGCGGACCGTTACGTAGATCGAGTCGATATGAATCCATAGACAGATGGCACGTCGAAATCGGACTTCGAACGGGAGAGTTATGGTTCACGGAAGTTCGATTTCACTATGCCTGCATTACGAGGCAAAGACACTTGGCATTATCTGATTGGTTGACTTTGTAAATGGGACCCATGGATGAGTGACAAGTGTCACTCATCCCATTGGTCAATCTCCTAAAAAATGGATCTATACTAATTAATTATTATTATTATCATTATTTTATAATTAAACCTCACCCACCTTCCATCTCCACCCTTCATCTTATCTTCCCCTCCCTTATCCACCGTCCATTTCTTCCTTCTTCATTAAACTTCATCATTCTCTGTTTTCTCATAACCCGATCACCCTTCTCCATTTTTTCTCTCAAAAACAAACACACAAACATACCACCCCAATCCTCAACCATTTATGTGCTGACAGGGAGAGACTGAGAGGGAGGTCATGAGTGAAACAATGACAGCAGAAGGGTGGTTAGACCGTCAGGGACGGCGGAGGAACGGTGAACCCGCACAGGTACCATTCCAAACTCAAACTCGAATTTTTTCTAGGGCACTAGGGAACCAGTTCTGGTGAGTGGCTGATGCTTGTGAGGTTACTGTGAATCGAAGAAGGTCAAAATCGAAAGGTTTCGACGACGGAGCAACGCAAACCGACGGCGGGAAAACTGGGCGAAATTCTTCGATTTAAAGGTATTGACTTTGGCCCGTTTTGTTGGTTTTAAAATGGTAGAAAGATAGGAAATAAGTTTAGGAAGAGATTAGGATCAAAATGGAACGAAATGGATTGGAAATGGATGAGATTGGACCCTGGACGGGTCTAGATCGGTCCGGTCCGGTTCGAATCAGCGAACCCGGTCGGCGAGAGGTTAGGGGTGACACTGTTCACTGGCGCGTGGCTTTCACGAGCAGCCCCTTTGGGCAGCGTGTGAGAGCGCGTGGGGCATAGTTTAAGGAAGTGTTCAACATGTGAATAAATCTATTCGATGTAACAAACATTTTGGGACTGGTTACGTGTCGATCGGACACTGTCTCGATAATGTTCGGGACATTGGAAGGTTTAGGTTTGAGATTTAAAATACTTAAAAATTTGAGAAAATTACGGGAATTCAATGAGAGGTTAATAAGGTAGTTAGTAGCCCTCTAGATTGATTTGGACAGGTTTGGGAGTCCTGGCGATGACGATTAACCCGGTAAGGCTTAAGGCACGCAAATCGAGGCAGTAGCTTAGGACGGTCTGTGAGTGGACCTTGATTTCTAAAATGTGATGCAAGCATAAATGTTTTATATGGTTTATGAATATGATTCAATGATGTTGAATTGGATGATTGTGATTTATATGATTTCACGCATTTCGAGGCGATTTACGTGCTTGCACGTAAATCGAGGTTTTCGATTTTACACTGACTTTTTGTACTTATAGCTTTGGAAATGATTTCATGAAATGGTTTTGAATTTGAAAAGGTAAACTCGGGTTCGAGACCCGTTTTTTTTTGGAAACCCTCGGACTCGAAGTCCCTTTTAGTTACGCTCTCGGGCCAGAGGCCCAATTGGTTCTTGAATCGATTTGTGATTTGGAAATATGGGTCGCGCACAAGACCCATTTGATTTACGAACTCTCAGACTTGAGGTCCATTTGATTTAACAAGGCATCGGGTCGGAGGCCCAGTTCATTTACGTATCGGGCTCGAGGCCCAGTTGGTTCACGAATCGGGCTCGGAGCCCAGTTGACTTAAGTATCGGGCACGAGGCCCATTTAGTTTACGATATCGGGCATGAGGCCCATTTAGTTTATGAAATTGGGCACGAGGCGCCATTGGTTTACGATTCGGGCCAGAGCCCCAGTTTGTATGTGGATTCGGGCTTAGGGCCCCGTTATGTTTTAAGATTGTGATTTCGGGTCAGGGACCCATAAATGGTTTTTATGGTTCATAACGGTTTATAGGAACCGGCATGATCCCTGGAAAGGTTTTTATGGTTCATGACGGTTTATGGGGACATGCATGAACCCTTGAAAGGTTTTTATGATTCATGACGGTTGATGGGGGCTGGACATGAATCCTTAAAAAGTTTTTCGTATACCATCCTTTATATATGAATTGTCTCCTCTGGGGAGGGTCGTTGGCTTGGGTGGACCCCGGAATAGTCACGGAGCACTGACTGAGTGGAGTAGCCCTATTTGGGTTCCTTACCCTCAATAAGGCTATGGATTGTAACCCCTAGGGAGGGTCATTGATCTACAGACATTGACCTGGGTGGACCCTGGGGAGACTTGGGTTTGAGACCCCGAGTAGCACGCGCGTAGCTCTAGATACCGTGACAGGATTGGTTATATGAAATTGGATAAACATGATTTCTTGGTTTGCGAAATTGTGTTTTAAGATGATAAATGGATTTGGGCTGAGATCCCACATATGTTTACTATGTTATGGTTTTCTGTAAATGGTTTTGGGCAGGAGCCCGTATGGATGTGGTTGTTTAAACATATGTGATTGGATAAATGGTTTTCCTATGCATGCATACTTTTTAGTGAAGGGCATAAAGGTCTTTTATGAAATGTGTTTTAATGAACTTATTAATTTTTTGTCCACTCACAGTCTTCCTGTTTTCAATGCCCTTCAGGTTGAATACGGTGCAGACTGTAACAGAGACCGAGACATCACATACCTCCTCCGGATCCTTGCGTACTCTGGAAGCCTGTGGGCTAAAGGTTTTAATTTTCCCTGGTCTGACACTCTGTGTCAGACGGGATCATGAGCGTTCCTCGTTAATCCCGGGGGGATAGGGGACGGGTCCTGACAAAACAGTTATGCATGCATCATATTTAGAAAACAATTGTCCACTCACAGACCGTCCTTACTGCGCCTCAGTACGCATGTTATAAGCCTCTACGGGCTAATCCAACCTCTCAGGGTCATCCGGACCTATCCAAATCACACCCAAAGATCACTAGCCATCTATACAAGTCCTAAAAATAAACCCCCATGACTCCCGAAAAAGTCAATGTGCCCCGAACACGCTTCCATAGGTTAAAAACCTCAATTTGACCAACCTAACAGTCTCTGATCAACCCGAAACCACCATCATTGGATCCGGATCGTCGAAATCTTCAAAATGACACTGGTCCTATGACACGACCCATCCCAATCCCCCCGGGATTAACACGGGATGTGTCATGCTCCTGTCTGACACGAAGTGTCAGACAAGAGATAATTCAAAACCTTCAGCCCGACCGGGCTTCTAGAGTGAGTCAGGATCAGTGGAGGAGGAGTGTGATGTCTCGGTCTCTACTACAGCCCGCATCCATGATCACCCTGAAGGGCATTAAAAACAACATAAGTTGTGAGTGGACGAAAATCAATAGTTTAATAAAAACTCATTTATCTCAAAAAGACATTTATGCCCTTCACTAAAAAGCATGCATGTATGCATACGAAAACCATTTATCAAACCATTTACTTTAATTAAACCATCATTAGAGTCTCAGCCCAAATTCCGTAAATCCAAGTCATATGTGGGAACTCCGCCCAAAACCATAGAATACCAAAATCTGTAAATCCAGATCCAAATGGGTCACTGCCCAAATCCATGAAACACAGAAATACCATTTCTGAAATCCAATTACCATTTCATAAATCCAAAAAGCCATGTTTACCAAATATCATATAACCAATCATGTCACGGTTTCCAAAGCTACGCGTGTGCTACCTGGGGTCTCAAATTCCAAGCTTCCTCAGGTCAATGTCCGCAGATCAATGACCTCCCTGGGGGTTATAATCCATATATGCCTTCCTGAGAGTAAGGTACCCCACGGGAGTGACTCCACTCAATTAATGCTCCGTGACTACTCCTGCATCCACCTAGGCTAACGACCCTCCCCGGAGGAGAAAATCCATAAATAAAAGGATGGTATATGAGAAACCATTTCGTAATCATTCTCAAACCCTTTCAAACCTTTCAAAGGATCCATGCTAGTCCCCATAAACCGTCATGAAACCAGAAATCCATGTTTCCAAATCCAAATCTATTTAGGGTCTCCAAACCCGAAATCACATTTATAAACCATAATGGGACTCATGCCCGATATTATAACCAACTGGGCCTCAAGCCCGATCATGTAAACCAACTGGACCTCAAGAACGATCATGTAAACCAACTGGGCCTCAAGCCCGATTCCTTATTAAATCAAATGGACTCGAAGTCCGATGGTTTGTAAATCAAATGGGTCTCATGCCCGATTCCATATTTCCAAATCCTAAATCAATCCATCAATCCACGAACCAATTGGTCCCCTGGCCTGATAATATAACTAAAATGGAATTCAAGTCCGAGGGTTTCCAAAAAAAATGGGTCTCATGCCCGAGTTTACCTTTTCAAATTCAAAACCATTTCATCAAACCATCACCGAAACAGAAAACACGTATAATCAGTGTAAAACCATAAACCTCGATATATGTGCAAATACGTAAATCATCTCGAAATACGTGTAATCATGTAAATCACCAATACCATAATCATCATGATAGAAATTATAACACCCCGGAAATTCGAGGATTTTAATATTGTAAATTAAAGTGTGAATTGACGCTTTTACCCTTGTGATTGGCATGGCCAAATTGTTGACTTTTTGATTGGTGGATTGAATGGACTTTGACTTATGACCGTGACGTAGTTCGGGATGTCACGAGTTCATAGACAGGTGGCACGTCCATTTCGGACGATCAGGGAAAAAGTTTTGACTATCGGAAGTTCAAGGGCATTACCGTAAGTTGGACTTCACGGGCGAAAATGTGGACTTTTTGTTTGACAATTAATTTTCACGCAACTCAAGGACCGATAGGTAGGTCTCGATATCCTGAGTCCGTAGACAAGCGGCACGCCGAAATCGGACTTCGTATGGCTGAGTTACGGGTCTAGGAAGTGAGGGGCATTTTGGTAATTATTGAACCAGGGGCATTTTGGTCTTTTTGCCCTGGTTACTGTAGCAGACCGCGGGGGACATGGGCGGCACCACCATGTGCGGTGGTACAATCGTGCAATTGGTTGTGCAAGTGTGTGCTGGAAAGTAAGGAGTGTCTGATGCTTAGAACGTGGTCTGAAGCATCCACCTTGCACGACGCTCATTGTTAATTCTAGTCGAAGCTTTTTTTTCGGGGAACAAAATTCAGTGGACAATTGGACTTCCACGAGCCTCTGGGACGGCTGAGGTTATTTAAAATTAATTAGAACGTGTGTGAGCATCACTCTGATGCTAAGATAACTGAGAACGGATGAGGAAAACCAGTGAAACCATTTCTGGAAAAATTGGAGGGAAAATCAGAGTTTAATTTCTACGGTGTGTTGGACCAATCTAATCGCAGAGTAAGCTTTCTGGGAGTGTTTAGAACACAACCATATCAAAATCGAAGGCAACCAGCCATGGGTAAGCTGGGACGGTGACTGCCGTGTTCAGAAGGATTTCAGAGGTTTGGACGACTACTTCCAGGTGAGTGTTGGTTCAATTGAGTGTGTTTTCCAGTTCGTTTTGTTACTATGATGCTTCATGTAAGGTTAATTTGATTTTGGTTTAGAAACCAGTGAGTTGGGGTGATCAACCCGTTTGGATGATCACGGGTCGAAGGGCCATTTAAGGATTCTATTTGGCTAATTAATAACTCAGAACTTAAATTAGATGTTTAAATAACATGTTAGGATCAAATTGGATTGAAATCAAGTAGGAATTGATAGGTAATTAACCGGGTCAAGCTGCGGGTGGCAGGCCCAAATTATAGACAAACGGGTGAAGGTGCTGACACTGTAGCTACAGTGTCAGGCGCGTGATTTTCACGCGCAGCCACTTTGAGCGGCGCGTGAGGGCGCGTTGGGGCTTATCTCAGATTACGATCAACATGACTTTTATTCCTCTCATCATTCTGAACATTTTTGGTGAATTAACCATGTTGATCTGAGATAGTTTGAAGGGTCAGTTTAGGGCCGGTTGCCTTGGGAAACGTGTCGACGGTTTTCCCCGAACCGGTTTCTGTTTCGAACTTTCTTTTGAATAAATATTAAGGACTTGTAGTGACCCTTACGTGTGAATTGAACTGACAGGAATTGTACGATAATCTCGGTACAGGTCCGTACGCGCAGATTCGCAGCGAAATCGTACAGTGAGTGGGCCCAATTTCATTAAAACCTTGCATGCTTAAATGTTTTCTTATTTACTTATATGTTTACATGCTGGAATCAATAAATGGTTTTGATGATATTTAGATTTCGGTTATGGCACGTTTCACACGGTATTTGGGCATGAGACCCGTTTGATGAAACGTAACGATCGGTTCGGATTTTACCTGTGTATACATATATGTTTTGCATGTGGATATCAATAAAATGTATTTGGTACTGCACTGTATAGATCCTTCCATATGATACTGTCTCCTCCGGATGAGGTACCCCGGAGAGGTCACGGACGTCTAGAACGTCCAGCGTCTATGACGCTAAGCATCGGGGATGCTGTACCCGAACGGGGTTCGGGGATTGAACTCAGAATTGAGGCCCGAGTGGCACGCGTAGCCTTGTGATTGTGACCTTATTGGACGTCAGGGGCGTCAGACATCAGGGATGTCGGATTGGAGTGTATAATGCAGTGGCTAAAATGATATTATGGTTTTATTATATACCTTATGGTTCATATTATATGATTGATGGTTTTAAATACGGTTGCATGCATGTTTGGAAAACGGAGGGGTAAATTATATGTTTTATTTACTAAACGATTTTATAAACTTGAGTTTCGGTCCACTCACCCTTAATGTTTTTGGTAACCCCTCCAGGTCGTGATACTGAGGTTGAGGAGGAACCTGAGGCTGAGGCATAGATCTACTTCTGCGTACCTGAACCCTTGCTGGGTGGTGTACCCGCAGGTTTATGTTAGAGTCGTGCTCGCAACTTGTAATTTTGGATTTCATCCCTTGTCTGACATCTGTTTAATTCGGATTTGATGTATGACTTTAATTTGATTATTTATGCATTTGAGGTTTTGAGGTTAAAATTGGTATGAATTTTTGGGTGTCAGACGGGAGCAGGGCACGTCCCCATATGGTCCCAGAGAGGATCGGGGTGGGTCTTGTCAGAAATCAACTATATAAAACATATAAAACATTTATGCATGCATCACAGTTTAAAAATCAAGGTCCACTCACAGACCGTCCTGCGCTGTCGCCTCAATTTGCGTGCCATAAGCCTCCCCGGGCTAATCACCGTCACCGGGACTCCCAAACCTGTCCAAATCATACTAAAGGGTTACTAACTACCTCATTAACATCTCATTGAAGCCCCAAAATTTTCCCAAATTGTTAAAAAAAAAAATTAAAAATTCGGTAGTTAGTAACTCTCTAGTATGATTTGGACAGGTTTGGGAATCCCAGTGACGATGATTAGTCGGAGGAGGCTTATGGCACGAAAATCGAGGTGGCAGCGTAGGACGGCCTGTAAGTGGACCTTGATTTCTAAACTGTAATGCATGCATAAATGTTTTATATGTTTTATATATATGATTTCTATCATGATGATTATGGTATTGGTGATTTACATGATTACACGTATTTCGAGGCGATTTATGTATTTGCACGTATATCGAGGTTTATGGTTTTATATTGATTTTACGTGCTTGCGGTTTCAGTGATGGTTTGATGAAATGGTTTTGGATTTGAAAAGGTAAACTCAAGCGTGAGACCTATTTGTTTTAGAAACCCTCGGACTTGAAGTCTATTTTAGTTATATTATCGAGCTAGGAGCCCAATTGGTTCGTGGATTGATGGATTGGTTTCGGATTTGGAAATATGGAATCGGGCGTAAGACCCATTTGATTTACAAACCATCGGAATTCGAGTCCATTTGATTTAATAAGGCATCTAGCTAGAGGCCCAGTTGGTTTACATGATCGAGCTTGAGGCCCAGTTGGTTTACATGATCGGGCTTGAGGCCCAGTTGGTGTACATGATCGGGCTTGAGGCCTAGTTGGTTATGATATCGGGAATGAGTCCCATTATGGTTTATAAATGTGATTTTGGGTTCGAGACCCTAAATGGATTTGGATTTGGAAACATGGATTTCTGGTTTTATGACGATTTATGGGGACCGGGCATGGATCCTTTGAAAGGTTTGAAAGGTTTTGAGAATGATTACGAAATGGTTTTCATATACCATCCTTTTATTTATGGATTGTCTCCTCCGGGGAGGGTCGTTGGCCTAGGTGGATTCCGGAGTAGTCACGGAGCACTAACTGAGTAGAGTCACCCCTGTGGGGTACCTTACTCTCAAGAAGGCATATATGGATTATAACCCTCAGGGAGGGTCATTTATCTACGGACATTAACCTGGGTGGACCCTAGGGAGACTTGGGATTTGAGACCCCATGTAGCATGCGCGTAGCTTTGGAAACCTTGACAAGATTGGTTATATGATATTTGGTAAACATGGTTTGTTGGATTTATGAAATGGTAATTGGATTTCAAAAATGGTATTTCTGTGTTTTATATATTTGGGCAGTGACCCATTTGGATCTGGATTTACGGATTTTGGTATTCTATGGTTTTGGGCTGAGTTCCCACGTACGACTTGGATTAACGGAATTTGGGTTGAGACCCTAATAATGGTTTAATTAAAATAAATAGTTTGATAAATGATTTTCGTATGCATGCATGCTTTTTAGTGAAGGGCATAAATTTCTTTTTGAGATAAATGATTTTTTATTAAACTATTGATTTTCGTCCACTCACAGCTTTTGTTTTTTTAATGCCCTTCAAGTTGATCACGGATACGGGCTATAGCAGAGAATGAGACATCACACTCCTCCTCCACTAATCCTGGCGTGCTCTGGAAGCCCGGTCGAGCTTAAGATTTTGAATTATCCCTTATCTGACACTTCGTGTCAGACGGGAGCATGGCACATCCCGTGATAATCCCGGGTGAATTAGGATGGGTCGTGTGATCCTACCTTGAGATTCATGCTCACACGCCCCACGCGCTGGTCAACGCTGTCGTCAGAAAAGTCAACGGATAACATCAGGTCTGACTGGTTCTGACACATGTTAGATCTAACAGTGCCATGTGTCAGTAGCCGGTTGGTCCACATCACTGACATAACAGTGACATGTGGCACCCTGTGATTGGTCCACGTCACTGACATGTTAGTGTTGACTGGGCACTAACATGTAACATGTGTCATCCTCCCATTAGGCCACCTGGCTTGACAGTCTGACAGGTGATGACGTCAGCATGCTGACATCATCAGCTTCAACCTCCAGCTGGATCCTTGTAACGGGTCGTCCAGACCTCCGACTCGACCCGACTCTAAAAGCCTCATTTCTAGTCCATTTTTATCCTAGCTTCTTCCTACATGATCGTCTTGATCCCTAGAAGTGTTCTATGAACCTAGAAATGTATGAAACGTTCGAGAAATTTACCTCCCAAGCGATAAACAGTTCGGTCACCTGCAACTCAGTTCTGTCGTCGACTCCAGCCACCGCAATCCTCCCCATTTGTCCCTTCGTGTTTGTCTGGTCCTTAGGAACACTACTTGATCAATAGAAACATCCAGTAATCCCTAAAATCCAACTTCAAAATTCAAACCCGAAAACGTATCTTCACGGGTTTCCAGCCACCGTGCACGACAGTCCTCGCTGTTGCCACTGTTCAGCTCATCTCAGTCCACTCTCTCACTTCCCTTCACACACCAGCCACAATGGATGAAGTTTGAAGGATTGATTGTGTGGGTTGGGTTTGTGCGTTTGTGTATGGTTTCGGGTTAACAAAGAACAAAGAAGATGAATGAAATAAGGATCCCAATGTTTGGGGTAATTGGCCAATTAGATGAGGGACAGGTGTCACTAATGATTGGTCCACTCAGATTTTCAACCCAATCCAAAACTGTCATTTGTCCACTTTTCTCGATTTACGTGAATAGTTCTGATTTCGCTCCCATGACCATAACTTTCCCATCGAACATTCGATTTCGACGTGTCGCCTGTCTACGGATTCGTAATGTCCCGATCTACGTAACAGTTCTTGGTCCTTGTGCATTTGACCTCTCGGATCAAAAGTCAACTTTTTGTCTATTTTTAGGGCTAAAATCATCATTTTACATCGAACGTCCTTAATTCTTCGACTAATTCTCGATTAGTCACGATAATTCTTAATTAATTAAAAAAACTAATCCTGCAACTCAGGATGGGTCGTTACATCCATAACCTAAACACTATAACCTATATCACAAAGCACCGTTGTCCAAACTGTTTGAAAATTAGAAAATAATTCAAGTACCAAACAAAGTCTTAACCATTCACCATCCTCAAATTAATTTGTAGGGAGCTTCCAAACCAAAAAATACGAGCATACTTGCACTGAAAAAATAAGTGTACATGGGTTTCATCAACTTCACCACACTCGAGGGATACATTATCAAGCAATATTCGTTGCCTCATCAAGTTAGCACCCTCATCTAGAAATTGTCTACAACACTTCCAAACAAACAATTGAAGTTCGGGAGGCACATCAATATGCCAAATGAACTCTCATAGACTCTCATCCCTCTGCAGTGAACTGGTTTGCTTGTGCCTTACTTTCTCTTGAATTCTCCATTTCGTAGCATCTCAATGGAAAGTAGGTAAGTAGAATTTACAATAAAAACTCTAGATTTCTCAAAGCGCAAAACCAAACTATCATGAAATCCAAGGCAACTCAAAGGGGTTTCTAGGATGCATTGAGCCTCCTCCGGGTTAAATTGTTGTATGACCATCTCAGTCTTCCAGCATTTTCCATCCCAGCCAGTAAGGTCAACAACCAAGTTTGGCAGCAGTGCCTGGTGAGAAAGATGAGTAAAAGGTCTCCTGGATGGCAGCCACAAGTCACGCCTAGTGTTAATATTTCATCCATCTCCAACCATTCACTATATCCCAGCTTTTAGAACTTGTAGGCCTTGCACAATTCCCTTCCAATTCCAAGAGCAACCACGTTTCTCGATTACATGAAGAATAGTGACAAGACCTACTCCGAAAATGCTTTGATAACCGTGCATTTCCTGCTCATGTCTGATAACTCGAACAAAGTTCTAAAAATACTCTTAAACACTTGTCAGACAATGGATAACTGTATTGATTCCCACTTATGCATCCGCCTCTCATTCAGCTCTGATATCCATACAATGGCCTGGAGGGTCAAGAAAATCATTGAAAGTGTGAGTAGAAATAAACATTTTAAAAGAGATTTCGATAAAAATAAACCTTTACCCTCAAATTATAAAACATGCATGCATACAGTAAAACAAAAAATAACGTAAATCATGGAGCCCAAAAATTATTAAAAACATGTGGCCCACGTTTCTTGAAATTCAAGTTATCAAATTATGTAAAAACACATGGGCATAACATCATCATCCAACACAACCAATCCTCAATACTCAGTAACAAGTCACGATATCATATCCACACTACGGGTAGGCAAAATTGGAAATTACACTTATGCAACATCTGAGTCATGTCCGGGAACCGAGACAACACCTCTGGTAGTACTTAGGAACATGCTCATATTCGGACTATACTAGTGTCAGGATCCACCCCTAATTCCCCGGGATTAAGGGCTAAATCCTGCTCCCGTCCAACTTACGCATGACACGAAGGCTAAACTGACGTCCAGCCACCATGTGACACGTAAGCCGGACAAGGGATTCTCGATTCGACCGTCCAACAGAAACCGGACTTCCCAGAGTGCACAGAATCTACTGTGGATCGTACGTGTGATGTCTCCGTCTCTCTCATCTAACAGCCCGCACCGCAACAACCTGGAGGGTATCGAAAACACAAAAGACTATGAGTGGACAAAAATAAAGTATACGTTCAAAAACAGTTCAAGAAAAAAATTTCATTTATACCCTCCATTTAAAAGAACCAATGCATGCATATCAATCTCAAGTTATGAAACTATTCTCATCAAAAACCATTAATGAAAACCATTTGAAAACCCGAATCAAATTCGTCATTCAAATCCAGGCCTCAACCTCAAATCACAAATCAATTGCAAATCCGGGAACTCAGTCCCAAAACTCATCAAATCCAATCATCCGGGCCACTGCCCAAAACATTGAAAAACTAGTGAAAAACCAGTGAAAATATCAATCATACAACTTTACTGGATCTCAAGTGCGCCCGAGTCTTTAAACTCAAAACCATGCACAAATAACCAGGCCTTTCCGGGATATCAACGAGTCTTTAAACACAAAACACAATCACAGTCCTCCGCGGGGGGCGGGGAGGGGGGGGGGTATCATAACCGAGTCTTTAAACTCAAAACATATACCAAATCTTTAAACTCAAAACATATCAATCCAGGGCCCTCCCCCCGTCAATCAATCCGAGTCTTTAAACTCAAAACCAGATCCAGTGGGTTTTTCTTTGTTTCCGGGTCTTTAAACCCAAAACCATTTTTCATTCAATCAGTGAAAACCAAAGAAAATCCATAGTCGAATTCGCAACGATGATTCCGTAAGCCGGCATCCGGAACCATCATCCTCAACCCAAATCCAGACTTTCCATTCAAGTCTCAACCCAAATCCGAAATCCAGTTTCAAAATATTTGAAATCAAATCATATTTCAAATCCCGAAATCCAATCATTAAAACCACAGTCAAATCACAAGATCGGACGAAATCTCTTAAAACGTGAAATTCCGTAAAATACCTTGAAAAACGTGTAAAACCATAAACCATCAAGATCATAAAGCAAATCATAGAATAACGTATAGAAAACATATAAAACATATATGCATGCATCAAGAGTTAGAAAGCAAAGTCCACTCACAAACCATTTCGATGTTGCCTCGATTCGCGCGCACTTACGCCGTTTCCGGCCCTATCCTCGGTTTTCCCGAACCTGTCTAAATCCCATACTAAGGTCACTAACCACTTCACAATACTCATACTCAAGCCCCATAATTTTTTCGTATTTTTAACTATTTTTAACCAAGCCGTAAAACCTTCGGATATCCCGAAAACTATCGAGACGATGTCCGATTAACTCGAAACTAGGGCCAAAATGTTCGTTACATCAAATACTTTAAAAGTTATGTTGGAAGATTTTCCAAACTACCCCTCACGCACCCCCACTCACGTCTGGAAGTTTCTACGCATGGAACGCATGCGTGGTTACTGTTCATCATATCTGTCCTCAAGAAATCCGGTCTGAACCAGTTCTGCAATCCAGTCCAGCCGTGAATCGGTGTTCACGGTTTCCGTTCATTTCGGTCTGTTTCTTAATCCGGTTAATTCCCCTAGCTTCGTCCTCCCATTTCTAAGTGATGTAACTACCTTATTTAAACAATTAAGGCCTGAAAAATACCTTCCCGAAGCAAACTACAACCAGGCTCTGCAACTATGTCCGTCTTCAATTCTAACCTCCTTATGCCTTCCTTTTTGTTCCAGTCGATGTGTTTACCTTCCATGATCGTGTTACAATCATTAGTATGCATCAACAAAATCCATAAACCCATAATCAATTTTGAAACCCAATCTTACTGTGTCGGGTTCGCCGCCCACCGTCCACGGCGAGCCACCCGTTCAAGTCCATTCGATTCCCAGACACCTCAGAATCACGATGTCGTATTCAATTGAGCTCCTTAACCCTTAACTGTAACATCCAAATTTGAAATTATAAACAGAGGACTTACGGGTTTCTCTCAATTTCACCGTCGTCCTTTATTGTCGAACCTCGTCGTGACCACCAATCATCTCCGTACAACCTCCCCTACAACTTGGCTTCACACACCATCTTCATCTGATCAAAGTCGAGGGGGTAAGGTTCCACAATCATCACTGTCTCTGTTTCTCTCAGTTAAACGTTATCCCAAACAACCAATTTAAACAATGTTGGTTTAACCGTGAAAGAAAAGGCTGGAAGCCTCTAAGAACCGGCCAGGTGTCACTCACCCTGTGGTCCACTCTCCAAAATATCCAATTAACTCAGCCCATGTATCCCTATCCAGTTGCACAATTCCCAAAGTGTTAAAAGACTGATTTGCCCCTAAGTGTCAAAATTACTATTTTTCCCTTCATATTCTAAACTCATAACTTATTTGTCCGATGAAGGCGTGCCACCTGTCGTTGTACTCAGGACGTCGAGATCTACCCAACGATCCTCGGTTTGCGTGAAGTAAGCTTTCCATGCAAAAAGTCAACAAATTCCCTTTTTTAACCTAATTACGAAAATGCCCTCAACCTTCCGAACATCATAACTTCCTCCTCGGATGTCAAATTCAGGCGTGCCACCTGTCTACGGATTCATGACGTCCCGAACTACATCACGGTCATCGGTAAAAGTTCATTTGACCGCCCGAACTAAAGTCAACATTTTGCTCATTCTAGGGGCAAAATCGTCATTCTGCACTGTCTTGTCATTAATCACTACTCTAATCCCGACTTCCGGGACGGGTCGTTACAACTAGTATCCTCGGGATCCAGACAATCCTCGGTTAATCACCCCAGGCACCGTCGAAGTCCAAGCGATACTAACACACGACTTCCCTCGGAACTTAAGTCTTCAAACTAATGTCTACTCAATGTCAAATGTGACCATTCTGGGATCCCAAACTAACGCCCAGAGGGAACAACACACGAGGATGGTTAACAGTCAAAACAATGATAAACTAGAAAACTTTCATTTTCTCAAATATTTGACTTAAAACCAAGTCAAATCACTTTCAAAATTGGGATTGCGCTCAAAACATAGTTTCCACAAAATAACTATAAAACCGTGTCTAGAAATCAATTAATAAATTTGAAAATCATAAAATAATCATATCAAATCATTGCAACTCAAATCATTCAATAAAATATTTAAGACATTAAATTATGCATGCATCAAAATTTATAAAACAAATGTTCATTCACAGATGGTCCAAGCAGCTTAATTCTGTACTATACTCTCATTCCGTACTATACTCTCCTTAGAAATTCTGGGAGTCACCTGTCCTGTCAAAAATCACCACTACGGGTCACTAACTGACAGGACCCGTCCCAACTGGACCTCGATAACCGTGCCCGATCCTGCTCCCGTCTGACAAGTCAACTGAAGTCCCAGAACTATCCTTCAGCGCCTATCAGACAAAGGATAACTGCGATGAGTTCCGCTCATGCCTCTGCCTCGTGATCAGCCCCGAACGTTGTGTCACGGCCTGGAGGGTCATCAAAAACAGAAAAGTGTGAGTGGACAAAAATATATTCATTAAAACACATTTTAAAAGACATCATTTACCCTCCAGTTTATCAAACCTGCATGCATAGGGAAAAACATATGAAACACAACCATTGGCTTTTCAGCCGAACCACATAACAAGTTAAGTCCCGGCTCTCAGGCCAAAACATACGAACACCTAATCACCTGGCCATACAGACCAGAACTCGTACTCAATACCAGTACGTAATCACAATCAACACCAAACAATACAACCACAAGTGCACAATCCATTACTCAATCAATCAATCAATCCGCACTATTCACAAGCGCACAAACCATCACACTGTCACATCTGCACTACGCGTAGGCCAACCTCAGGAACTGCACTCAAGCACCATCCGAGTCATATCCATCATGTCTGGGAACTGTACACGCATTCTCTAGACATCTTATACTCCGGAACTGCACTCACGCAACATCCGAGTCACGTCTAGGCACTGCACTCGCATCATCCAGCATGATCCAGTATCCAGTAACCACAATCACAATCACAATCCATACCACAACACATATCAATCATATCCATGATCTCAAATCAGGTCATAAGCATTCCCGACAGAGTTTCAGGCTCAAATACCAATTTTACGTAAATCCGTGAAATCACATTGAAAACATTAAAATAATCCAGAAATCATCCTTGACTTATCAATTCATCAAAATATCCATTTTGAAACCATTTTGACTCCGGGCCTAGCCCAAAATACCATTTTCATATTTCCTCGAAAAACGTGCCCGAAAGACCGATTAAAATATTCATTAAATCACACATAAGCGTGTCACATCATCAAGACATCATTGCAAGCCAAATTATGCAATCAATCATGTAAAACATTTAACTATGCATGCATATCAATTTCGAAAACAAACGTCCACTCACACACAGTCCAAATCGTTCGCTTCCTGAGCTGCAAGCGTTTCCGTAATTTTCACCACTTGCTAGGAATCCCGAATCCTGTCCACAATCATTACTCAGGGTCACTAAGGACTCAATTTACATCCTACTAATTTCTCGTAATTTTCCGGTAATTTAATATTAATTTAAAATATAACATAAACCGTCGGACCCTCGAAACATAATCGAGACGGCATCCGATCGACTCGCAACCAAAACCAAAAATGTTACATTAAATAGGACAAGTTTCATGTTGATCACACCTCGATTTTCCCCCTCACACGCTCCCAAACGCCGTCGCAGGCGGCTGCGCATGGGTGCCACGCGCTTGCTACAATGTTGTGAACAGTTATCTCCTTCACCCGTTTACCTGGTAAAAGGGTCCGGTTAGCCCGCGGCGTGACCCGACTGGGATCCTGTCCATTTCCAGTCAATTCATGTAATTGATTACTCTAATTGCATCGTTATAGACCCAATTTAAGTCCTGTAAGTCGAATTACATCAAACATTACCTGAATCTCATTGAACTGAACTTGATTCCACGAAGAACACAGACTACTGTGCAGTCGTCGAAGGTCCTCATTCTCTAGCGTTTTCTTTCAATTGATGCATCAGACAACATCGTGAGGTCCTAAGAAACACATTGCAAAGATCAATTTTGTCATTCCTCGTCTCAATTCCTTCGACTCAATCTCGAACATTCAAAGTTTTCCCCCTCTCGGTTCTGGTCGATAACACCCTCAATTTCCTTCATTTTTAATCTTGTTCGACTCGTCTCACACCCAGAAGGCTAACTGCAACATCAATTTCACTCAAAAACACGCACAACATCAAATTCGATCCTAGCTTCCTTAAAGGTATTTTCGGGTTTTCTGGGTTTTATGTTGGGTTTCAGTTGAATTCGAGGTCCCAATTAACTGTATTATTTCCTTTCTTTTCTTCTCTCAATTCCCCCTTCAATCCCTCTGTTTTCTGTTTGAATCAAACCATCAATTCATATATGTTGATCAAAACCCAAACGGTGAGTTCATATCCGTTTGATTTAAATATTAAACCATACTTTACACTAATCATGTAATTAGGGTGACAAGTGTCATTAAGAGATCAGCCCTTATCCTCATTAACAGACTCAGCCACTAATGTATCCCTGTTGTGGCAAATTACTATTTTACCCTTGCCATAACAATTTACCAAAATGCCCCTCATAGTTCTAGACCCATAACTTTTTTGTTCGGACTCCGATTGATGCATGCCGCCTGTCTATGGATTCAGCGTCCCGAGACCTACCCAACGGTACTTCTGGAAAGTCCAAACAATGTCCCGATCAAAAAGTCAACAAATGGCCCCTTTTGACCAATTTACCAAATTACCCTCAAACTTCCGCACGTCATAAATTTTTCCTCGAATGTCGGAATCAGGCGTGCCACCTGTCTATGAACTCGTGACGTCCCGAACTACGTCACAGCCATCGGTCAAAGTCCGTTTGACCGCTCGAATAAAAAGTCAACCGTTCGCCCAATTCCAGGGGCAAAATCGTCATTTTCCTCAAATTTCCAAATTTTCCCTTTTTTTGCATGTCCGGATTGTAATCCGGGTCGTTACACTAACGCCCCAAATAAGCTCACATTAAAATCCCCAAATTTTTCAGGATGAAATCCGTATTAAAAACATAAACACAACACTTTCGACACGTAAAACTATCCTGAGACAATGTCTGATCATCTCGAAACCTGAGCCAAAATGTATGTAACATCGAAAACGTAAAAACTCATGTTGACCGCACCTCGAATACACGCGCCCATATGTGTCGTCCAAGCCCTATGCACATGGCATCACGTGTTACTACAATGGTTGTCTTCAACCTCAGTCAGGTTAACCCGCGGGCCTGTACTACGAGTCCAACCTAGCGACTCCAACCTAGTCCAAAAACCTGCAATCTCGTCCAATTCATAAATTTGAAACATCAAACATGACTTTATTCAACGTCACAAGGAGCTCTATGATCTTAAAACAAATTCTTACCTCTAAATCGACGACCTATACTTTGAATATACTTTAAACACAACACTTTCGACACGTAAAACTATCCTGAGACGATGTTAGATCATCTCGAAACCTGAGCCAAAATGTATGTAACATCGAAAATGTAAAAACTCATGTTGACCGCACCTCGAATACACACGCCCATATGTGTCGTCCAAGCCCTATGCACATGGCATCACGTGCTACTACAATGGTTGTCTTCAACCTCAGTCAGGTTAACCCACGGGCCTGTACTACGAGTCTAACCCAGCGACTCCAACCTAGTCCAAAAACCTGCAATCTTGTCCAATTCGTAACTTTGAAACATCAAACATGACTTTATTCAACGTCACAAAGAGCTCTATGATCTTAAAACACCAAATTCTTACCTCTAAATCGACGACCTATACTTTGAATTTCAGCTAATTGTTCTGTTTCAATCCAGGGGGTTTCCTTTGTCCAAACTTCCACTTTTCTTACTCGTTATAACATCAAGAACCTCAAGAAACTTTTAGGAACCTCAATTCGATGATTAAACATCCAGAACTTGAAATTCAAATTTGAGATTATGCGAGGGGATTTGGGTTTTACGAGGTCAGGTTTCGGGTTCTAGGTTTGGAGGTCTTCCACCTTTCTTTTCTCTAGTCTTCCTCTCAATATTTTTTTTCCTTCCTTCTCGGTTCTCTCTAATTCCCCTTTTGGGTTCCATAATGGAAGGATTTTGGGGGCTTTGTTTTTTGAATTCCAATCACACAACATACACATACACCACGATATACTACCTACACACACACACACACACACACACACGTAGCCAATGCCCCCAATCAGGGCAGGATGGTGACACTTTTCATCATCCAAAAAAGAGATAGTACCTAAGAACCAACTCATCACTTACCCCATAAATCAAAATGACATAACAGGCCTTATTCCAAATTACCAACATGCCCCTGGATTATCTAGACTCATAACCATTTCGTCCAAACTCCGATTTCAAGGTGTCATCTGTCTACGAACTCGGGAATCCGAGACCTATAACGGTCCTCACGAAAGGTCAGAAAATGCCCCGATAAAAGAGTCAAATTTTAACCACCTAAACCATGGGTAAAAACATCAATTCCCTTTTCAAATTCATGAAATTATCTTTTGTAAATTTTCGGGTTGTTATAGATAGTCTCCCTAGGGAAATACTTATCTTGGAGAACTCTAGACAATATAGCCTCGAAATTAGAGAGAATCCTCCAACCAATTTTTTCGGATATCACAGTATTAAAACATCATAAGTCTGTGAAACCCAAGCCCTCACATTGCATTGGTTGAGTAAGCTTGTCCCATGAACCCCGATAAAGTCTTGTTTTTCTCTTAGAATGTAACACCCCGGAAATTCGAGGATTTTAATATTGTAATTTAATGTATGAATTGACGTTTTTACCCTTGTGAATGGTATGGTCAAATTGTTGACTTTTTGATTTGTGGGTCAACCGGACTTTAACTAATGACCGTGACGTAGTTCGGGACGCCACGAGTCCATTGACAGGTGGCACGTCCAATTCGGACGCTCAGGGAAAAATTTATGACTATCGGAAGTTCAGGGGCATTACCGTAATTTGGACTTCAGGGGCGAAAATGTTGACTTTTCGTTTGGCGACTAATTTTCACATGACTCAAGGACCGTTAGGTAGGTCTCGATGTCTTGAGTCTGTAGACAGGCGGCACGCCAAAATCAGACTTCGTATGGGGAAGTTATGGTCAAAAACGTGAATTCGGGAGTTTCGCGTCTCGGTAATCGTGTAGAATATTTTATTCTGATGTTATGATTGGAGGACACCTGGATGAGTGACAAGTGTCACTCACCCATTGGCTAAATTGGATCAAACTCCACTATGTGATTAAATAGAATTAATCTACCTTTTAATCCCAGCCATTGATCTGAAACCCCCAGATTTCATCCCAACCATTGATCTCATCCCTGAGATCAAATCTGGACCATCCATTTCATGTATCAGACTCCCTCTCCATCTTTATATTTTCCTACCCGATTCCACACACTGTCCATTTCGAACAAACACCCCAGCTCATCACCCATTCTCTGTGTCTGCGTGTGGGAGACTCACTGGTGAGGGCTGAGGGACGGCGGTGAACGGCAGCAGACGACGGTGAGGTAAGCGGGTTCAAACCCGAAAACCTTCTAAAAACTCAGGGATGGAAACTTGAATTCCAACGTGTATGTTTGTTTTCTATTAACCCTAATCGATTCTAGGGACTAACAGGAACCTATAGGGCTCGTTTTCGTGACCAGTGGTGGCCTGAACAGAGTGCAAACAGCGACAGGAGAACCGGGTCTGTTCATCGAGGTAAGTCTTCGATTCAGTCCTTGTTTACTGATTTTAATTAGGTAGAACCCTTTATGGGATTGAGACGAACAGTTAGGAACAAACCTGAGTTAAAATGGTTGAGAAATGGAGGATTGGTGACCGGGTCATAATCGCGGGTCTGATCGGCCCAGTTGCAGAGAAACGGGTCGACCCGTCAGAGGACAGAGGTGATGACGTGGCACCATGTCAGACCTGTCAGTGACGTGGACCACTCTCGTGTCGACACGTGTCACATGTCAATGCACAGTCAGCACTGACATGTTAGTGATGTGGCCCAATCAGGGACTGCCACGTGTCACTGACATGTCAGTGACGTGGACCAGTGTCGTGCTGACACGTGGCACATGTCAGATCTGACACGTGGCCTGACAGATCAGTGAGGTGGACCAATCGGGTGTTGACACGTGGCACCTGTCAGAGTCTGACATGTCAAACCTGACAGCTGTCAGATGACGTCAGCAGGAACTGTTCCTGCGTTGACCGACGCGTTGACTGGCGCGTGGGGGCGCGTGTGAATAGTGTTTTTGGTGGGACCACCACCATCCTTTAGGTTTCGACGATCCGGATCCAATGGCGGTGGTTTTGGGTCGATCGGAGATCATTAAGTTGGTCAAAATGAGGTCTATTACCTTGGGAAGCGCGTTCGGACGGCTTTTCTGGGCCGGTTTCAGCCTAGGATTTCATGGTTGAATGTTAAGGGTTCATATTGACCTTTACGTATACTTTGGACATGACAGGGATTGTACAATTGTACCAGGACGAGGGTATACGTTCGGTCCCTAGCAGGATTGTACTGTGAGTGGGCCCGATTTCATTAAACCCTTGTATGCTTAAATGTTTTCTGATTTACTTATATGTTCACATGCTGGAATCAAGAAATGGTTTTGATGATATTGAAATTATGGTTACAGTACATTTCACGGTATTTGGGTTTGAAACCCGTCTGATGAAACGTAACGATCGGTTCGGATTTTATCTATGTATACATATATGTTTTGCATGTGGATATCAATAAAATGTATTTGGTACTGCACTGTATAGATCCATTCTTATGATACTGTCTCCTCCGGATGTGGTACCCCGGAGTGGTCATGGCGTATTGCCTGCGAGGGGTCATTCTACGGAGGAACCGGACCGTAGAATGACTCAGGAGCAGGATTGCTTATTTGACGTCAGGGACGTCGAGCATCTAGGACGCTAGGCATTTGAGATGCCGTACCCGGACGGGGTTCGGGGATTGGACTCGGAATTGAGACCCGAGTGGCACGCGTAGCCTTGAGACTGTGACCTTATTGGACGTCAGGGACGTCAGACATCGGGGATGTCAAGATCGGAGTGTATAGTGCAGTGGCTAAAATTATGTTTATGGTTTTATTATATGCCTTATGATACATATTATATGAATTATGGTTTTAAATTCTGATGCATGCATGTTTGGAAAACGGAGGGGTAAATTATATGTTTTACTTACTAAACGATTTTATAAACTTGAGTTTCGGCCCACTCACCCTTAATGTTTTGGTAACCCCTGCAGGTCGTGCTACTGAGGTAGAGGAGGAACCTGAGGCTGAGGCATAGATCTACTTCTGCGTACCTGAACCCCTGTTGGGTGGTTTACCCGCAGGTCCATTTTAGAGTCGTGCTCGCAACTTGTAATTTTGGATTTCATCCCTTGTCTGACATCTGTTTATTTCGGATTTGATGTAAAACTTTAATCTGGTTATTTATGCATTTGAACGTTTGAGGTTAAAATTGGTATGTTATTTTGGGTGTCAGACGGGAGCAGGGCACGTCCCCATGTGGTCCCATGGGGATCGGGGCGGGTCCTGTCATAGAACTTCCCCACTAAAAATCAAACAACGAACAATATCATGGTACATCATCAACAGAAGAAGGAAACAAGTTATAAAATATATCGGCATTGCCATGGCCACTGATTTAAGTAATACTTTCTCACAAGCAGCTGAGAGGTGCTACTTAGCCCAGCCTTGTATTTTTTCTTTAATCCTTAACCTGGTAGCTTCAAAACCCTATTTCTTGAATGCACCAAAGTCTGCCTTGAGACCCAAGTAGTTTCCAAACTCCTCATGACATTGAATACCCAACATCTGCATTATATTTTTCTTTCTATCTTCATAACAGTCGCGACTAAAAAAGACAGCATTCATGTCCAAGTTAATGGTCTAACTTGATTCTCCAGCATAGGTAGATAAAATCTCCTGAATAGAACTAGCCTCGTCCAACGTTGCTTTATATGTGAATGTAGAATCATCAACAAATAAAAATGGGTGAGCTTTAGGACATGAGGTACTAAACTTATCCCCTTAAGTACATCATCCTCTTCTCTTCGCCGTATCAGTGAAGAGAGGCCTTCGCACAAATGACGAATCAGAATGGGGAAAATGGCTCACCTTGCTTAATCTCATGGAAGGGCCTTATAAAAACAGACAGAGAACCATTTACCAAGACGTTATAGGTCGCTGAGGTTAACAAGCCATGATCCAAGTAACAAAACAATCATCAAAACCCAAGCTTAACATGATTTCTTTTAAAAAAAACCCCACTCCCATTATCATATGCTTTTGTCATATCTTGTTTTAGGATTCCCTTCTCCCATTCCACTCCTCGTTTCTAACAGAGGGTATGACATACTTCATGCACAATGAGGATATTATTAGAAATTTGACGGTCCTCTACAAATGATGATTGTACCAGACCTAATAATCTGTTTGAATACTTGTTTCAACCGGTTTGTTAACACATTTGAGATTACCATGTACAACACATTGTATAGCGATATAGAATGTAACTAAGTCATTAGCATAGGGTTATGTACCTTAGGGATAAGAGCAATATGTGTATGATTAGCAAAGGTGTCCATCTGGCCTTTAGCAAAAAATCTAGTCACAAGACCGACTATATCAACACCCAAAATGCCCCAATGCTTTTGGAAAAACGCAGCAGTAAAACTGTCTGGGCTCGAGAGATTTTGTAGGGTGGATTGATAGTGATGCCGCCCTTATTTCCTCCTCATCAACCACCTTAGACAGGGACCGATTTTCAGCCGTGGAGACCTTGTTTTGAACACACACCGCCACTGTGTTCCCTCCACTCAACTAGCCTACTGTGAACATCTCCCTGAAAAATCAAACTGAAATAGCCCGAACTTCTTCCTCATGTTTAGTCCATACAAAAAACCATCATAAATCCCATGTAATCGATTTCTAAGGCGTCATTGCAACATCTTAGCATAGAAAAATTTGGTGTTCTTATCACCTTCATTAAGCCACTGGACTCTAGATTTCAACTTCCAAAAAATCTTTTCCTCCGGAGAGTCTTCTTTAGGTCACTTTCCAAGTCAAATGTTTGTCGGGCATCATGATTCGGTTGCGGGTATAAAGGTTGTAGGTTTCTCTTCAGCTCCTCGATTCTTTTTTGGGTGTTGGTGCCACTCTTCTTCCTTCATATATATGGATAACGTCAATACACCCTTGCTTATAATCCCATCGCGGATCATATATGAAGCACCACCTCATTTTTTTATTTTTAGGCACAGTATCAAGGACCAACATAGCATGGTCCAAGCCTTCCACCCTCAAGTGGAGAACCTAAGTCTCAAGATATCAATGCATCCATTGGGTTGTGGCAAGGCCCCTATCAATGCATCCAAGTGTTACCTCGAGATTTTTCGTTGCAGCTCAGAATGTCATTGAAGTCCCCAAACACAAGATAAGCATCCCCAAACTATTTAATTCTCTCTTGTAGGTTGTCCCATTATTTAGCCCTCACTTTGTCACTATATTCGTATAAACTGCAAATAGCGGTCTTACTTCCACTGGGCAGCCTCATGCACAAGTACCTCAATCATATACTCAGCTTCTTTCACAAGGACCACATTGTCATCTACATTCCACAAAACACACAGCCCGTCACACTTACCCTTAGAATCCACAACAAACATACAATCAAAACCAAGATTTTTCTTCAAGAGTTGAAGTCTCGACCCCTTATTCTTTGTCTCTAGTAACACTACAATTTCGGACTTGAAGAACCATCATTGATCCTCCAAACTTGGAACAGTCATGTCGCCACCAATGCTCTGAAAGCACCAAAAAATGATCTTCATTTTGATAACAACTCTTGGGGAGAGACGAATTCAACACCTCTCCGCTTAAGATACCTATCAAGGAAGGTCCCAACAACCTTATCTTCATCAATAGAAAACAACAGCTTGAAATGTTGTGAACTACCTTCACACCCACTGGCCCCCTTTCCTACACATGGCACATGGGGTTTCTGTCCAAGACCCAGGGTTAACAATGGCACATAGGATGTCCCATGTTCTTCTTTATTCCCCAAGGTACGGTCATGAGGAGCACACATCCTATCATGAAGTCCACACAAATGCTTAAATTGCTTGCAAGTCGTGTTATAACGTTCAATAATAGGACCCATATTGAACGGATCGGACCCCAACACCTCCTTCTCTTCGCTTCTGCCCCGCAACTATGCCCTTATCACCACCAGCCTTGGGAGCTAGAATAATTTCACATGGTCCAATTAAACCCGCATCGAACAAACTCTCCAACTTCTGCGTCTTCATTACCTAAAATCTCCTAACCTCTATTCCTTTGGTTAACAACAAAATTTTTTGTTATCTTCAAACCTCCCCAACAACACAATCTACTTAAATGGAGAATAGAACATATCAAATGTAGAAAATCTAGGCCCACGTGATAGGACCCGTCCCGAAAAGAATTTGATAAATGTGCCTGGTCCTGCTTCCGTCTGATAAGTCAACTGAAGTTCCAAAAATACTCAGCATTTTACAAGCAAATAATAGTTGTACTGATTCCCACTCATGCTTCCGCCTCTTGGCCAGCCCCGATCTCCATGCCACGACCTAGAGGGTCATCAAAACAACAAAAGTGTGAGTGGAAAAAATAACAACGTTTGAAAATACATTTAAAAAATGAATCCTTTTCCCCTCTAGTTATAAAACATGCATGCATAGAATAAAATATGAACAACCGGATTTCAAATCATATCACATCACAAACCGTGGGACCCACAATAAGCTCGTGGCCCACATTTCTCGAAATCCATTTTCAAGAATCGTCATTAAACATCTGAATACAAAATCAACATCAGACATAATCCAACACTTAAAGTTTAGGAATTAAGTATCTGAGGGAAATTCAGGAATTACACATTCGAGGTATTTCCTGGGAATTACATATCTAGGCTTTCTGAGAATTACACATCCTGGGCCTTTCAGGAATTAGGCATCCGAGCTCTCTCAGGAATTACACATTTGAGTTTACGCAGGCATTACACATCCTGGCTTTTTTTTTCGAGAAATTACACATCTAGGCCACTAACCATGAACCCAAAACAAGAGTTTCAAAACCATCCTTGACTTAAAACCAAGTCAAAACCATTTCCAACAGGGTCTCACGCCCGAAATACCATTTTCACTTAAATCCGTAAAATCATATTCGAAAATCATTAAGTAAATCCATATAATCATTCTTGAATCATATCCCAAGTCAAAACACCATTTTCAAACCCAGACCTACGCCCAAAAACATCGTTTTCACTATTCTCGTAAATCGTATCCACAAAACGATTATTAGTTCCAAAAAATCATATCAAATCATCATCCAAATCATTGCAACTCAAATCATGCAATAAATTATGGAAAACATTTACTATGCATGCATAACAGTTTATAAAGCAAATGTTCACTCACACACCGTCCACGGGGTTCGATTCAGAGCCGTACGCTTTTCCGTAACTCCAGAAATCACCAATCCTGTCAAAAGCCATCACTAAGGGTCACTAACATCCCAAGTAACCTCACAATACAATCCCCCATTTCACGGGATTTAATTACGTATAAAAATTGTACACATACGCTTCGGACACACAAAACTATACTGAAACGGTATCTGATCAACTTGTAACCTGCGCCAAAAAAATTGTTACATTGATTACATAGAAAATTGTGTTAAACGTACCTCAAGATTCGTCTCCACGTGCCGCCGGAAGCGGCTGTGCATGAAGCCCACTCGCCTACTACTGTTTATCGTCTTCTTCACCCGTTTTCTTGCACACGGGTCGCCCAACCCGATTCTATGACCTAGTTCAAAATGCCACTTTCATGCATCAATTCTCACAATTAAAGCCTCAAATCGATCCTAATCAAACCCATCAGAGGATCCACGATTTCAATTTCATGAAAAACTCACCCGAAGTCGAGAATCATATTCTCCATTTTCAACTCAATTTTCAGTTCATCGTTTCAGGCTTTCCTAAGCCTAAATCTTCACGTTTATACCTCCATTCAACTCACTAAGAACCATATATCACAATTTTGACTTCAATTTCACTAATTAAATGCCCAAAATCAAAATTCAAATTCAAGGGTTCATGGAGGTTTTCGGGTTTTCCGAGTTCTTCCTTCCCCCCTCCCCCCATATTTTCCTTTCTTTTCTTTCCTCTTTTCTCCCTTCTTCTCTCCCAGTTCATCTGTCTTACTCTGTGTCTCTCGAATGGCTGGTTGGATAGTCAAGCTAATATGTTTTGGTTTGGTTTTTATTCGAACAACACGCAACACACACGCGAATTTGGTTCCAAGTTGATCGCACAATTGCCAGTAATCCCGTCCAAACCGTGACAGGTGTCACCAATCCAATAAGTCTGTGGTGACTCGCCAAAATAGGTAAAAGACTAAAATACCCTTTTACTTCAAAATTACGAAAATACCCTTGGCCATTATAGACCCATTACTAACACATTCAAACTCTAATTGGCTCCGAGACTTACGTAATGATCCTCATGAAAGGTCCAAAAAGTATCCCCAAACAAAAAAGTCAACTTTTGACCACTTAAACTAAGGGTAAAATTGTCATTTTTCTTCTAAAATTTCAAAATTTTCCTTTTTTGAATTTCCAGGTTGTCACACCACGAGTACTCTTGACTCCCGTTTGTAACGCTCCCAATTTGTGTAATGAGAAAGATGTCTATAGGGAGTACAGTACGCTGGTAAGTTTTCATACTTAAAAACATTCCACTTTGTGCATTGGTTTGGGAAGTCCACAAACGTCCCCCTCATGAGTGGCTCCAAAACATTGAGACGTACATGGACCCTAATGAATCTCCCAATACATTCTTCATCATCTGACGATCAACCTCAACAACTTTGCCAACCCATCCCCCGCCCTCATGGTTTTGTTTCTGAGAACTCATAGGAAACTTCCCAGTGGGTCACTCATAATCTCGCTTAACTTTGGAGTTCCAACGAAACTCAAAACCAATGAATTCCCAAAAGACCTCGTTCTAGGAAGATACATGCCCACACATATAAGGTCCTCACTTTTCCCTCCCCAAGCGATGCCGGATTACTCACCGTTTTTCCCCGAGCGGGTTGTGTGTGTGTATATATGTGTGTGAAACTGCGAGGTGAGGGAAGAACGAACTAGAGAGGAAGAAGAAGTTGAAGTTGAGGAGAAAATGAAAGACTGGGGGGGGGGGGGGGGGGGGGGGGAGAGAGAGACCCTAGGAAGGCAAACTAAACCAAAAATTGAAAAGAAAAAAAAAGGAAAAATTGTCAAATTACTCGTGAGAGCTATTGAGGCTTTTAGCTTGCAGTTATTGTCCCTGATGTTCTAGTGGAGTTCCAGGAAGTGTTATGGGTCAAGAACACCCAAGTTTCGACGTAAGGAAATAGAGAAATCATTTTTGGGCCAAAAAATTGGAAGCTTTGAGCAGAGGATTAGAGGCGGTGACGGTCCCAGAGTTTACAGAAAGGCGTGCAATTCGGTATTCGGTCGCCTGGTCGAGTCGCTGCACAAAAATCAAGGTTGTTTGAGAGTCGGGGGCATGGACTAAAAGGTGTACAGATATCCCTAGTCTAATAAGCGTCGAGAGTAATTCCGGTGTTTTGTGTTGCTTGTCAAACAGGAGTAGGACTGGGTGTGATTGTCAGAGTGTTTGAGGGACGAGTCTTGTCATAGTGAGATTTTCAATGATTGGATACTCTGCCCCATAAGGATCACAGACAATAAGACCAGCGCCTCATTAAATAGCCAAGGCTCCATCTCCAACACGCAAGCCTTGTCTCCCATCGCCCCAAAACGGACCAAAAATCATTTATCTCTAATCTCCCTAATTGATATGCCATTTTCTCCTCACCAAAGACCAGTAAAAGCAGAGATAAATGCCTCCTTACTTATAGATTTTTCTGTGAAGATCTCAACCACCAAGTTAAACTTTGCCCCAACCAACATGCCTTTAGTTTTGTGACGACAAAGGACCACGCCAATCCTCTCTTTCTCTGGTGGAGGCTGCGCCCAAGATGCTCTATAATCTCCTTTATCAGACTCGTTCTACCACAGCCTTTCGGTACAAGATGCTCATTCGGTTTCCAGACCTAATGTAACACATGAAGACCTTTACTCGCACTCTAACCTCACTTTTTTACTGTTTACACTCACACACACCCAAGGGCCACACAAGATATAGCCGCAAGAGAGCAAAGAAACATAACATCGGTCAACCCTAGACAAATGGGGTTAAGAGGCGACAACTAGATTCAAACCCTAACAGACCCAATTCCTCCTTGTGAGGACCTTAAATTTTTTGTCAATGGTATTTTGTTTAATAAATGTCATTTAACTTATTAAAACCCATCTTAAATAAGTATAGCAGCCATAATATATACCAAGAGACGAGTAAAATATATAATTGAATTTTGAAAATACATAAATATTATTTACTCATCAAAAACCCAAAATGAAAAGTAATAAAAAAAAAATTTGGGCAAACATCATTTTACACCCTTAAGGCTTAGGGTCAAAATCAAAATGAACTATTATATTTCAATTTCATCATTTTATTTCATGTGATTTTGAGATCACATCAATTTACTACATATTTCAACAATTAAATAATTAATTAAGTTAATGACATTTTTAGTATTAATTAAAAATTCTTACTCGTGTCTTTTTTCATTAAGTGGTTAATTATTTTGATTTAGGTATCCTTTGAAATCAGTGTATTTAAACACATTATAATATCATAATCAATTTAACTTAATGTAAATGTAACGCCCCTTATAGTTTGTTAAATGCACTAATTTGAAACAAAAATTAACTGAACTAAAATAATTAATCACTTAATTAAAAATAAAATGAGTAAGAATTTGTAATGAATATTAAGAATATTCTTAACTTAATTAATGATTTATTAGTGAATAGGCTGATGACTAAATTGATATGATTTTAAAATTATATAAAGTAAAATGATGAGATTAAAATCTAAAAATCTATTTTAATATTGACATCCAAATTTTGGAATATAAAATAATGTTGTCCTAATTTTTTATTAGATAATTACTTATCTAAAGAATGAGCTAAAATATGAACCATTTTATTTCTCAAAATAATTGAAAATTAATTATTAAAGAGTTGATATCATCTAGTCACGTAGTAAGAAAAAAAGGGAAATGGAATAACGTGCAAGACAAATGACAAAACGAATACGTGGCCCATTCATTGGCGGAAGGAAAAAGATAAGAAATGGTCAGAGAGCAAACTGGACCAGAAACAGAGGGGATCTGATAATGATCTGAGGGAACACGTCATTGATTTGAGGATTAGATGAAAGATTCTCCGACACATCTGGTCGCCACGTGTTGGCTGTTTGCTGCGCCATCTTCCATTTGACAAAAGCGCTGCACACGTAAGGCCTTTTCCAATGATATCAAAACATTGCCAAGCATAAAATTTCATCTTTAATTTATTAAAGAAATCTTTGCATAATTTTGGGTCTGTTTTCGAGAATATTAAAAGTGTTTTTTAAATTAACAACCTTTGTTGAACACAAACAACAGACTTTGTCTAAAATATTCGGCTCTCATGAGTCGAGCCCACCAATTATATTTATCCGTACTCTTCCAACCAAGCTTAGCCAGACCAGCTAAATTGAAATCTTCCACGGAACGAAGCCCAATTCCCTCACTTTTCTTAGCTTCAACACTTCATTCCATGCCACTGGAGAAGCTAACTATGATTTTCCCAGAATAAATTTCTGCATTCTTTATTAATAGCTCTAGACAGCTACTCAGGGCAACGAAAACAAGAGAATACATGATTAGGCATACAGGTGACATTGGACTTTAAAAGAGTCAATTTCCCAGAGTAGTTAACATTGAAAAGGAAGTTGAAGTAATGCATCCAATGTACGGAGAAAAAATCAGGGTTATCTACCTTAGGTAACAGGGTGATATTAGTATGATTTGTAGCCTTAAGAGAGGTGCCATTCTGGAAAAAATCATTAGCTAGCCTACGGAAATTCATTGTAACTTGTTTGGTCCTGAAATGTACCAACTTGATGAGATCCGCTGGGGGATCTAGGACCAACCACATGATGCTTTGGACCCGCTGAGGGTGTTGCCGCTCGGCAGATATCCTGCAAAGGAAGACTTGACACCGGTGTGGTATCCGCCGAAGGGGCTCCGATGCCTAAGTTAGTATCCATAAGCCGATGGGCATGAAAGTAACAGCAATCTGGAGGGGGCTTCAGAGAGTTACCTTTGTGAAGGGTTTTAAGGTATTTATAGTAGCCATAACTGCAGTAGTTGGGTAACTGTTTGAGAGCAGGTCCTGTCTTGTGGCTGAGAATCGTCTGGCGGTTCCTGAAAATCAGGGGCAGGCGCCAGCTGGTGCCCAACCTGCCCTCGTCAGGGAGCTGTTGTGGCAGAATTGGTGTCAGGGAACTGTTGCAGCCAGCTGGTGCCTGTGGTTTAACAGGTGCCGAACGGCGGGCCTGTGGAGCATGCCAGTTGGCTATCCACGACTGTGGGGAGTGTGCGAGATGGGTGCCGGTTGGCATCCATTCTGTTCTGACGGTCCCTGTACCCAGAGGGTGGTCGGTCGACATGGTATCAACATAAGTCCCCTAAGTCTTTGACTGAGGTGGATTTCCTCGGTCGACATGGTATCAACATAACTATAGGCCAAAAGTGATGGAAAAACAAACTTGCGTGAATGCCATCCGATCTAGGGGCCTTCCAATTAAGCACCAACGCTTTTGGTAGCGACTTCCACTTCTTCCATTGTGAACATTGCGCTAATAAATGAGATTTTTGACTGATAGAAAGGCAAGGTTTAGTTACATCAATAAATTCATTTAAACTAGTAAGATTTGGCTGAGACACTTGATGGACTCTCTTTTGAAATTCGGAAATGAAAACATGGCTCAGATTTTCATCACCATGCCAAAGACCTTGTTCATCCCTGATTCTCATAATATTATTTCTTTTTTCTGCTGATCATGGCTTGAGTATGGAAAATTTATGAACTTTTGGCCCCTAGCCGAAGCCAGTTTTCCCTAGCTCCTTGAGCCCCAAAACAGTTCCTCTTGGATTTGAAGATCAAATAGAGTTTTCTGAATCTCTTCCTCCCTGGAGATTAGATAATTAGACAGTGGGTTTCTTCACCTTAGAGATGAAATCACCAAATTCTATTTATTCCAATTCCTTGCGACACACGCAAAGCTTTTGCATAATGTCAAAATTTGTTGACAAGGTGAACCCACTGCATCCTCACTTAACCAAGTCCGTCTGACTACTTCCTCAAAACCAGGGTGCTTAAACCATATGGCTTCAACCTTGAAAGTTTTCAGTTTTCTATTCCTGATTGATAGGGCTATGGTCAGAATCTTATTTTTTTTTCTTTTTTCCTATGGTCAGAATCTTGGATAGAATAATTATGCAAATTAAAATTAGGAATAATACGTAACCAAAAAGACAATCAATACCATTATATACTTCTATAAAAGAGAATTATTGCTCACTTAATTAAAGGCCAATTTAATATCGTTGCAGATAAAAATATGTTCTGTAAAAACAATATTCAAAAGTAACTTGCAGTCGACTTTTAAAAATAATTGTCAAAAATCTATTAATTTGAAAGAAAAAAAAATCAATTTTCAATAAACATTTTTTGTTCCGTTTCATTTTTAAATAAAACAATTTTTTCATCATCCTTATTTTGAGAAACAATATTTTTTTTATGCTGATAAACAATATATAAAGCAACACAAATATAAACTCCCAAAAATAATTATTCCACACAAATATATTACAAAACTTTTTTAAATAAGAACTACAAAATTCATAGAAAAACCTTGCACCAAAAGAAAATAATAAAAAAATACTCTAATAATCATAAGGTCAAGACCAAAATATGCCGATATTTCTAAAATGCCCTACCAAAATCTCTCGGACAGTAAAGCTTCTAAATTACTGAATAATAAGCTGATTCAACCCAATTCAAGCAACCACCTTGGGCGTTTGACGAGCAGTTTTTCCTCCATTCTGATATGATCTCTGATAGGCTTCTCCATTGCGACCAGCATTCCCCCTAGCTGCACCTGTGAATTCAGGGTACTCGGTCTTCTTCTCGCCATCGTTTCTACCAAAGCCACGGCCTCCACCGTAGTTACCACGGCCCCCTCCACTGTAGTTCTCACCGCCATAATTCTCGCGAAGCCTAAAATTGCCATTTCGATACCCACCCCTTCCTGAAGAAAACCTACCTCTGTCATTGTTTGCTGCAATAATAAGAAAGATGATCAGGAAACAGCATTGGCAACTTCAATCATATTTCGAGTGGTACCAGACAATTGAATCTTTATGCATATATAGCTAAGGCTTTGATCATAGACGATCTTCAATGATACACCAAGGTCAATCAGACAAAGGGAAGTGATTTTCATACTCCCATTTTCTCCTCATGCATTCTCCATATTTTTCTTTTCGGTACAAACTAAGGAGTGCAGGACGAAAAAAGTGGAGTGTGAAAGTCACTTCCCAAGTTTTAAGACATAATTGAAAGACCCACATGAGCAGAAACTGGTTAGTCATTTTGGTATGTGCATTTAAGACGAGCAACCGGGGAGAAAGGAAAGTAATCTATGAAACAAGAAAGTAATTTAATGAAACCACATAATTCAGGAAGAAAGATGAATAAAATTTCAACTTGCCTTGTCTTTCTTCAATGCGAAGATCATTATCACCATATTTGATCGGAGAAGATGACTGAAACAGCACATGAAAAATGTTAGAAACGGCTTATATATGTACTTGTAAACACAAATAAAATTCACCAAAAATGAGCCACACGCACATCTAGTTGCATTGAACAAAAGGAGAGTTAAAGATCTTTATAAACTTTGCTAGAACCCACAAATTGATAAACTCCAAAATTATTTAATGAAATCAGCTTTCAGCAAAGAACATTAGGGTGATTAATGAATAAACAATAAAAAACCCAAGAAGAGTACAACGATGTATAATCAAAATTACTAAACAGAAATATATAAATATAAAACGTGTACCTTAAGAGCATTTTCCATGGAGTTAGAAGATTCAAAATCCACAAATCCAAAGCAGGTCCCCCTTTGCTGGATACACATGTAATGCAAAACAGGTATTAGCTAAGAAGCACCAAAACGCCTTGGGGGCCTGGTATTGCATTTCGGATACCCATACTGGTACAATACGCATAGGATATGCCCCGTTATAGGATCGATTGTTGGATACGGTTTGATTTGGATACGGTTTGGTTTGGATACGTTCGTTTCAGATTTAGATACGTTTTGGTTACGTTTTGACTCAACAATGGGATGTTGGTGGTGATGAAATTGATTCTATGGATGCAGCTAATTGTTTGATTCGATTGAATTACTGAAATTGGATAGTATTGGGGTTTTGGTTTACAGAGGACGGTGGTAAGCTCGCTAAGGAAGGAGCGCGAGGAGGAGAGGAAAAGAAGAAACCAGAGAAAGGCAAAGGGCAGGGGCTTCCAGAGCTTGAGCAACAAAATGAGGGAGGTGCAGACAACGTTACCTGCTTTAATGAGGTAGGCGGCCGATCTGACCAGAGAAACCATGATCGATTGGAGGTGCCTTCCGTCATCGAACTGCTCTGTTGAGATGGGGTTGGACTTGGTTGAGTCCTTGAGCAAAATGGGTGGGAAACAGAGCATCGTCATCAATGTTGGGAAGCAAAGCATCGTCAACAATGTTGACAATCGCAATCTGGGACTGAGCAGGTTTGGGCGAACCTGATTTCTCCATCTTGGGTTTTCTTCTTGGGCTATTATTTCTAACTGAGATTGTGACGTTTCTGGACTCTTCTACCTCACACTAATTGATAATTTGATTTGATATTGCTAATTTAAAAGGGAGTAAATTTTTTATTTAATATTATATTTAAATTGTTTACAATTATGAAAAGAAACAAATTTTAACTATTAAATTCCCCTATTTGATAAAAATAAAAAAATAAAAAATAAAACTAGTAAATTAATCTTAAGTGTCCCAAAATATAAATTAATGCATTATTTATTTTCCGTATCCTTCTCGTATCGTATCCTTTGATTTTTTTGATTTTGACGTATCAAAGTATCGTATCGTATCCGTTTCAGTGCAACCTAAGGTATTAGTAATAGACTAAATGGGTTAATCTAGATGAATAAAAACTAAATTTAATCACCTTATTGCTTCTAACTTGAATCCCATCACGCTTGATGGTTCCATATGGCTTAAACACTGTTTCCAAGCCCTCAACAGTTGCATTCATGGGCAAGTTGGCAACGAAAACAGCATAGGCTTTAACTGCAACAATAAAGACGAGGGACAAAGGAATAACTAATTTTTCCTAGCAGGACTCAAAGGGGAAAGTTTTAATACCATTCCATTGATAAAGGGGACAACCTGCAGGCACATTTTTCTTTTCCACGAAGCTGTTGTTTCGTGGAGGCAAAGCTTCTGGAGTAACAGGTGGCCAGGGCTGTGCAACAGGCTGTGCAACAGGTTTAGTTGGGGGTGCCCTTACAAGGAAAGGGCCTTTATTCAGATTCAAAGCATTCACCTGAACCAAGAAACCATTAGATAATAATTGAAGTGATAGCAATTAAAAAAACAACCATACTAGTAAGTTACCACGGATGCATAGGTCTTTGGACCATCCTTCTGAATGTTCGAAGGGGCAGCCTCGGTTAGTTCTGGATTGCCATTCTGCCTTAATTCAACGGGATTCTCAGTAACAACAATATTTTCAGTAAAAGTTTCTTGAACATTCTCCACCACATTATTAGCTTCATTTCCATTTGTATTGTTCACCTCTACGGATGTAGCTGGACTCAGCACAGGTTGATCATCAACGACAGCAGATGGCTCTGTAATAGCTAATACCATAATATCCATAAAAAAAATTCTCCAAACAAAAAAGAAATAAAAACCATTTAACAATATAAACCTACCCTCGCCCCAAAAGACTAAATAACATACCATGATTTGGGGACAAAGGAGCTTGTGGAGTATTTTCCTCCACAACATTATTTGCCTCATTATCAACGAAGTCAACAAACTTAAAAATATCATTCGTGACAAAGTATCTGGTGTTTTGTGGGGCTAAAAAGAAAGTTTGAGTAAACTTTCTTCGTACGTCTTGTACTCCAATCAAATCTCCAGTCACTAAAACAATCACTCCACCCTTGACTGAGAACTGCGAATCAACAGTCAAAATTTTTACATTGCGGTAATTTGGGTAGTCCAAGCAAAGTATCTTGCTATCAATTCCCTGCTCCAAATTAAAATTCAATTAACTTATCAGACTACATAAAATCTAGTCAAAACCAAAAATGCTGCTTAAAGATCCCAAATTTGTCAACTAATATTAAATATAGAAACAAATAGACCGATTGAATTGTAAACAAAATGTAGCCTAGTATATCGATTAAAGATACGCTTATGATAGAAAAGAAATAAGAAGTACTAATAAATACAGCTGCAAAAGAGGCAATTCTATAATTAAAGCTGCGAAAGAGGCAATTCTATAATTAAAGCTGCGAAAGAGGCAATTCTATAATTAAAGCTTCGAAAGAGGCAATTCTATAATTAAAGCTGAAAGATAGTGACTAAGGAAAATGAAAAAAATTAGCAGCAATCTGCCATTGTATTAACAATGCAATCCTCCTTTCTAAGGGATATGCTTTCATACATATCTGGGTAGTAACCATGTGTTTACATATATAATTATTATATTTTTCTCACTAGTTCTATTGGTTTTGTAGTGTTCCTATTCAGTTTAATATGCAATGAGAAATTGTGTACTCAACTTTCTTAAAAAACAAAGTTGATACCCAATATGTATATTCTTCTCTCTAATATTCACATTTGGTATAATGATATTGAAGGTATGGATTACAATAAATACATTGTTATTGATATAGTGATATTAGAGGTATGGATTACAATATATACATTTGTATTGACCTCACCATTACATTTTACCTGAACCCAACTATACAACTAAGGTGATTTATATACAGTATACCCACAAGGTGGCTTCATGTCTTACTTAACCACAATGTTGTAACCACATCTTTGCATAATACTTACTTGCACATTAGTCACAGACATGACCCCTTCCGCGTCCGGTTGAGGCCGGGATACCATACTTGACTCCTCATAAAACCTATGAAGATCTTCAGGAGATGTACTAAGAATGCCACAATACTGCTTAACAAAAGCATTGCCCACATCCTGTGCTCTTATAGGAGCTTCCGGTTGATTTTCCATCTGCGCATCGACAACAAAGTGGTGTTACAGTTATCATATATGAATAAAATACAACTCAATTAATTAGCCATGAAATTAGCAAAGCAACGTCAAGACAAAACCAACAAATTGACGAACGATTAAGAAATCCAAGTACTAAATGACACCAAATTGCAGCTGCTATATAGTGGAGTGTCTATGACAAGCTCATGACTAGAAGGAAAAAATAAGAAAACCCAAAACCCTAAATTCCAATTTAAACAGGAATAAACAATCATCAACATAAATAACTCAAAAACCCTGAATCAATAACCATTTTGTTTTTCTTCTCGACCCCAACTCTACAAACTTTATATCATGAATCATCATTCCGATTATGAGCGAGTTCTGAATGCAAATCCGAATACAAACAAAACATGGATCGGACAACCAAGAACAAATGACACTCAAAAACAATTTCATTACTTCATGATACAAATATAACAAGGAAAAACTCAATCACCCAGAAAAAAAAAAAATCATAAAGCCCCAACCGATAGAGAAATCGACCGACATGACATACCCGCAAGCAGTGAAGGCCGCAGAAGGCCGGGCAGAGAGCTCAGAAGCGCACCAGCTGAAAGTGAGATTTCTATGAAAATAACCCCAAAACCAGAGAAGGTTGAGTATTATAAGCGCGATTTTATCGGGGGTTTTCCAATTCCGAATCCGATATGTTCTCGCCGACCCGGCTGGGGTTGGAGGGAATTTTCGTATTTCTACTTTCTCAGCGCAGTCTTGGTAAGTGGGGTATAAATCAACGGAGATTGTACGATCATCTTCATTGGACGGCCCTGATTTGTTTATAAGAAAGAGAAAGCACTTGATCCTACAGTCCGCGTTGGACGGTGTGATATGAAGTATATGATGCTTACAACAGTAAGCTCCGCGGTTGGTGAGCAGTGTATCAGACGCGCTTGAAAAAAGGCAGAGTGCCAATTCCTTCCTGCTTGTTTCCATTAGCCCTGTTAATTTGTCTTAAAAAACCGACCGAAAAACCGTACCGAACCGGGACCGAACCGCAAAATACCGAACCGTTGAAAAACCGAAACCGTCTGGAAAAAACCGGACCGAACCGGATTGCATCGGTTCGGTTCCGGTTTCCGCTATTATAGGACCGAACCGGACCGAACCGGACCGAAAATAGCATAAAACCGAACCGAAACCGGACCAACCGAAACCGAACTAGAATAATTAACACTCTTAAAGAACGGCGTCGTTTTATTGGGGTTGTTTTACTTGTTTATGGAAATCGGACCAAACCCTAGACGAGTCGTGAGACTGAGACATTGAGAGATCGATCAGTCATCTCATTCATTCGCAGCTAACACTAACAGGGGCAGGGCTTCGCAAATTCGCAGTCGCACACTCGCGCGGCCGCACCGGGCCACCAACGCACCCACTTCCCAGTTCGGCATTTCCCAGAGATTGAGGAGGGCAAAGAGAGTTCCTGAATTCGCAGACCTGAGGCTGAGGCCATATCAATCAAAAGGTATAAACTTTTTCGGATAATTTCTTTCTGATTTGTGTTTATTTCTTATCGTTTATGCATAACAAGCTTCAAAATTTATTTGTTTATTTTATATGCTATGAATTCAGCAACAAAGACCATGTTTTGAACCCAACGGAGAAAGATCTCCGAACAAAAACCACCCAAAAATGTATCTAATAGGCACCCATCTTTGCGACCTCCGTCACTGGCTTGGGCTCCGCCGCCATCTCAATTGTTAATATTGGCCTTTTTTCTATGATACATTTCTACGTTTCTTTGTTTGATTATTGTATGGAAACTGGATTCTCAAATCATGCTTGAAACTTTACTTTCTTGCCTACACAATTCTGTTTCCTAACAGATTCTTTGTCATAATACCCCAGCCCTGAACTTAATCTTTTCTTTCACAAACGGAGCTGATTGGGATGGCCCTTACAGACTCCTAATAGTAGCAGAATTTGCCATGTTGCTTCTTGATTAGGTCCTTGTTTTTCTAGGGGTATGCTGCATATGGATAACAGTCTATGGGTTAGTTCGGATTTGAGTATGGGTTAGTTCGGATTTGAGTATGGGTCATTGATGTTTGTTTCTTTAATATATATATCAAAACAAAAAAATTTACACCAAAAACATTCTCTCTTCTTCAACTACGTAGTTTTTGGCTTGAAGTACTGATTATCTGCGCTTGTAAATTATCTTTTGTTAATGCGAATGTTTTATCCATATTATGTCTCTTCAACAATGAGTGCCATGTTCAACATCTATCTGACTGACATCTAAAGGTAAAATTTCTACTTCAAACTGTAATCTACTTAATATTCTGTGATTTATGAAGTGTGATCCAAGATTTCACGACCTTAGGGTGTTATAAGGTTAGTTTTGATGTTCTAGGGTTTAAAAGGGTACTATTGAAGTGTCACCAAAGAAGCCACGGTCCTAAGATGTTACAAGGGAGTGCATTGGTGATTTAGTGCAAAAAACTATATTGTTTGGGCCACTATCTGTGTTTATTGAGAGAGACTAGTGGAGTACTTGCCTCTATGTTTTTAATTGATACCTGGATGCTATCTTGTGCCCTATGATACTTTTTGGATACCTGGATGCTATCTTGTGCCCTATGATACTTTTTGTTTTTAATATGGTCTTATCTATTCTTAGTTCTTACTTCATGCAATATGGTCACTGTGTTGCTTATGGCATCAATGTTTGTGAAAGAATGGATCATAGTTTATCACCTTAGTTCTATGTTGTCATCTCTGCAATAATTTTCTTTGACCAAATTCAATATAAGTATATATTGAAGGGGAGCTTCTTTGTTTTACTGCACTACCTCATGGATTTAATATTGTTTTGAGTTTCTATCTTGATCAAACTAGCTATTCTTTCTACCACTTGATTTTATGCTTTTTGTTCTTCTGCTTTCTTGGTCCTTGCACTTTCTGGTTATAGAGTGAATTATGGTCATTTAATCAATTACAAGGTTGAGGGGGAGTACCCTCCTATCTATTTGGTGAAAATATGGATAGAAGTTTCACAATTGTTGTATGTTATTCTGCGCTTAATTTTCTAGCACTCATTTCCATCTAACTTCTTGTGCATCTCTTCCTGCTTGATGTTCCTTTTAGTTGACTGTTGATTGTGTGAGTGACATCTGTACGTTATTTACTATCTATTTTATGGCTTTTACATGATTACTCATTATTTATTCGCGTTTGGATTATTCTCATCCCTATTTGAGCGATTGCTTCGGGATTTTTATTTCTGATTGCTTCACAATACTCCTGATTGGATATTGCAGGGATCTTTTCTTTGTCTTTCCGAGTCAAAAAGGAGGAGAAAGTTTACAATTGATCTACGTTTCTATCTCATTGTGATTAAGCTCTTAACATGGATTAATCACTTATTCTTAGCCGTAAGTCTTTCTTACGGGATTTTGCCTTCCCAAATCATAATTTTGATCATGATTAGTAAAGGGTGTGAGATAGGTCTTTCTTAGATTGAGTGATGGGTTTTGACAAGATTCTTTGATCATAATTTTGCCTACACAATTCTGTTTCCTAACAGATTCTTTGTCATAATACCCCAGCCCTGAACTTAATCTTTTCTTTCACAAACGGAGCTGATTGGGATGGCCCTTACAGACTCCTAATAGTAGCAGAATTTGCCATGTTGCTTCTTGATTAGGTCCTTGTTTTTCTAGGGGTATGCTGCATATGGATAACAGTCTATGGGTTAGTTCAGATTTGAGTATGGGTTAGTTCGGATTTGAGTATGGGTTAGTTCGGATTTGAGCCCAACTCAAGATGGCACCGTAGTTTCGTATGACTAAATAGTAAAGCACCTCAGCCACAATGACAGTTTACTTTCGCCCTCCCTCCCGGAGGAGTGAAAAAACCCAACTGATCTGAAGAGCAGAATATGTTAAGATACCAAATCCAAATCCAACCGTGGCATAGAAATTTCTTTTGTTTAAAGTTTGATTAAAAAATTTATGTGATAGATTTGAATTTCTTATGCCACAGAACTGCAGAAGGCTGATTCTTAATTAGTCAATTGTATATTTGTTCTACCTATCATCCTTTACTGGTGGTTTTATAACTTTTATTACCTTTTTTAAGAAGAAACGCTAAGACACATTGTTACAGTTTGATGCTTGAAGCTTGTTGGGAATGCTGTTTTTTGATGCAGATTCTGGTTGTGAATGCTGTTTTTTGATGCAAACTCTGTTTGTGAATGCTGTTTTTTATTCCTATTTGTTTGGGCCTCACCATATCTATTTTTAACTTATGAGAATGGTGCTTATTGCTACAGATCGAAACCAAACCCTAAGAAATAAGAATGGTGCTTACCTCTGGGAATGCTGCTGGTGCTGCGTCTGCTACCTCATCAGAGTTTCCTGAAGAGGTATTTATTCTCGTAATATATTATAGAATAATACGGAATTATTGATTATGATGAGTTTGGTTTATAAGCAATGTATTTCATTCACCTTAACATGGATCATCAACTTATTCATACTTCCTGTTTTCTATTTTGTAGGTGGACAATGTTCATGGTTCACAATCACAAGTAGATGAATTCGATGTAGAGGTGAATAGGGATAGTAAACCACTAACCAGCTCTGAAAGTAATGCGGAATTTTTGGAGCACGCGAAGAAAAGGCAGCGTGCAAGCATATGGGATCATTTTGAAAGGTACAAAGCTGATAATGGTTTCACTAGGGCTAGATGTAATTATTGCCCTAATACGTATGCTGCTGATTCTATTAGAAATGGAACTAGGGCCTTGATTAGTCACCTTCAGAAATGTCCTAAATATCCCCCTAATACGATTTCCAAAAAAAATCAGAAAGTTCTATCCGTAGAAAACCCCACAGAACGTGCTGTTGGGTTTAGTCAGAAGGAGCTTGTTAGGAAATTTGTTCAGATGGTCGTAGTTGATGAGTTGCCTTTTTCTTTTGGTGAGGGAGACGGGTTTCGTGATTTCTGTTCCCAAGCTTGTCCTAGGTTTAAAATTCCATGTCGTCAGACAGTTGCTAAGGATGTGCTTAATATGTATTATGCTGAGAAGGAGTCCCTTAAAGAATTGATCAAGTCTTATAGGGTATGTATAACTACTGATACATGGACATCCCTTCAAAACATCAATTATATGGTTATCACTGCTCATTTTATTGACAGTGACTGGGTATTGCATAAAAAGATTATCAACTTTTGTGTGATTCCAAACCATAAGGGAGAATCAATTGGGAGGCTTTTGGAGGATTGTTTACTTGGATGGGGTATTGAGAAACTTTTGACTGTTACAGTAGATAATGCTTCTTCGAATGATTCTGGGTTGTCTTTTTTAATGAAGAGAATGCCTAAATGGAAATGTCCGGTGGCGCTTTTGAATAATGGGGAAAATTTTCATGTTAGATGTATTGCTCATATCTTGAACTTGATTGTCAATGATGGATTGAATGTGTTGAATGAATCTATTCAAAGTATTAGAAATGCCATCAGATATGTAAGATCTTCCCCTAGTAGGTTTGAAATATTTAAGAAGGGTGCAGAGAAGGCTATGGTTGATAGCAAAGGGTTGGTGGTATTGGATGTTCCAACTAGGTGGAATTCCACCTATTTGATGTTGGAATCAGCTATTAAGTTTCGGGGAGCATTTGAGGTCCTAGTTGAGGATGATCCGAATTATGCTGCTTATTTTGTAAGTGATCGAAGGGTAGGACCACCGTCTGAGTATGATTGGGAAGTAGCAAGTTCATTTGCTGCTTTTTTGAAACCCTTTTATGAAGTAACTTTGCGAGTATGTTGCACCTATACACCCACAATCCAATGTGCTTTACTTGATGTGTATAGGATTTTAACTCTTTTGCGTCGTGAACAGAAGAGTGTTTTATTGTCTGGTATTGCAAGCACCATGCAAGCCAAATTTGACAAGTATTGGGGGGAAGTGGAGCGTATGAACCAATATTATTTCGTAGCCCTTGTTCTTGATCCCCGTCATAAGTTGGATGCTGTGGAGGATTGTTTTGGGGGGGTATTTGAGGATGATGATGATAAGGTTGCACATGCTATTTCTAGATTGAAGATTTTATTGACTAGTCTTCATAAACTCTATGAAGACGGTGAAAGTGGGGATTCTGCAAGAGAAGACAATGTTAGTGGCAGCTCCTCTGGAATAGCAAAAGACAAACTAGGTTTAACTGACGATACAGATCTTATAGTAAGGAGGATGAGGAGGATGGCAAAGAAGGAAGTTATTTCGAATGATTTGGATAGATATCTATTAGATCCTATCGAAACTATTGAGGATTCAACATTTGAAATTTTGAGTTGGTGGAAAAAGATCGGGGAATCCAAATATCCAATCTTGTCGCGAGTTGCACGGGATGTTCTAGCTATACCCACCTCAACAATAGCTTCGGAGTCATGCTTTAGCACAAGTGGAAGGGTAATTAATTCGTATAGGAGTTCGTTGAGCCCTGAAGTTGTGGAGGCATTGATTTGTACTCAAAATTGGCTTACGAGTATTAATGTTGCATTACATTTAGAGCCGAGTGTTGATGAAGTGGAGTGTTATCATGCCCTTGCACAAGGTAATTGTTGTATTATTTTATTATTTCTAATACATTTGTTTGTTATTAATTGTGAATTTATGTAGATAATTAACTCTTCTTGTGTTTTATATGTAGAAATGACAAATGGTCGTGCTAAGATGCCTCAATAGTCTAATTCTTGAGACTTCTTGCCTTGCTGGTTTCCTCATGATATTTTCTACCGTTTTAATAATTTTGGATGGTTTGGTTTTACAATCTTGCTGTTTTTATTGCTTGTAATGGACGTTTTTACTCAATTTCGATGCTTTGATGATTTTATTGTATGTAATAGACATTATATGTTGGATTTTGATGGTTGGATGATTTTGTTGTTTATAATAGACATTTTAGGTGGATATTGATTAGTTGTAATAGATATTGATTAGTTGTAATGGACATTAATTAGGTAATGAATATTGATTATTGTATAAAAGAATCAAAAAACCGGTTTTTTGTAGAAAACCGAACCGGTTCGACCGAACCGATTTGAACCGGAAAAAACCGGTTGTACCTAGGAACCGAACCGAACCGAACCGAGTATTCGGTTTCGGTTTCATTCGGTTATTGAAGGGATAACCGGACCGAACCGAACCGGTTCTTCTATTCGGTTTCGGTTTCGGTTTCGGTAAAAAAACCGAACCGAAAAACCGATTAACAGCCCTAGTTTCCATTATGAAATTAATAACTACCAATTCCTTCCTCCTTTTTTCTTAACAGCTACGAACTAGTACAAAGAACCCGCGCATTGCCGCGGTGGTTTGATAATGGTAATGAGTGTAAATTTCGATATTTTATATTCATAGTTCTCATAGTAATTCAATATACAAAATGTACTGGACATCAGAAATAGTAATACAAAATTTTGGCTTCTCAATGATCATGTACAAAATAATGCACATCCATGATCAAACAAAAACAACCACTTTCACCATGTGAAGCGAATAAAACAAACCGCCAATGAAAAGATTATTTAGATATTCTCAATTACGGACCAAGATTAGGACATTATTTTCATGATGTGTTAGATTCTTCAAATGCTGTTGAGCAAATGCTGTTGAGCAATGCGAAGCAGAGCAATGGAAATCAGGGAACCAACGAAAGAGAGGAAATACAAATTCAATAAGAACGGGTTAGCTTTTATTGACTAGCAATTAAAAGAAACCTAACACAAATGATGTGCGTAAGAAAACCAATTGAGCTGATGTTAAATATGAGTGAACATATAACTGACATTAAGAACATGAAAATTTTGAATAACATTACAAAAGCAGGCAGATTGTCAAGGTAGAATACCTTAGATGAGACCCTAATATGCAAGGATGAGTTCATTTCTTATCGGAGCTTCTGTGGAGAAAGAATGGAGTAAATAAACGTCAAGAACAATATAATCACAACGTGAATGAGATGTGGAAAAGAAGAAATTGAAAAAGAGCTGAATTGCTGGCTGTAGTTTTAATATAGTAGAATAAAAGAAGGCAATAAACAAGAATATAAATCAAAGCAGACGGCAATCCAGAGGGCAATCCACAACCAAATCAAAGGGAAACTCTTCAACAAATATCGAAATTGAAATAAGACTCCAAGCAATATGAAATCAGAGGGCAATCCAGAATTGGATTATTCCTCCAAAGCTGAAAGAGAATGTGGATTCATAAACACAAAACTAAATGTGCAAAACGCATATATTAATTTATGAACTCCCAGATATCAAAATGCAAGGCATCAAATTAGCAGTACATTGAATCTACCAACACCCATATTTTCACTCAAAATAAAATCTAACCATATTTTCACTCAAAAAGAAAAAGAAAAAAAAAACAGAGAACATAACAACGCCTGCAATCCATGACTTTAAACTTCAGGAAAAAAAATCGAAAAGCCTGAGACGAAATTAAATGTAATGTACTTGAAACTTGAGAACTATCAAAAAAGAAATGAAGACAGAGAAGTTGGTCATGAAATAAGGCAGAGAAAACTTATGAACACATACCTAAGAATTTTCAAAGAGCTTGTCTCCACAATCGCACCAAATCGTGCAAAAAAACAACATCTAGAACAATGAACACATCAAACCTAACCCAATAATCTAACATACCCATCAATTATCTAAAATTACACATATAGATAAGTGCAGAGAAATTACCCACATAAGGGAGAAGATCAGAAGGTTGCATACTGAAATCCAAATCCCAATTAGCAGTTTCTCCAAAACCGATCATTGGCTTGACCAAAGAGGTCTACGATGTCAACCAAAAGGAGAAAAAAAAAATCAACGAAGCAAAAGTTAAATGAAACTATCCAAATTACGGGTTGGAAAGTGACGTGAATAAAACGAACATATGCAAATGAACAATAATGGACAACCCAATAAGCCAATCATAGCGAAAACCAAATACAATAATGAATTATACCCAAACCATAATCCATTTGAGCAAAAAAAAGGAAGTAGCTTTCTTTGAGAAGGGGAGGGATGATTTCATCCGTGCTCGGAGATCATGCAAATAAAACAACAAACCCAAAATGAATATAAAAAACAATGGAGGAAAAAAAAATAGATGAAGAGCTGAACTGAAGAGAAACGAAGTGGGTAAAAAAATAGTTTCGGGTTAAGGTTGAAGAGGAGCGGAGCTGTTAGGTTTTGGGATCAAGAAGGCAACATGTCAATGAATTGAGCAGCGACGAGGCGTGTTGGTGCTTAGGGATTGCATGAAATTGTGGTGATAATCGAAGCTTGGTGATTGGCTGCAGCTGCGACGCCGTCGCGGGGCGCTACGTCGCTATTCAATGATGTTACGCGCGACGAACCATTGCTCGCGATTGGAGGAAAGCGCAGCGACAAACGGGGCATGGCCGTTGGATGGAACTGCGACGCCGTCCAGCGAAGCGAAGAGAAGAAGCTGCAATTAGAATATTAGATGAAGACCGAAGTAAGGAGGACGCCATCGCGGAAGCAAAGAGGAAGAGATGAGTTGTGAGAGGGGCAGAACAGTCGCGAACGACGAACGGAGGTTGCCAAATGGATGAAACGGCGGCGACGACCCCTTCACGGTGATTGGCTGCAGTTGCGGTGCCTTCCATAGAAAGAAGAGTCGACGAACGAAGGAAGGAGGAAGAAGGTGGTGCACGAAGAGAGGAAGAATGAAGTTAGAAGCGAGGCAGGTCCGTCTTGACACTGTTCACAACGAAGAAAACAAAAAAAAGGCAAATCGGGTACAACATTGCATGAACAGTGAGACTGAAGAAAACATTTGGAGCTTTTAGATAACGATTTGACAATTTCATTTTCCCTAGCAAATTGCCCTATTGAGGAAATTCTATTTCAAACAAAAAAATATGAAAAAATGCTAAGCTTCATGCTTTTGATTCTTGATCGTGTTCACACGAGCATACAATTGCGATTAATCAAATTTTTATCAATTGAAAATGTTCGCATGTTATCTATTAAAAATGTTTATTGAAAAATATTCAAGCATACATGCTTTATAGATGGGCAATATTTTTTTTGTAAGTTATTTATTTATATTCAGCTTCTTTATATTATACATTTATCCCTCGTTTCAATTTTTCCGAAAGGTTGAAATAATTTCCTAACTATTACTAAATTGGAATGTAATTTCACCTCTTTTTTTCCTCGTTCTTTTATAAGTAAGGTCAATTCGTTGGATTAAAAGTGGGCAATGCATAAATGCTATAGAGCATTGAATGTTATGGAGATTTAAAGGTGAATGAGGGCTGAGGTAGGCACTAAAACAGGAGATAGGAGCATTGAATCGTTTAGATCTTCATACCATTTAATGCTCCATAACATTGAAGCCTAAGGCGTCAAAGGTACAAAATCCTTGTTTTGGTGATCTCTGTATCTGAAGACTGTAAGACTGAAGCCACCACATCGAAGTAGTCTGATGGGCGAACTAAACTGAGTTGATGGTCCTACATCAAACCTTTTAATTTTTTTTTTGTTTTCTTATAAGCTTATAAGCTTATTGCACCAAATGCCCTTGAAATTCACTTCAAATCTAGCACCCCTAAAATTACTTTTGTTGCTATTTTCCTAACGAGGTAACTATTGTTCCACTCAACCTCATTTTTTGTCTCAGTCCATGTATAAAAAATAAATCTTTAGTTTTATAGATTTATAAATAAATCTTTACCACTAAATTGTAATATAAAATAGGTGAATTAAACAACTTTAGCAATCCTCAGGCCTTGTTTTGTTTTTGTTTTGCTTGGGCTTTTACCCAAATTGTTACAAATAAATAAATAATTAATTACTTTCTTGCTCTAAACAAGGAGACAAATAACGACTAAATATTTTCATGCAATAATATTTCTACGTACATTTTTATATAGATTTTTGTTAAAAAAAAAAAAAATCTATTCAATATGTATAATTCACTCTCCTCAAGATTGGAAAGTAAATGTGGCACATAGCATGACACTGAAGGGTCAGAAAGAAATTTAGTTTTCTGCGAACCTCGATCGACAATCCAATAATTGGCAATCGGAAAGAGGGCCACCCTTATGACACTGAGTAGTCAACAAGAAGATTAGTGCAATGAGATGAAGCTAGTCATTATGACATTATTATTAGAGCAGTTAGAAAGACAGTTGGTCAGTTGAATAAATACCTCAAATGGGAGAGAAGAGAAGTTGCATCTTGATTTCCCATATCGAAGAAACAGGTTTTTGCCACAAGGGTCAACCTTTTTAAACCATGAAACCTTGGTTAGAGCTGTTCATAGGTTCAGAAAGTGATGGAAATCAATTTGATGAGTTTGATTAGTTGATTGTCAGTCCTTGAGAAGTTTGGTTGATCTTTATTTATAGGTTGTGAAAAAACTCTCAATTTGCCGAGTCGGGTCCCACGTGGATCGCATGTTGCCATTTTTTCCGTTGAAATATTCCCTCTTACCTGTTATTTTTGCATTTTTCAACACCGTCCATACTTTCTTCTTCTCCACGCTCGAAGCTGCTCGGGCTAGGCTTTGTATCTCTATTATGAGCCTTTAATTTCCATGATTCATTGTCCTTGGTCTAGAAGGGATTTTTTTTGGGTGTAAACAACTTTGCCCACTAACCTTGATACTCGTTTGACTCGTCCTATTCATTTTTTTTTTCATTTAATTTATTAAGTGGTTGTCAAGAAAATGGTAAATAGACTATTTTGTCGTCCGTATCAACTCTTCGCTTCCGCGCCATCTTTTTATCTTGCAATAAAAACCCCCTTGCTTCAACTTCTTTCCCATTCAATCATTGCTTTATTCGTGACATAGAACAGACACGCCTTGTCTGAGCTCGCCACCACGTCTATGATGGACGACTCTGATTACAAACATGTCTTATCTCTCGCACTCTCAATTGCATCTTATTAGCTGTCATCTCTATCCACACACCACTAGTCGCCTTCACAATTGTCTGCGTATGAGAAAAGACTAGAGATAGCTGATTCAGTTAAATCTTTCATTAAGTTTCAAACTCTAATCTTAAAATTGTCCGACGCCTTACAAGTAATGAGGTACCATTATGGGTAAGTGCAAGATTAATACTTTAATAATCTATCATATAAGTTCAACTTAATCTCATGAATCACAATAGCATACTGAAGAGTCAATTTTAGATCACTTAAGTAAAGGAAACGTACACAAAGAAGACATTATTCTGCCAAGTCTCAAAGCCAATCTTCTCCGATCTATCTATCAATAATCAATGAGTTTTTCTCTGCTCATGTATAGGATTAAGCACTATATGAAAAATGTGATTATTGTGAGAGCATGAACCGAAGTATTTATAGAAGTTTTAAGTGAAGTTTCTCCTATTAAGGAACCTCTATCCATTATTGTCATCATTTATGAGTTAATATTCAATCACGAGCTTAAAGATTTAGTGTTGAAAACAAAAGAGCTTAAATAGCATACTGAAGAGTCAATTTTAGATCACTTAAGTAAAGGAAACGTACACAAAGAAGACATTATTCTGCCAAGTCTCAAAGCCAATCTTCTCCGATCTATCTATCAATAATCAATGAGTTTTTCTCTGCTCATGTATAGGATTAAGCACTATATGAAAAATGTGATTATTGTGAGAGCATGAACCGAAGTATTTATAGAAGTTTTAAGTGAAGTTTCTCCTATTAAGGAACCTCTATCCATTATTGTCATCATTTATGAGTTAATATTCAATCACGAGCTTAAAGATTTAGTGTTGAAAACAAAAGAGCTTAAAGATTTAGTACGTTTGTGCGTTCATAAATGAATAGGACTCCACTAACTTGCATCTTAATAAGACACGTCATAAATTGAACTATACTCGGAAAAATCTTAAAGTAACTCTTTTCTTTTTAGTCTAATTTGGGGTTTATCTGAGGTCCAATTTTAATTTGGGATATTCATAACTGATTTGGTGTTTCGGCTTCAAACTTGAATAAAGGATTTGGGCATGTCTAAGATAATTAACTTTGGCCTTCAGTTTGAATTTGGGTGTTGCTTAATATTGATGTCCATAAGCAACTGCATTCGTGGGCTAGTTGGTAGTGATAACATTTTCGTTTGGTAACTTTTTATTAAGTTCTTAATTATTTTGCAGCCAACATGATTTTATTTGATTCTTGGGCTCAAAATTGAATTGGTTTCGAATTTTAATTGGTAAATTTGAATTGAATTGATTTCATTTTGTCTCCGTCACCTCCCATAGCTTTAAATTTCAGGTAAAAATTACCTCCAATGACATTGCACTTTGGAGTCTGAAGTTGGCACTGACAATTCAGACCTTGAGCGATAATTCAAACTTTCAAAATAATCCTTAAAATTGATTGCAAATTGATGGATGTAACAAAATAAGTGTTGAGTCGAATAACTCGGGAGTTTTAGGATACAATTTGAACAAATTTTGAGATTATGGTGTAAAGTTAAACTTATAAACAAGTTCAAGGTGCATTTAAAGAAGAAGAAAAAAAAAAAACCTAATTGAAATGGTAAAACCCTTAAAAGCCCTCAGGAAACAGTAAAAACCTCAGCCCTCTTCCCCTCTCTTCTTTTTTTGATTCTGCAACTTCAGTGGTTCTTCATAAGTCATAACCCTCTCCGAGCTTCAATGGCCCAAGGTCAAGGACGGGTCAACAACTTTGCCAGAAACCCTAAAGGCAATTTCTCGGAGGCCTTTGCCAAGTAAGAACCTTTACTCTTCTTACTTTCTGTTTGGTGCTCAGAAACTCAGGTAATCTTTAAAATGTGCGATTTTTAATTGTAGGAGGCAAAAGCTTGCGCAGCACAGGAAGTCTCTCCCAATCGCATCTGGTATCAGCTGAGAGTACTTAATATAGCTTAAAGTTTTGTTTCTGCTTTATGTTTCCATTAGGAATGCAGTGTTAAACTGTTAATGTTGTTGTTTAACTACCAGTCGAGAAACGGCTCATCGAGGAGGTTCGAAAGCATGATACTTTGATTATTGTTGGTGAAACTGGAAGCGGAAAATCAACACGTATGTTTTTATTTCTTGTAAATTTTGATTTCGAAACACGCAGGTTGCATTATAATTTCATAGATGCATATATGCGTAGGCACTTATGGTTCCAATTTTTGTTTTATCAAGGATTTTATAGCTCTGAGCTTTGAATTTGATTTTGTCGTTCCTTTTTTGATCAAAATGGTCTTGTTCCTTTGGAATCGTCTTTTTGTCTTTAGAATTACCTCAATTTTTGCACAATGCTGGGTTTTGCGCTGATGGGAAACTCATAGCGGTGACTCAACCCAGGCGTGTGGCTGCTATCACTGTGGCAAAGCGAGTTGCCGAGGAATGTGGCGTTAATTTGGGTGAAAGGGTTGGTTATTCTATCAGATTTGAGGACATGACTTCTGGTTCAACAAGGATCAAGTACATGACAGACGGATTGCTACTGAGGTAAAATAAGTGTATAACTTGGCTTGGCGACATGTTTTCGTTAGTTTCTTCATCTTCAGGCTTCATTACACACCTTACAATCAATTATGGTACATGGGGAGACAATTCTGAGTAAGAAACTTAATGGATGGTTGGTGGAAAACTATGTTGGAGTCTGTCTAGATTTAGATTTTAGTTTTTAAGTAATGGTGCAATGCACTACACCTGTTTCATTTAAAGTTGCAGCTTAATTACATAATATTTACTACGCCAGTTATATTTTCATAAGAAGCTTTCCCTCAACTTAAATCAGACAAATATTTATGGTTTTTTTTTTTCAAATATTATCTATTAAAAACAAATATAAGTGGTGATTGGCTGTTCCACGGTTTTAGTAGGGTTGATATGCGTACATGTCAAGCTTTTCCATCATTCAAAAATGTTCCACCACTCTCTCATAGGGTTGATATGGGTGGTGTTGGGGTCGGTATGAGACAAGATGAAATGATAACAATTGGGGGCAAATGGGTGGGCATGGACAAGGAGGTTCAGATATAATATCTGTTCCACGGTTTTAGTAGGGTTGATATGCGTACATGTCAAGCTTTTCCATCATTCAAAAATGTTCCACCACTCTCTCTTGGTCTGAACTGATATAATGGTTGCCGTACTTTCAGGGAAGCATTACTGGATCCATATCTCTCTAGGTATTCAATCATAATTGTGGATGAAGCTCATGAGAGAACTGTTCATACTGATGTGTTGCTAGGTTTGCTGAAAAATGTACAAGATGCAAGGTCTAAATCCCTCAATAACCTTCAAAATACTAACAAGGGAACAAATAATGACATGCAGTTGAAAGAAAATAGTGCTCACGGCTTCAGTTTTCTCAAGAAATGCAAAGGAAGGACCCCATTGAAGTTAATTATCATGTCTGCTAGCTTGGATGCACGAATTTTCTCAGAGTATTTTGGTGGTGCAAGAGCTGTTCACATCCAAGGGCGACAGTTTCCTGTTGATATATTTTATACTCTTCATTCTATACAAGATTATCTAGATGCCTCTTTAACTGCCATATTTCAGGTATTTAGTGTCCTTTATCTGTACTCATTTCATGATAATTTTTTTTTTTTACAAGTTGTAAGAATGTATGAGTTTATAGGAGCGGTAAATTTCATTTTCTTTTCCAAGGATAAAAGTCCACATAGCTTTGGCTTGCACAGCATCTGTTTAGTATACCTTACTGAATCTATTTTGATTTGATGCTCATCTCTTAGTCGAGTTATTCAACCCCAATCAGGTTGCAAAGGACTTGATTGGAAGTAGCTTTCTTCTTATCTTGATTCTTGACTTAAATTTACTTTTGAAACATTTGGCTACGTTAATAGAAAAAAGATCTTAAATAAGGATTCGTATATGACAGTTATATGTTCTTATATATGTATGTGTTGTTAGATTCATCTGGAGGAGGGCCCTGGTGATATACTTGTATTTTTGACGGGTCAAGAAGAAATCGAATCTGCAGAAGGGCTTGTCAAAGAAAGAGTTAAACAGTTACCAGAAAACCGTCAAAAACTAGTCCCTGTTTCCATATTCTCATCTCTTCCATCAGAAAAGCAAATGCAAGTTTTTGCACCAGCCCCTCCTGGATTTCGTAAGGTATTAATCATGTTCGCTACAGATATCAAATAAGTGTTGTTTTGTTACATAACAAAATTTTAAGTCTAGTGCAACTTCCACCTTAAATGTAGTCACTTAGAAAGATGTATGCAAATTGTTGCTTAATTTGTTATTTTGTTTCATTGTAAAGCTGATTTCATACTAATAGGTTACTTCATGATATTTTTTTCCAAGACTCATATTTTGAGCTTCTTCTTGTTCTCTACACCTGTGGTTTGTGTATTGCATACTTGTTCGTATATATTACTTTTCATGAACTCCTTGTGGGGGAAACTTCTACCTATCACTCAAATAGCTTTGTCTCACACACACACACACATATACACATATATTCATCTCCTTGAAAGTTTATGAGGAGATGAATATAAATTCATTTTGGTAATCTCTAATCATGCTGCATTGTTCTGTTAGGTAATACTGGCAACAAATATTGCTGAGACATCAGTGACAATATCTGGAATCAAGTATGTTATAGATCCTGGGTTTGTAAAAGCACGCTACTATGATCCTAACAAAGGGTTGGAATCTTTGATTGTCGTTCCAATTTCAAAAGCACAGGCTCTTCAAAGAAGGTAGGCCTTTTGGGATCTATTTTTTAGTTTGAGGATATTGAAGTTATCAATTCAAATGTTTGTTACACAAACTGTTAAATATTTTTTAAACACTTTTAAGCAGTATAGTATCATATATTTAAATTAAGTCGATGTCCCCATGATATTTTAACTGATGCTCAAGAATCAATAACTATATGTGATAAATAATTTCACTGTACAGTGGGCGTGCAGGGCGAGAAGGACCAGGGAAATGCTTCCGCCTCTTCCCAGAGGATCAATTTGAAAAACTTGAGGATTCCACAAAGCCAGAGATCAAGCGGTGCAACCTCTCTAATATCATCTTGCAACTTAAGGCTCTTGGTGTTGATGATATAAGTGGGTTTGACTTCATAGAAAAACCTTCAAGGTAAAATATTGAACATGCTTTGTCTTTGTTTTTGTTTTTTTTTAATGATGCCTTTTGGTGCTCTTTTTTTCTTTTTCTTTTTAGGCAGGCGGTTTTTTTAAGTAAATGTTGCTTTGTTATCCTATCAAATCTAAGAATTTTATCATACATACATCTATTAACCGTTTGAACAGGTCGTCTATTCTCAAGTCACTGGAGCATTTGTTCGTGCTGGGTGCTTTAACAGATGACTGTAAGTTGTCAAATCCAGTTGGAAGACAGATGGCTTGCCTTCCTTTGGACCCTATTTATTCGAAGGCTCTAATCGTAGCAAGCGAATTCAATTGCCTGGAAGAGATGTTGATTAGTGTGGCAATGCTCTCGGTAGAATCTATATTTTTTAATCCCCGCAACAAATCTGAAGAGGTACTTGTGTATGAATTGTTACCTATGCCGCTTGTTAATATCTTGTAGATTATATTGATGGAAAATAAAAGAGAAGTAACTTGTTGAGTTTTTTGTCGATTTATTCAGAGGTGATGAAATTAATAAATGCAGTAGGTATGTGAAGAATTACATGAATTGTTTGATGAGACTCAATTGGTATGAAAATCACGAATCTAGGCGAGGGTTGATCACTTGGTTCATGGAAATGAAGCTAGTGTATGGTGCATCGCCTTGGTGAATTACCATTCCATTTTTTACTTTTCATTCTCCATTTCCATTATGATCTGAAACATGGTGAATTTTTATCTATAATCTTGTTTCTTTAGTGATATGGGTAAAACTAGAATAATTTATGATATTTTCTTTTCACGATCTCACAATATAGTGAACTGTTGATCTCACAATACTACTTTTATTTAAAAGTGAAATATATTTCTTTGTTAATAGGCAAGAACTGCACAGAAACACTTCGCAAGTCCAGAGGGAGACCACCTTACTTTGATTAATGTATATCGAGCGGCCAATGAGTTACTGGAGAAGAGATTACATCTTAGTAAAGAGAAGCGTGAAAAAGCTCTCCGCAAATGGTGCAAGGATAATTTTATTGATGCTCGCTCCCTGAGGCATGCTCGTGACATTCACAGGTTGGCTATTTGTTTCCTTCTAAAGACATGTTTCTGCTGGTCTCATGCAGTTTTTGGAAGATCAAGTCTTTCTATTAATGGTGTAGAGTAGATCTTAGAAATTAGCTTCTCTAAATATAATAGGTGTTTTTCTTCCCAGCCAAATTCGAGGACATGTTGAACAAATGGGTCTTCGTATTGCATCTTGTGGGGACAACATGCTTCAGTTTTGCAGATGCCTTGCAGCTTCTTTCTTTCTCAATGCAGCTTTAAAGCAGCCTGATGGAACATACAGGTCTTGAACTTACCTTACATGTTTTGAAATTAGTTGGCTGGTTTGTTTAGGTTCCAAAACTTTTATCATTTTTTTGTTTATTGTTTGATTCTCACATTTACCTAATCAAATGACAGGGCTTTGGCAAATGGTGAGGTGGTTCATATCCACCCGTCTTCTGTGCTATTGAGGAAACAACCAGAGTGCCTAATTTTCAATGAACTAGTTGAAACTAATAAAAAATTCATCCGTGAAACCACTAGAATCGATTATTTTTGGTTAACTGAGCTTGCACCTCATTTCTATGCCATGAAGAACTGAATGTAGATGTAGAGGTATGCTTGTCCAATTTTTTTGGAATGTCATTGTTGGATGCTTTTTTTTTTTTTTTTTTTTTTTCTCGTTTTCAATTTTCATTTATTTGCTGAATAACCTATCCATAATCATCTATTTGAATCTGCTCGTATATATGGTATTGGTTGCATGATACAGGTAGAATGCGTCTCCTTAAGTTCTCATGAGTACCATATTACATGCAGGCGTAGCTGAATTATTGTTTGATACCCTAAAAGTGCCTACTTGTGAAGTAGAAGATTCTTAAAGAGCTTCGCAGCAACCGATATACACAACCAGGAGCTTGTTGCAGTAAGAATACAGCTTAACTGTTGACATGTGTGGGGTAATGATAGTGCTGTACCAAATTCGGGAGGAGTAGGTGTTTTGACCGCCTTTTAGTACGGCGAAGGGGCTAATATTAAAACACAATGCTACGTTTTGTACCTTGTATTTATGTTTAATCAATGTGGAAAGTGTGTAGCTTCAAGTATTATAGAGTTGTCTAGATGGTCAATTTTGTGAGTCTGGTCTTAGCTTTTGAGTAGCCAAGATCGGAGTTTGAGTTGACTCGGAGGAATCCAAAAGCATATTAATTTTGAATAGCCAATATGAACTATGAAGGGCTTCCTACCTGTTTCTTGGGACAATTATTATTTTCAATAGACATGGACTAACTGATCCTAACAAGAAGAGTGAGTTCATTGCATTGACTTCTTGCCTTTGGAATTTTTGTAACCAGACCCGTTTTGGTCAAAATAAATGGCTACAATTTCTTTTTAAAGGAAAATGGAATTTCTATTTTCCAGTGAGGGAATTGATTTAGCCCCACCCTAATCATCCTCCCATATAATATGTGAGACAAGGATTTCAAATACCAACTTACCAAGCCCTGTGTTGCAAGAAATTCACCCACCATCCACGTGTTAAATGTCGGTACTAATTGAAAGGAGCAATTATCCCACATTATAACTAGTCACCAAGCTCCATCCCACAATCAAATAAAAGAGGGGTATTTTCTCCAATGAGTTAGCTAAATTTTTTTTAAGAAATTTTTAGGTTAGCACCATATGAGTGACTACCTCTAATCATCGACTATCCCATCTTAAAATAATTCATACATAAGGAGAGGACACTATCAAGATCCTACTTTTAAATTGATCTATTTTATACTTCTGTTATTTAGATTACTAAGCATTATTCTAAAATAGATTTTTCTCCTTTCCCTCGTTTTCCACATTTAAATCGGGTAAAAAGAAATTAAACAAACAAGAAAATTAGATGAGGACAAAAATTAATTTCCCTGGAGCTCCATATAATCCCCATATTTTGTCCAAACGGACTCCCATATTTTAAGAGCAAACCAAACATTAAACTAATTATATTTTAAATCACTCATTGTTCAATATTCTAATTTTCAACTAGAAAAAAAACTGAGTCAAAGTCAAACTTAGTGTTTCCCTAACCTCCATTTCTCCATCATATATTATACACCACAACTCCCAGAAAGCCTAACAACATAATTCCCTCCCTGAAAGCAAGACCAAAAATGGGAAACTCAATGGCTTGCTTCTCACCGTCACTCAAACCCAATGACCTAGCAGCCGCCGCCGGCTTCAACGGAATCAATCCCAAACACTCACCACACTCTTCTCCTTTCTTGTCGTCCATTGGAAGCACCAGAAGAAGATCATCAAATGGCTCCACCAATAAGAAGCAAGACAGGCTCGCCGATGATTTGCTTCTCCAACAGCAAGCTATCGAGGCGGTTCTTCTGTTCCAAAACCACCAGAAGAACAATGGTTCGTCCCCGAATGTTCCCTTTAATCGGTCCACTTCTGTCGTTTGTCCCTCCCCTGCTCCAAAGAATAATCAAGGCTTTAGCAAGAGCTCCAGCTCCCGGACACGTGTACGCTCTGATGGTCTGGTCGGCTTTCAGCCACTTGAGCTTGTTGACAAGCAGGTTTGACATTTTTGCTTAATTACACTCTTTGCTTGATTCACAAGTTATACACATATGCCTGGTTAATATTTTTTTCCCTGTTTATTTTAATGGAATTTTTAACCTTTTAAATTAAAATTTGGATTAAATCAATTTTTTTTGGACCGTCAGATGTTTTGAATGTTTCAGCTCATAAACAAATGGCTTATTAGGTTCATAGGGTGCAGAAATAGTTAACTGCAGAGCATAAACTTTGACTCTGTTTATTTTCATATTGTTAAGGAAATTCTCATGATAAAGAGCAAAAGTCATATATAAAGCTGATAACTGGTTTTGCTAATCTAAGGAGAACTTGTGTGCTTGTGTTGTTTTATAAATTTTTGGCTAGTCTGGGTTAGGAGAAGCTTGTGTTTGTGTGTTGATTCACGTGAACGGATCTAATGATTAGAACGAACTTGTGTCTGTGTGTTGACGCATTGTACATTAGATTTCCTTTAGTACCAAACTAAAATATAAATGGGATATCGTGACAATAGGTTACCGAGGCAGTGGTTTAGGTGAAATCACTTTATGCAAGCCGAATTGTGTTTAAAATTAAGCCTAATTTTGTGCTTGAAAACTGAATATTTATGAGCTTAATGTGATGGAAGTGAGTTGAAAGTTGAGGCAATTTGGTTTAGAGATGAAGCTTTATTTTGGGCCAATCATTTTCGCAAATTTTGAACTTATTTGGTGAACTCGTTGCTTTCTTGTAGGATGTAAAGACTGATGGGTTGGAAACCAATCATTTCATCCTTGTTCATGGAGGAGGCTTTGGTGCTTGGTGTTGGTACAAAACTATGACACTTTTAGAAGAAAGTGGGTTCAAAGTTGACGCAGTTGACTTGACTGGTTCTGGAGTTCACTCATTTGATACCAACAGCATCACAAGTCTTGCACAATATGTAAACCCACTCACTCAAATGCTTCAAAAACTTGAACTTGGGAAAAAGGTTTGCTCTCCATCTCTCTCTCTCTCCGAAAATAGTTTTATGTACACTGTCACATGCAATTCAAATTATGGAATATAAGAATGTCATTCTTCCTCTTGAATGATTTGTTTCAATTATCGAGCGAACTAATTCTTTTGCCACTCTAAAATATAGGTAATTTTGGTTGGACATGATTTTGGTGGTACATGCATCTCATATGCAATGGAATTGTTTCCCTCTAAAATAGCAAAAGCGATATTCATTTCTGCAGCGATGTTAGCTACTGGGCAGAGCACTCTCAATCTCTTTGCTCAACAGGTACAATTTTTTCCTTCATTTCTTGTACTAAACAAAATCTGTGATTAAATCCTCTTCATAAAATGAAGTTTCTTATCATGTTAACGCAGACCGGGTCGAACGATTTAATGCGACGGGCTCAGGTGTTCTTGTACGCCAATGGAAAAGATCAGCCTCCTAGTGCTATCAATCTCGACAAAAAATTGTGTGAAGACTTGCTGTTCAATCAAAGTCCTGCAAAGGTAACATCAATTTAGCCCTAAACTTCACAGTTTGCGCTTGCGTTTGAATTAACCCGGGCTTATGTGGGTACATAGTCTAATTCGGGTCACTACAGATTTTGGGTTGGATTCAAGTTCTACTTACAATCTTGAATCCACGGCTGTTATCCAAAAATTTGGAACATACGATTCAACAAACAATCATACTATTCTAAAGATATAGTTATGCGTTTAAATTGAATTCTTGGTTTAAAATCGGATTGATTTCAGTTAATTGAATTCGGGTTATATTGGGTTGAGATTTGTAAGATTTCAATCCAACGTAACGATGCTAGGATTCAAATCGAATTGGATTAGGATGATTTTTTTTCAGTTAGACATGGAAGAGTTAGGGTGGTTCAACCCAAGTCACAAGTCACACCTCTTATACAAGTTATCATCTGTCACCAAGTTTGGTTTTCAAAATGTCATGAATCATAATTCAGAACTGATATTGAAGCTTTTTTATGGTCCTTTCCAAACCAGGATGTTGCACTGGCATCAGTGTCAATGAGGCCAATCCCCTTTGCACCTGTAACTGATCTGCTCTCTCTTTCCGACACCAATTACGGGTCCATCCGGCGGTTTTTCGTGGTGACGCAAGAAGACCATGCCATAAGCGTCCGTCTACAGGAAGCTATGATAGAATCGAACCCACCAGAACAGTTTTTCCGGCTAAAAGGCTCCGACCATGCACCTTTCTTCTCAAGACCACAGGCTTTGCATAGGATACTAGTAGAGATATCCCAGATTCCACCAATTTAGGAGGCGTCATGTGTTAAAGTTTATCATCTGTAATTCTTCTGTACTTATAACAGCAAAAAAAATTATGGTAATTAAGAGAGATACAACATCTACACTAGCAACATAATGTATGCAAAATTCAAACAACATTTCGAATCCGCAAAGATCAAGTAGCTGATGCTGGTGTTTGTTTAGGAGGAGTGGGAGCAGGAATTATGCCCCATTTTCTTCGAACATCGTCCAGGTCCTCATGAAAATGCTGCTCATAATATATACACATGAGATCTGTGCACTGCATACCAGCTCGGACAGCCCAAGGAAAGTAGTGTTGGAAGAACAATTTCCTTTGCTTCTCATTGAATCTCGCCGAGCCCCCTATAACAGACATGAGGCACATGGGAAGGTACATCTGCTCGAATTCTATTACCTTGAGTGCTGATTCACCCATCAAGTTTGTGGGAAGGCCAAAAAGGGTATGCCAGAAGTCATGCACCTCGCGAGCTCTCATGGCCACGTATGCGAGCTCATCTGTTTCCATGAACCGCACTGGTGGGCGATCATCTGGGGAGAAGTTCCTGGATCCCATAAAGCTTGCATAGGCAGCACCGAATGTGGTTGGTGGTAGATCCCAGGCATGACCTACTTTTGAAGATATTACACGGGGTTGCTCCAACAGAATAGCCTGTAAAGAAAGAAATGGATTCATCTTAGAATAAAAGAGGGAAGTAGAACATACAATTTTCAGAAAGTGACCAGCAGCTTTTCGCTAAACAAAAAATTCTTCCTCATATGCAGAAGAAACATAAAGTCATTTGGTTTGGGGCCATTTGTAGTCCATTAAGGGCAGCAAAAACAAAGCAATTTATTGAGTTATTCTGCTGAACCAATTCAAGTAGACGCGCATTATACGCAAGCATACCTATATAATCACTCTATTTTTTTTAAGTGGTAGTAAAATCCATCTTCTCAGTTAGTCTGCCGAACCAGTTCAATTAGTCTAAAAGTCCCATAATGAGTGGTAGTAATTTCCATGTTTTGATTAGTTTTTAAACAACATAAACTAAGAGCAATAGCACCAGTGCTAGCAACATGTCATGGATACCGTTAACAATCTTAGTATCAATTTGTAACCTTAATATCTAATGCTGCCATGTTTTTGAACTCAGATAAACTCAAATATTCAGACAACTCCAACAATCTCATTAGCAAAACACAAGGCAGTAAGCTAAATAGTAAAAAAAGGGAAGGATTCAAAGTTTTTCTGAAAAATGGCCAAGCTTATATGTACAGCTTATAACGTAATTAGATCATTGGTGTTTTTATAAACTGCCATTATCAATTTAATAAATTAGAATGATGAGTGCAGAGAAGAGGCTTTACTCTGCCTTCGGGGCTATTCTTCATTCTCTGAAGAACTCTTTCAAATGCAGGTTTCCCAGTTGTCTCTCCAAGAGCTGCTATGAGGTCAGCTCTTCTTGGGTCGAGCAACGCGCCCACAGCTGATCCAACCGCCACGGCCGCCTGCTGCCACCGGTTCAGCCGAACACGACCACTTCCTAACATGGCAATTGCCCGCTGATCTTTCCAATCCTAACCATTACAGACAAATTTTACCAACAAGTCACACAAGCAAAACAAATCCAGACATTGGCTATGAAACATTTTCACAAACAGTTTGTTGGCAATAAGTTATAAAGTATTGAATATAGCATCCAATCCAATCGAATGTAATTAAAAAAAAAATAAGCTTTTTTTTCTTTTTAGCACAACTAATTGAAGCACCTATTTCTCGAATCATTAACTGCTTTAATTACCTTGAAAATGGGCAATTAGCTGGCCAAGTGATAATCGTATCGGGGCTGCAACTTTAAGATCCCTGAAGGAGGCCACCTAGAAATAACTATTTTTTATATGGAAAACCTTCGTGACTATAAAATTTGGGTATTTATATTACAGTGGAAAATATTAGAACTTCCATTCATTTTCTCGGCAACCAAACAAATTCTGCAAGAAATTTGTGTTACCTTTGGTCGACGACCAACGCTTCGAAACTTTTCTTCGGCTTCGCGGTTGGACAAAGCGGTTATCGAAGCGACTAGGAAGATAGTGGCCCGGGTAAATATGGGCCTATTCTTCGGCATGGGCCTTCTTCTTAACATTTTGAGTTTGATTCCTACGATAGAATTTAAAACCGACTACAAACCTCACTTTCATACTCTCTATTTCGTTTTTTGCACACCTCTAAATTTATTGATTCAACTTTATTAATGTATAAAAGGTACCAATTTAAATTGATAAGATACACTCACAAGTTACCAAGAACATAAACATGTAAATCTAAATCTTAATATTATCGCGAATGATAAAATTTGTTGATAAGCCTTGATGACTAGTTTCTTCGTGTGTTGAATTTGGTCTGAATAATCTATTAAATTTTTTATTTAATCAAGTACCAACAAAATTTAAGAACTTTACTTGAGTGTATGTACATTTGAGTGATGCAAGTCCACTCGGCATTCGCACACATTGATTTTGATGGATTTGAAGGTAATTAGTTATTCCAAGATGGTATTACAAGGGAGGGACCGTAATAGAAAGTCGTTAGTTATTACAATCTGACAATCCACAAAGTAAAGCGGCACCGTAATAACTGTATCTTACATACTGTTCTTCTGACTCAGTGCACCACCACCATAATATTGGCGGATTTGAAAATTTAAACCACTAAAAATCCAAAAAAGAACCTAACAGCCATCAAACCTCCTTCACCCCCAAATCCGGTGCATTGTGAACACCGGCGCCACCACCCAAAAATTCGGTAAAAACTCATGCCATCACCCAAATCCAGTAAATACCCACCACCACTTGTCTCTAATGATCTCCTCCACGCACACTCTCTCTTTCTGTCTCTTGGGAGTTGGGATTTGAGAAATAATGGGAAATCTAAATCTTTGGAATTTTGAGTAAGACGAAGTAGCAGACAAACTCAAATTATATTTCTTAATTTCCGGTCTCAGGTACGGTGGTTTTGTTGCAGTGGCTTCTATGGTAGTGGTGGTGCTGCTCCACCTGCAGCAGATGCAAAAAAAGAGAAAACGTTGAGGAGGAAGATAATATTTTGTTTTAGTCTTTTTCTAAGTTTTAAATTATTTTTTAATATTAATGGAGCAATTAATTTATAATTAATTATGATTAAGTAAAGAGAGTGGGAAAACGACCAAAAGAGAGAGAAAAATCGAAGGAAATCGTTTTGCTTGTCGACCACTCCATGGCAAAAGCCTTGTCCGGCTGTCCCTGTGTGAGTAGCCTGGTACAGCACCCTGCACACTACAGGCCTCAAAGATTCAAAAGAAACATCGATTACCTTTGTTTCTTTTCACACCAGTAATTAATGACATGGGAATGGGAATGGGATTCGTACCATTTACACTTGCAAGTTACAACAAAACTAGTTGCTTTTCCATTGGCCAACACAAAATATATTGGTTATTCAACCAAGCAATCCTTACTGCTCTGTTTCTCAGTTATGAGTTGAGAGTTGTCAATCATTTTCCAAGCTAAGTGAAAACAAAACCAGCACACCCTTGGAAGCTGCAAAAACAAACCATATATTTACAGTTGGATTTTGATGATGTATCTATATATTCTTTGATCTTTATGGAGCAAGCCTAGCCATGAGCTTCAACTTTCTGGGTTTTGTCCTCTTTGGATTAAAAGAGCTTTTTACAAGTGATCGAACTGGTCCTCCCTCATCAACAGTACAGAATCCATTCCACTATTAGCAATACTGTTTTTTTTTTTAAAAAAAAAAAAAACTAACTATAGTCAATACTCGTAGCACCAATCCCAGCACCAATTATGAATGAGATCGCACGGCTAGGATTAGAGGAGCATGTCCGACGTTGTTAAAAATTATAACTAGTATGATACTCTTTAAAAATTATATAGATTATAAATAAGAGTAAATTATTGTTACACCTTTAATTATTTTTATTTATATTTAAACTCTTTAATACTTGTATGTTAAACAAAATAAGACCTTATCTCAATTTTTTTTATTCAAAAGTTTTTAAACGGAATTTGTAAGCAATAAATTTCATATTTACCCTTTTATATCTCAATTAAAATGATGAGTAAATTATTAAGAATTCCTTTAAACAATTAAAAATAACATAATTTTTTTGCCCTCTTTGTTGATTTAATTGGTCTCTTGGGCCCATTATTATATTATGCATATAATAAATATTATATATTTATACGATATATTGTATATAGTTACAATTAAATTTTTTTATATATAATAAAAAATAAAGTCCGTAATGTTTGGGATTGGTGGGGTGAAATGATGTTGGAAAATCGTACGATGTATGGTTTAATTCTTGAATTTTTGCACAAAATTCAAGAATTAAACCCTAAATTATACGAAATTATTTAATATCGGAAGATATATAATTTTTAAATTTAAAAATATTTTTGAAGAATTATTGTTTTTAATTATCTTACTTTAAGTTAGATTAGATACTCATATTACTTTTAAAATGAGAAAGTGGAAAAAAAATTATAAATTGGAGTAATGTTTTCAAAATTTTCAATATAATCTTATAATAATAATAAAAATTTTTGAAATCATGATAGATTTTGATAAGTATTTTTTAGATTGTTGCTAGACTAAATTATAATTGGGTGACATTAGTTGGAATTTATATAAAAATTATGGTCTATTTTAAATTGTATAGTTTTTTGACTAATTAAAAGACCTATGAGTTTAATTTTTCTATATACAAATTTTTTAATAAATTTATATATTAATAAGAATTTATAATTTAATTACCCTATAAATAATTCACGTATTAAAATAAATATTATAAATATATTAAAACTCGTATGAGTTTTTTCCGCTTATTAAATAGTGAATTTCCATATTTACCCTTCATGTTGTAAATTTCCAATTTTACCTTTTATTTATCTTTCCCTTATGTTATTTACATAGTGTATTGCCCAAAATGCCCTTGATTTATTGTTTTATATGTCTCATATTCTCTTCGACGCTTCTACCGTTCCCTCGACGTACTGTTTCAATCTAATTTCGCCAAATTGATCGATATGTTTGTTTAGGGTTTTTTGAATTGTCGAAGCGATGCCTTCAATTTCGCACTGATTGAATAAGGCTTTACTCCGCTCGAAGTGAATGTTGATCATCGTCCTTCATCATTATCACCATCGACTATCATATAAACTGTTCAAGTTCAAAAACTGAGGAAGCAAGTTTTATGGAGTACGCTGGGAAGAGATTCCAGTGCTCGGGCCGCCGATATGACTGTGCTCGATGCGAAGCTGTTTCTTACTGCTTTATTCCTCACCAGATGATTCTAATTTGTATGACACTTTTGTTTTTGCTTTGATTGGCTGTTCATGTCATGATTTTTTCATGCTGCTAGACAAAGATATTGAGTAAATTGCAAATCAAGAAGGATAATGCTTAATTTTTTCATGGCTTCTGATATTTGGCTAAAATTTAGCTTTGGTTAAGAGAATAGCAATGGTGTTGATCTTCGCCGATCCTCCTCATCATCATCATCATCATCTTTGTTGACTTTCATTATGGTGGTAAATTTTTTGATTTGGTTTATAAATCTCTAGGTTTTGTTGAAATGACTAATTTTTCTTCTTGTTGGTGTTCCTGTCATAACTCAGCTGTAAATCTTTATGTTTTAAAATCATGAGAAATTCTTTCATTAAGAGTTTGAATTTAGATCCAATCAACAAGTTTAGGCACTAATGTGAATTAGTCTGTGTAGCAGTCAACTAATGAACTTAGATAATTCCAAACTAGGTTTTCAATAATTTTTTATTAATTTTCTTTATGGTTTGTTTGGAGGTTGTCTTGTTGACTCAATGCCTGGTAGATCGAGGTGTTTTAAGGGCATGGTTGTATTTGGTGTTTTCCTCTTAGTTCCTTCTTGGTTTTTTTGGTTATCATGACATTAAAAAAAATATCTCTCAGTATGATGATTGAAGCCTTGATAGGTTATGTGAATGAGTTATAATCAGTTTCTGTTGTTGGTTGGTCAGACAAGAGTCATTGATCAGAAAGTGAAGGCCTTGATAGATTTAAAGATGTTGTTGGGCCAAGGGTTTGACAAAGAGTATCAGGAGCTAATTTTGAGGGTAGAGGTACTTTCAATTCTTGAATTTGTAGTTCATGAATCAATGTGTTTGAATTGCAGAAATCAGTTTCTTTTTGGAATGTTTTACTGTGAAGCTTATTGTAGTTTTGAGTTAAGAGTGTTTCGTAAAGATAGTTGAACATTGCAAAGATTGAATGTTTACATTTTATGGGTTCACAAAAAACTTTCAACTTGCGGGTATAATGCCTACATTGAAATGAATAGGATTTGGATGTTCAATGGTTTTTATTTCATTTTATTACCTGATTTCATTCTACTCACTTTTTATTGTAATTTTTCCATTCTTTAAGTTTTCTATTCGGCTTGAGATGAAACTCAACGTCAGCATTATTCTTTGTTTCTTCCTTTATGTTTGGTGTTAAATGCAGCGAGTGCTGGTTCAATCTTACTCTTGATTTTGTTGAGTACTTGAAAGAGAATGACCTGATCTAAAACACTTCATTGATTTTCCTTTGTTGAGTACTTGGCTGGAATAATATACCTAAATCTATCTTTGATTTTCTGCAGTAAAAAATGAGACTTATCAACAATGTTTATCTTTTGTTGAGTTCAATATTGATGAATTGAGCATATACCAAAAGCCTGTCAAAATTAAGATTTCTCTGTTCTTGATTTTGATCAAGTGAATTGGTTTATTGTCTATGAAGAAGAGATGTAGATTGGGTGGAAACTGAAGTTGGGAAAAACAACACAATCAATTAACTTTCGGCTGTCTTCTATCTGATTTTCATATTGTTTTGTACTTAATGATCCTCCTTATGTTCAATGGTTATCAACTTCTCTATCTTCAATCATTTCAGCTTACTTATAATCTAATGGTCAATTTCATTTTGTTTCTTATGAATGTGTATATTGGAGCGTGATTTGTTTGTTTTTTCTCTTCACTATTTATTAATATATATACCATTTTGTATTAGAATTTATTATATATTGAATAATCTCGCAATAGTCCCGCAGCAACGTGCGGACATCACCCGCTTGTATATATATATGTATAACAACATTTTGAATTGAAAAACAAGCATTTGATTTCTTAAGCTGCCTCACTTTCATCTAAAACAAAATCTGCAATGTTAACAAATCCATATATCAATCTGTGTTTTGCCAAAAAAAATAAAATATCAATATGTGAGTTAAAAGTTAGAACAAAGGAAATTGTTATAAAGATTATATTTGTACATTACAGGCTAATATATGTAATTCATATTTGTGTTAGTGGATCATATATATAGTGCGGTAATATTTCTAACATTGTCGTAAAAGTAAACTCACTATTGTTCGATTTGATAATTATTAGATGTTTGTTTGGGTTTCATGTGTCTTCGTGAATAGGCAATTCAAAATCACTCGAAAATTGTGAAATTGTTATTTGACTCATAATTCGCTTAATGTTCAAGTTGCCCTTGGTAATGATATTAACCGCTTATAAATATTCTCACATTAAATAATGTATTTTTAATTAAATATATTATTTAATCGAGTTAAAAGTCTAAATAATATTAATTGTCATTATTACTAATAATGGACAATTAATAAGAATATTAAATTGCTCAAATTATCATCATAATGAGCAATTATTATAATTATTTAAAAATATATTTTATTAATGATATACTATTTATTAATTACAAATTCAACAGACCAATTAAAATGCTCCGAGTCTCCTAAGACTTTCCTATAACTAGCGGAGCTCATTTCATTCTCGAGGTAACTCGTTTATTCGCTTCGAAATTTTTTTTTCCTCTCTCAAAACTAACTTAAGTATCTGAGTGTCCTTGGTCAAACAACCCCTCGAGTAATCGATTGAGGTAACGATAGCTGATTATTTGTTGTTTATAGGAATTATGAAGACTTTTTGCAGCGAGTACGATTTCTACTTCAACAATTGGTCATTTTACTGAGAGCCGAATTGAGAAATACTTAAGAGGAGCTCTCTAGAGTGTTCATTGTTCATCATACTTCGTTCGTCGCTCATCGAATATGTTTGAAGTTCTTAAATTTTGCTCATCAATCTTCAGATGTGTTCATCGTTCATTACACCTCGTTCGTTGTTTATCGACTATGTTCGAAGTTCTTGAACGTTGTTCATCAGCCATGTTCATCGTTCATCATACTTCGTTCGTCGTTTGTTGACTATGTTCAAAGTTTTTGAACTTTGTTCATCCTTCTTCGACTATGTTCATCGTTAACTATACATCGTTTGTCATTTATCTACTATGTTCGAAGCTCTTGAACATTGTATATTAGTAATGTTCATCATTAATTATACTTCGCTCTTCGTTCATCGACTATGTTTGAAGTTCTTAAATGTTGTTCATCGTTTATCAGAAATTTCTGTTGAATCCTCGCGATTCAACATGGTTAGGACGAGATGTTCCATTCGATCATTTGAAGGCAGTGTTTAATCCTTTGCAGCTTGGAATGAGAGCAGAGCATGCACTTTGTCCCCAGGAGAGCATCTAAGCCTTCGCTCCGCAAAGCACCAAAGCCTTCGCCCTTGCGAAGTACCAAAGTCTTTGTTCCCACAAAGCATCCAAGTCTTCGCCCTAGTGAAGCATCAAAGCCTCTGCCATCACGAAGCATCCAAGCCTTCGCTACTGTGAAGCATTCAAGCTTTCGCCACCGGGAAGCATCCAAACCTTCGTCTCGCGAAGCATTTAAGCCTATGCTCCGGCGAAGAATCCAAGTCTTTCCACACGAAGCATCCAAGTTTTTGCCGCACGAAGCATCCAAGCCTTCGCCCTCGCGAAGCATCCAAGCATTCAAAGCCTTCGCCCCAGCGAAGCAACCAAGCCTTCGCTCTTGCGGAGCGCCCAAGTCTTCACTCAAACAAAGCATCCAAGCTTTCACTCCTACGAAGCATCCAAGTCTTCGCCCTGCGAAGCATCAAAGCCTTCGCCTCTGCAGAGCATCCAAGCCTTCGGTCTTGCGGAGTGCCTAAGTCTTTGCTTTTGCGAAGCATCAAAGCCTTCGCCCCACAAAACATACAAACCTTTACCTTCGCGAAGCATAAAATCCTTCGCCCTCGCAAAACATCCAAGCATTCTCCTCGTAAAACATCTAAGCCTTCATCCTTGTAGAGCATCCAAGCCTTCGCCATCGCGGAGCATCCAAGCCTCTGCCTTCGCGAAGCATCCATGCCTCCTTCTCGTGAAGCATCCAAGCCTTCACCATGTGAAAGATCCAAGCTTTCGCCATGTGAAGCATCTCAATGTTCGCCTTGAGAAACATCGAAGTCTTCCTCTGGGAAGCACCTCAAGTATTCCTCTTGGAAGCACTTCAAGCTTTCCTCCTAGAAGTACTTCAAGCTTTCCTCCTAGAAGTACTTCAAGCCTTCCTCCAGGAAGCAATCCAAGTGTATCTCCTAGAGGGAATACAAGAATCACTCTAAGCCATTTGATGAAAGAGATCTAGAAGCTCTTCATTAAAGAAAATACAAACCACTTCTTCAGAAGGCAAAGTAAAGCCCTTCTTCACAAGGCATTTGAAGCTTTAAAAAAAAACTTTAGTGGATGCTCATGGCTGCAATGAGGACATTTAATAAACTAACAAGTACATATTGATTGATATCTTATAGTTTCTTCCTAAAAATAATAATCTCATAAAAAACCAATATGAGACATATTGGGTAAATTTTTAGTGAAACTTTAGTCATTCCTCATTCATTCCCTTGGCCATTGGTGATAGGGCCCAACTTGGAAAATAGCATATATAGCATACTCGGGTTCTACTCTTGTTTAACAGGTAACCTAAAGTACCAAATGTACCCTCGAAATCCTATTCGGAAAAGGATACTTGTACATTCGTGAGCTCATAACTCCTATCCGTAAATAGCCTCGATTCACGTGCAACGACCCTGGAGGGTTTCAAACCAAGGAAATGTGTGAGTTGACGAAAAATAAAGATTTTTAAAACATAGTTTGAAAACATAGTAATTTTCCTTTGTTTTATAAAACTATGCATGCATATAAAAAAAAGTTCAAGTCTCAAGTAAAACAAAATTCACTTATGACCTCAAAAAACGTGTAAACTGACCATAACACACCAAACCATTACTCATAACAACCAGCACACATCTCACCATAATAGTAAACACAAAGCCATCATAACAATCACATAACCAATACACAACCAAGCCATCATCACATAAATCCACATATAGCCAACCCATCTTCAATGCACAATATCAACCATCACGTCCACTGCACTACCGGTAGGCACACCACTCGGGATCTAGAGCCCAACTTGACGTCCGAGTGTAGACATCATATACTCACTCAAGATCTGCAGGCTAGCTCGACGCCTGAGTGAGTCTTTACTCAGGATCTGGAGCCCGGCTCGACGTCTGAGACTACTAACCAGTCACGCACCTCGAGGAGGGTTATCCACAATCATTACAATATATCACATCACAATCACCAAGAAACCACACATCCATATCACAACTCAAACCATAATTCAAAATTTTGGGTTTAAACCCAAAACACGACTCAATCACAACTCCGTAAAGCATGTCATCGAAATATATTCAAAGATAATCCAAAAGTCACTTGGAAATCACCAAGACTCCAATATCACAAAATCAAAAAAGCAAATTTCATAAATCACATTCAATTTGGAACCATAATCAAAACGGAATTCAAAAATGTAATTTATGGAAACCCCATAAAACGGGCAATAAAATATTAATTAAATATTCATAAAAATCACGGAAAGTCATATAAAAAGTCTAATCACCCAAATATCATAAAAAACACATAGAAACATTTAAAACATATAAATATGCATGCATATTATTTTAATAAAAATAAACGTCCACTCACACATACTTTTTAAGGAACCGTACCGAACTACGTGTTTTTCCGTATAATCCAAGAACGTAAATTCTTACCACAAATCACCTCAAATGGTCACTAACCACCCGCATTAACTTATACGGCAATCCCATAATTTTTTCAGGATTTTTAAATGAACTAAAACGGACCCTAAATATTCGGACAGTCAAAATTACCCCGAGACAATATCTGATCGTCTAAAAAATTATACCGTTAGACTCGTAGGGTCGAGTACATGAACTGTAATGTTGACCACATGTTGTGATAGTCTACCACGCGACCTGGTTCTCCCCTATGCGTGAACTCCACACGTTTTATTGTTCATAGTCTTCAACCTTGAGCAGACTCGATTTCTTAAAAACTGGGTTGCCCGACCCGTTCCATAAACCGACATTTATCATCCATTTCTATCATTCTAAATGTCTATTCTCACCCATTCGATCCTAAAAATAAGTCTCTAGCTTCAAAAGAGGGAAACAACGTACCTTAACCTCAACCCGGAATCCAAACTTTTGGCCTTGTTTCTCTTCTGTTGCTTTCAGGCATTTCTTCATCCCAAACTTGTTGTTATTCAATGTTTTGGTTCTTGGAAGCATAAGGTGGCCATTAGAGTCCTTATTTCAACGTTTGAACAACTCAAAACAACCCAAGTTCCATGGGTGCAACTTTTGGTTTCCAAGCTCCTGGGTTCGTGGGTTCCTTCTCACTAGACCACATCTCATCACGATACTTTCTTGTTTTCGAGCTTGGTAAGCTTGTAAGGACTCTCAGGAGCGGTTGGGGGCCTTGGTTCTGCGTTACGAACCCCAATTTCAAACTACACCCTTCATGGCCTTGGTCGCACCACACTGATTCTGGGCCCTTACGCATCCTAGAACTTCCATCTTCTCTTTTTGCTTCATTAATTCTTTCCTCCTCCCCCACCCTCATCATTTTCTCATCCTTTTTCTCATGTTTCCCTCATGGGTTGGTGGAGGGTGTAAGTTTTCTTCCCTTCGGTGGAAACCTACCGACCAATCCCAAATCTTCTCATTCGTCCTCTTTTTTTCCACACACTGATATATATCTATATATATGAGTATAAGGGTAGGTTGGTGGTAGGGAAATGAGAAGCAAATTTTAGAACTTTCTGGGGTACTCTAGGTCCATGCATAAAGACAAAAATGCCCTTAGTGGCAAAATTACCATTTTGACCCATAACTTCTTCACCCGATCTCCAATTTTATTGTTCCGCATGTCCATGAACTTATGATTCCGAAACCTTCGTAGCGGTCTTCTCAGAATTCTTAAAAGAGGTTCGTAGCAAAGAGTCAACATTTGGACTTTTCTAAGGGCAAATTCGTCTTTTTACCTAATTTTACTTTTCTCGTGATTCAGACTATTACAATTGGACTTCACCTCACCTCTCATACATTCATCTAAACTCATGCCTCTTACTATCGCCACCATCACTATCACCACCTTTATTGCAGCCATCCGACTTGCCCATTATATTTTGATTCTCCTTTCAATTATCATTTTCAAGTCGAAAACAAGACTTCTTTTTTGAAATTTAATGATGATTGACTCAACATTTCTTCATCTTCTAAAATAATGATGGATCAATAGTTCATTTGGAGATTCATTTGTATTCACTATATATGATTGTGGCGTTTTCCAACTTGTCTCCGCTACAACATCGAGATGAACAAATTAGTTCTCTAATTTTCTCAAATGACAAATTCAAATCCATATTATAATATAAAACTTTAATAAGATATTGTTAGTTTACTTAATATCAATATACCCGATCACATTAATAATATAATATGTGAAGTGATTACATCATAAAATTACAATACTACATACTAAAATATAAATAGTTGTAATAGTATTACTATCATATAAGAACAGTATAGAACAATGCAAATCTATCGTAACAATTAATTACAATACAAAATAGTTACATGACATAGTATAAATAATTTCATCATACACTATAATTACTTATCAACGTGTTATAATCATATCTATGTACCATAACATATCATCCATTCAACCATACTCATTTATATTTTACCACATAACCGCGTTACCGTACAATGCAAGCACACATTATTGTCATGTTTCAAACACATCGTACCCCTCCATAACTTTTTTATTTCCACACATGTGCTTAATTATAAATTCCCATTAATATTGTCCCAACTAGAAAAAAAGATAACGAATTTACCACCACGAATTAATAGAAGTGCATTTCAGAAAGGAGTAGGAGTGGGACCCGTGGCGGGCCTCTCCGAATCCTGTGATCGGACGGATGGGATTCACCTACATTGTCGATATTGATTCGCGACCTGCCATTTTGTACCCTGGTTGAGTTAACCATTTTCACCACGGTTTAAAAAATCACACACCAAGTTCGTCTATTTAACTACCCCTTTCACGCACATCGCCTCTTGCGCTTACTCTTCGTCCTCCTCTCTCCTACTCTGAATAAACTGCTCGAACTTCCTCTGCAACTCCCAAAATTAAATCTTTTCACTTCTCCATTTCCGAAAACCCGTAATCGAAATGTCACTAGAATACCATATTCTGTTCGTACCCAGGTTGTTTTTTCAGTCATCGATTTTGAGCTCAGAGGCATTTGGCTACCTTGCCCTGTTCATGGCGGTCTTCGCCTTCTGGCTTGCCCCCGGCGGCCTGGCTTGGTCTCTCTGCAAGGTCCGAGCTTCCAAAACTATTCCGGGCCCACCCAGCTACCCGATCATTGGGTCGATACCAATTTTCACTGGTTCCATGCGCCACCGAGTGCTTGCAAAGCTCGCCAAGAGCCTAAAGGCAGAGTCTTTGATGGCTTTCTCGGTGGGTCTAACTCGGATTGTGATCGCCAGCCATCCAGGAACGGCCAAAGATATGTTGAACAGCTCTGCTTTTGCCAATAGGCCGATGAATGAGACAGCCTATGAGCTTTTGTTTCACAGAGCAATGGGGTTTGCGCCGTACGGTGCGTATTGGAGGAATCTAAGAAGGATTGCGGCGACCCATTTGTTTAGTCCCAAAAGAATGGCCGGTTCTGAGGTTTTCAGACGTGAAGTTGGGTTAAAAATGGTGGACGAAATCAAGGGTTCGATGGCGAAGAAAGGGAGCGTTGAGGTGAAAAAGATACTTCATTTCGGGTCACTGAACAACGTGATGAAGACCGTGTTTGGCCTCTGCTACGAGTTTGATAATGGCGGCGATGGACTTGAGCTTGAGGGGCTGGTAACTGAAGGGTACGAGCTGCTCGGTGTTTTTAACGTCAGCAACCATTTTCCTTTTCTGGGTTGGTTGGATTTGCAGGGTGTGCGGAAAAGATGCAGAAAGTTGGTCTCAAAGGTGAATGCTTTTGTTGGAAATATCATCCAAAACCATAGGGCAGAGAGAAATAAAGGTAACAGTTTTGACAATGATGGCACCGGCGATTTCGTTGATGTTTTGCTTGACTTGGAGAGAGATGACAACAAACTCAGCGACTCTGACATGATTGCCGTTCTCTGGGTACGAAATTTTAACTCTCTTTGGTTTTCCCCTCCAATTTGAACTTAATTTCGTTTGGTTATGTACAACATATATTTTTTTCAGGAGATGATTTTCAGAGGAACAGATACGGTGGCAATTCTGCTTGAATGGATTCTTGCAAGAATGGTGTTGCACCCGGAAATCCAATCAAAGGCCCAAAATGAACTCGACGCGGTGGTGGGCCCCAACAGGGCTGTTTTGGGCTCCGATATTCCTAACCTGCCTTACCTTCAGGCCATCGTGAAAGAGGCTCTGAGAGTGCACCCGCCAGGGCCTCTGCTCTCCTGGGCTCGCATCGCCATTCATGATGTTTATGTCGGTGACAGCTTCGTCCCAGCCGGGACCACTGCCATGGTGAACATGTGGGCCATAACCCACGACGACAAGGTGTGGCCGGAGCCCGAGGAGTTCAAGCCTGAGCGATTCATGGAGGAGGGAGAGGATGTGAGCATTTTTGGGACTGATCTGAGGCTGGCGCCTTTTGGGTCTGGAAGGAGAGTTTGCCCTGGGAAAGCTCTGGGGTTGGCTACAGCACAGCTCTGGCTGGCTCAGTTTCTGCAGAACTTCAATTGGATTGGTAGTGAGAAAGGTGGTGTTGACTTGACTGAGTGCTTGAAGCTGTCTATGGAGATGAAGAGCCCCTTGGTTTGCAGGGCGGTCCCAAGGTGTGTCTGATGGGTGGCTGATTATGGGGTTCGTTTGTTTTTATGGTGGGGCTGTTTCTTATTTGAAAAATTAATGCGGACCTTACTCAAATTGCCTCGTTAGAACAAGTGAGTTAGAGTTGACTTTGGTTTTGCTTAATTAATTAGTTAATTAGGAGAAGAGGAAATGGTTAGAGGGGTGCGTGTGTGTGTGTGCAAGTTTTGGATCTCTACCTGGTCTCACAGTCTGATCATGCATAAACACAAATTTGGCTTCTCCGCTCATGTGCAGAATAGTGGCTGCTTGATCAGTGTCAGCGGCATTTTTATATTTTGGCATAGATTGTGATCCTAATCTAGTTTGCTTTTTTTTTTTTTTTTTTTGGTCCAGGAATCTAGTTTGCTTTTATGTAATGCATGGGCTTCTTATTGACTGTATATTGCAGTTTAGAATTTGCTCTTTCATAATATATAATATAAGCTCTTTTTGCTAGAATTTCACTTCGAATGCTTACTAATCTTTTCTTGATTTTGCAAAAAATAATGCTGTTGAAATATACTAAATTGACCATATTTACTCATTTTTTTTCTTGATTTTACAAAGAATAATACGGTTTAGATATATTAAATTGATTATATTTAGTGATTATGTTGATGTACTAATTAATGGATGGTTTAATATAAAAAAAATTAATTTATTAAAATAACACAATTTATTAATTGTCATATAATCACTAAATATGATCAATTTAATATGTTCAAATAACATTACATTTTTACAAATAATTGGAATTGTTTATTTTTAATGCTTGCTAATTTGGATATTGTTTAGATATGTTATCATACTAGAAAGTTGGCATCATTACCATATACATAACTAAAAAAGAACATAAATTAAAATCTAATAAAAAATAGTTGAAAAATTCTCAAATTTAATTTAATAAAATATCAAATGTTTTTTACAAGTCTTTGATGCTATGTATATACCTTAGGAAAAGAAAACCCAAAGCAAAGTTAGATTCGTCAAATCATTTCCTTATCAAAAAGTTATCATAAGTCTCATTTTAAGTTTGAACGCTAAATCTACAAATTACCACTATGTCTTGTTTGCTTTTTTCAATCAATTATGCTATATGTTCTATATCAATCCCTTACATTTCAAGAACACTTGACCCCGAGTTACCATCAGGATGAAGAGTTCAAGGACAGCTCATACATGTTAGCAATATTGAAAGTACTAAAAACTCTCATGGGCTTAAACAAGTCTATTACATAGGCATTGTCGTTGATTCTTTTCAACACTTTGAATGGTCCATATTTTTTCGATTTTAGCTTATTGTATATGCCAGCAGGAACTCTTTCCTTCCTCAGAAATACAATAATTGAATCACCCTCATGAGAGACCTTAACTCGCATGTGTTGTGTTTGTCCACTGCTACTTTGTACTTGGCATTGGTGTCTTCCAGCTTTTGTTTAACTCATCTCTAACTCTTACACTCTCGGCCATATTTTTTCCAATAACACTTCCTCCATGACCCTTAAGTAGCTTCACAAGCTCCACTAACACGACCCATCCTAATCCCCCAGGATTAACACGGGATGTGCCATGCTCCCGTCTAACCCACGTGTGACACGCACGTGAGACACGAAGGCCAGACAAAGGATAACCCAAACCTTAGCCCATTCGGGGCTTCTAGAGTGCACTAAGATCAGTGGTGGATTGTGATGTCTCGGTCTCTACTACAGTCGGCATCTGCGATCAACCTGAAGGGCATTAAAAATCATAAAAGCTGTGAGTGGACGAAAATAAATAATTTAATAAATCACATTTCAGAAAGGACATTTATGCCCTTCACTTAAAACCATGCATGCATACGAAAACCAGTAAATTTAAATATCATAAAATCGTTTATAAAGTCAATGCTATTTCGTTCCTCAATCATTAGGGCCTTAGCCCAAAACCATAAAACTGATCATGTGGAAACTCAGCCCAAAACTGTAAATCCAAATCATGTGGGTCATTGTCCAAATCATGTGGGTCACTGTAAATCCAAATCATGTGGGAACTCAGCCCAAAACTATAAATACAGAAATCCGTAAATCAGTAAATCCGATAAAACACAATTATACAAATCCTTGGCATCCCAGATGCCTGGCATATCAGACGTCTAATCGTAAGCAATCCTGCTCCTTAGTCACTATACAATCTGGTTGCTCCGTGCAATGACCCCTCGCAGGCAATGCTTGACATCCCATATGTCATGTCTAGAGTTACGCGTACCCCTCGGTCTCTGCCGAGTCTCCCCCAGGGTCCATCCAGGTCCCTGACCCTCCATAGGGGGGCAATATCATATCATAAGGATGGTATATGGACAACATTTTATAAAATAATTTCTAAACCGTTTAGAAAGGGGCTTTGCCCGGAATTTCCATAAAACCATCATACTTCCATAAATCCAAATCCATTTAGGGTCTCTGAACCCGAAATCACCTTTTACAAACCAAATGGGTCCCAGCCCGATACTTCATTAAATCAAATTGTAACACCCCGGAAATTCGAGGATTTTAATATTGTAATTTAATGTATGAATTGACGTTTTTACCCTTGTGAATGATATGGCCAAGTTGTTGACTTTTTTTATTTGTGGGTCAAACGGACTTTGACCAATGACCGTGATGTATGTCGGGACGTCACGAGTCCATAGACAGGTGGCACGTCAAATTCGGACGCTCAGGGAGGAAGTTATGACTATGGGAAGTTCAGGGGCATTACCGTAATTTAGACTTTAGGGGCGAAAATGTTGACTTTTCGTTTGGCAACTAATTTTCACTCGACCCAAGGACCGTTAGGTAGGTCTCGATGCCCTGAGTCCGTAGACAGGCGGCACGCCGAAATCGGACTTCGTATGGCTGAGTTACGGGTCTAGAAAGTGAGGGGCATTTTGGTTATTTTGCCCTGGTTACTGTAGCAACAGCGGGGGACCATGGACGGGACCACCATGTGCGGTGGTTCAGTGTGCAATTGTTTATGCAATTGTGTGCTGGAAAGGAAGGGCTGTCTATTGCTTTAGATCGTGGGCTGAACCATCCACCTGCACGGTCGAATTGATTAATGAGATTCGAAGCTTTTTCGGGGAACAAAGTTCAGTGGACAATGAGGCTTCCACGAGCCTCTGGGACGGCTTGAATTGTTTAAAACTGATTGAGAAGTGAATGAGCTTCACTTTGCGGTTGAAAGAACTGAAAATAGGGGAGGAACCAGAGAGAAACCATTTCGGGAAATTTTGGAGGGAAATCGGGTTTTCAATTTCTGGTGATCGTTGGACCAAACCAAAGCCTGGTTTAGTCTTCTGGGAGTATTTGGAAGTTATCCACATCGAAATCGAAGGCCATCAGCCACGGGTGAGCTGGGACGGTGACTGTAGTTTTCAGAGAAATCGCATAGCTTGGGACGACAACCTTCAGGTACTTTCAGACACAATTGATCGTTCATTTTAGGTCGTTTTGATCCTATTATGCTGTCTGTGAAGTTAATTGGAAATTGAATTAGAAACCAGGAAGTTCTGGTGATTGACCCGATTGGTTGATCACGGGACGATGGGTCGATTGGGGACCTGTCGAGGTTGATTAATGTCTCAGAACTTAAATTGGAAGAATAATAAACATGTTAGGATCAAATTGGGTTGAAATCGAGTAGGAATTGATGGGTAATCAACCGGGTCAAGCCGCAGGTGGCAGGCCCGTATTACAGACAAACGGGTGAAGGTGGTGACACTGTAGCTACAGTGTCAGGCGCGTGACTTTCACGCACAGCCACTTTGAGCGGCGCATGAGGGCGCGTTGGACCTTATCTCCGATCACGATCAACATGAATTTTGTTCCTCTCATCATTCTGAACATTTTTTATGAATTAACCATGTTGATCTGAGATAGTTTGGGAGGGTCAGCTTAGGGCCGGTTGTCTCGGGAAACGTGTTGGACGGTTTCCCCGAGCCGGTTTCTATTTCAGACTGTTTGGTTAAATGGTTAAGACTTGTAGTGACCCTTACGTGTGATTTGGACTGACAGGAATTGTACGATAATCCCGGTACAAGTTCGTACGCGCAGGTTCACCGCGGGATCGTACTGTGAGTGGGCCCGATTTCATTAAACACTTGCATACTTAAATGTTTTCCGATTTACTTATATGTTCACATGCTGGAATCAAGAAATGGTTTTGATGATATTGAAATTACGATTATGGCACGTTTCACGGTAATTGGGTTTGAAACCCGTCTGATGGAACTTAACGGTCGGTTTGGATTTTATCTATGTATATATATATATGTTTTGCATGTGGATATCAATAAAATGTATTTGGTACTGCACTGTATAGATCCATTCTTATAATACTGTCTCCTCCGGATGTGGTACCCCGGAGTGGTCATGGCGCATTGCCTGCGAGGGGTCATTCTACGGAGGAACCGGACCGTAAAATGACTCAAGAGCAGGATTGCTTATTTGACGTCAGGGACGTCGAGCGTCTAGGACGCTAGGAATTTGAGATGCCGTAGCCGTACCCGGACAGGGTTTGGGGATTGGACTTGGAATTGAGACCCGAGTGGCACGCGTAGCCTTGGGACTATGACCTTATTGGACGTCAGGGACGTCAGACATCGGGGATGTCAGGATTGGAGTGTATAGTGCAGTGGCTAAAATTATGTTATGGTTTTTATTACATGCCTTATGGTTCATATTATATGATTTATGGTTTAAAATTCTGATGCATGCATGTTTGGAAAACAGAGGGGTAAATTATATGTTTTACGTATTAAACGGTTTTATAAACTTGAGTTTCGGCCCACTCACCCTTGATGTTTTGGTAACCCCTCCAGGTCGTGCTAATGAGGTAGAGGAGGAACCTGAGGCTGAGGCATAGATCTACTTCTGCGTACCTGAACCCCTGTTGGGTGGTTTACCCGCAGGTCCATTTTAGAGTCGTGCTCGCAACTTGTAATTTTGGATTTCATCATTTGTCTGACATCTGTTTATTTCGGATTTGATGTAAAACTTTAATCTGGTTATTTATGCATTTGAACGTTTGAGGTTAAAATTGGTATGTTATTTTGGGTGTCAGACGGGAGCAGGGCACGTCCCCATGTGGTCCCATGGGGATCGGGGCGGGTCCTGTCACAAATGGACTCGAAGTCCGATTGTTTCCAAATCAAATGGGACTCATGCCCGTTTCCATATTTCCAAATCCAAAACTAGTTCATCAAACTATTATGGAAATACCAGCACATATAACACAGTATAAAACCATAACCCCGAAATACGTGCAAATAAGTAAATCATAAATACCGTAATCATATTCATCGAAATCACATATATAAAACATATAAAACAGTTATGCATGCATCATATTTTCGAAAGCAAATGTCCAATCACATACAATCTTAGCTGCCACCTCGATACACATGTCATAAGCCTCCCCGGGCTAAATTACCATCTCCGGAACTTCCGGACCTGTCCAAATCATACCCGAAGGTCACTAACTATCTATATATGTCCATAGGATAAAACCCCAAAACACCCGAAAAAATCAACGGGTCCCGGACAAGTTTCCCGAGGCCAAAACCCACGATTTGATCAACCTAACGATCTCCGATCGACCCGAAACCACCACCATTGAATCTGGATCGTTGAAACCTTAATATAACACTAGTCCCACCTCAAAATCCACGTCCACGCGTCCTCAGGCGCGTGGTTAACGCTGTAAAAAGTCAATGCTGACAACTCTGACAGTGCCACGTGTCAGCCGTGCCACTGGTCCACGTCACTGATAGGTGGCAGCCCGTGATTGGGCCACGTCACTGAGATGTCAGTGTTGACTGTGCACTGACATGTGACATGTGTCAAGCTCCCATTGGTCCACCTCTGACATGATAGTCTGACATGCTGAAGTCATCATCCCTGACCTCCAGCCGGATCCCCTGAATCGGGTCGCACATATCGGCGACCCAACCCGGCCCTAAATCCTTCAATTCTACCCCGATTTCGATCCCATTTTTTCCTATACCATCGTCCAACCATTCCTAATCAATCTATGGAATCAAAATTGGAAAATCATCTTAAATGAAACCTGTTCGAACGGTGAACAGTAGCCGTGAATTTCAAATGGGTTTTCGGCCATCTCCGGTCACCTCCAGCCTCGAAATTGAGTCCCCTGGTTTCGTCTATGTCCCTAGGACACTTCCCAATGCACAAAATCAATTAACCAACGTCCAAATATAAAATCCAATTTTGAACCCAAAGATAAGTTACGGGTTTACCTGCCCCGCCGTGATACTAGTTGTCCACGCCCGTCCTGCCTCATCCTTTCCGTCTCTGTCCATCTCAGTCCCTTATTCTCAGTCATCACCACAGAAGGGGATATGATGGTGGGGTGGTTTGGGGGAGGGGGTATCAGGTTAGAAGCACATAGAAGAGGATGAAGATAAGGAACAAAATTATTAGGGTTTGGGCCAATCAGATGGGTGACACTTGTCACTTATCTGGTAGGTCCTCCCCAAATTTTTATCTAATCAAAACAATCCACGTGTCCAATTTCTCGATGTGTGTGCAATAGTTCTAATTTCCTTTTTAGACTCGTAATTTTTCCGTCAAACGTCCGATTTTGATGTGTCGTCTATCTATGGACTCGTATCGTCTCGATCTATGTAACGGTCCTCAACCCGCGTGCATTAAACTTGGGAGGTCAAAAGTTAACTTTTCAGCCAATCCTAGTGACATGACCCATGTAACGACCCGTCCTGGGAGTCGGGATTAAGGAAGTGATTAATGACGGATTCGCTGAGTTAATCGGTGGTTAGTTGGTTACTTTTAGACTTTGGGCGCGGAATGACGGGTTTGCCCCTAGATTGGGCAAAATGTTGACTTTTAGTTCGGACGGTCAATTGGGCATTGACCGATGACCGTGACGTAATTTGGGACGTCACGAGTCCGTAGACAAGTGGCATGCCCAACTCCGACATTCGAGGAAGAAGTGATGATGTTCGGAAGGTTGAGGGCAGTTCCGTAATTAAGTTGAAAAAGAGGGAAATTGTTGACTTTTTGTTTGACCATTAGTTTTCACGTAAACCGAGGATCGTTAGATAGGTCTCGATGTCCTGAGTACAACGACAGGCGGCACGCCTTCATCGGACATCGGAAGGATAAGATACGGGTCAAGGAAAGTGACAGGCAAAATGGTCATTTGGGCGGAAAAAGGGCAATTTGGTCATTTTTCCTACCTAGGGATTTGTGCCCGATAACAGTAGGACACTTGGCAGTTTTAGGGTCAGTGACCACCAGATTTTGGACATCTGTCCCTCTCTGAATGGTCATGGAAGGTCCTCCATGATTCCATAATTTTGTTACACGGTTTAAGTACACGAGTTTGGATTGGAAAAACAGAGGAAAAACGGGGAAGAACTCCCCCCTTAATCTTCTTCGATCCTCATCACGTTTGTTTACTCTCTAAATACAAGGAGGGATGAAGGGGAAGCTTGTGGTGGTGCCACCGCCGTACGTGGCCGTTGACGGTGGTCCAAGTCGCGAGGAACCTAAAACAGGGGACAAGAAAAACAGTGAGGAACCAGGGATTGAACCAGCTTCATACAATCAAATTCCTCATTCTGTCTGAAGAAGTAGGGTAGAGGAAGGTGAGACGATGTCGTTGGTACCCACGGCGGGGCTCGACGGCGAAGGTATGGTTACAACCCATAACCACCCTGTTTTGTTTAAAAATGGTACGATCGATTACTAGGGCCGTTGTGAGGTCCTGATTATTTGGTTCCATTTCTAGGAATGCCAGAAGGCGTTTGAGCTCAAAATCGAGGATTTTGGAGGCCAGAATCGTGACGACTCGAGGAAAACAGGGACTATGCACAAAATGTGTTTTGGGAGGTAATTGTTCAAGCTTGATTTCTCATAAATTGATTAGGTAGAATGGCTATACTTAAAAGGACGATCCTAATAGGCTAAAAAGGACGAAAAATGGCCTGAAAATGGAGCAGAACAACCCTCGCCGGTTCGAACCGGTCTGAACCGGTCTAGCGAGGGGTTGAAGACGATGAATAGTATGGCGCGTGGGCCTCACGCGCAGCCCCTTTGGGTGGCGCGTGGGGGCGTGTGGAGCCTAGTTTGGGGAAGTTTCCAACATGACTTTTAAAGTATTCGATGTAACGAACATTTTGGCATTGATTTCGAGTCAATCGGACATCAGCTCGATATGTTTCGGGCTGTCCGAAAGTATTAGGGCTCGGTTAAAAATAGTTAAAAATACGGGAAAATTATGGGGCTTGAATATGACCTTTGTGAAGTAGTTAGTGACCTCGTTATGGGATTTCGATAGGTTCGGGAAAGCCGAGGATAGCGGAATGGCCGGGAACGGCGTAAGTGCGCGCGTATCGATGCGACGCCGAAATGGTCTGTGAGTGGACTTTGCTTTCTAATTCTGAATGCATGCATATATGTTTTTATATGATTTTCATATGTGATTCTATGATTTGACTTATGATCATGATGATTTACGGTTTTGCACGTTTTTCGAGGAAATTACAGAATTTTACGTTTTACGAGGTTTCAATTTCTCTTGTAATTTGACGATGGTTTTAATGGTCTGATTTCGGGATTTGAAATGTGATTTGATGTCAATGATTTGATAAGGATTTCGAAAAAGAGCTTTTGGGCTTGGAGCCCTATTTATGTGATTTCGGAAATTGTGTTTCGGATTTGGTTTTGAGACTTGAAAGGGAAAGTCTGGATTTGGATTCCGGACAGTGGTTCCGGATGCCAGCTTACAGAATCACTATTGCGAATTCGAAGATAGATTTTCTGTGGTTTTCACTGTTGCTTGAAAACTGGTTTTGGGTTTAAAGACCCGAAAAAGAAAATAAAAGAAAAACCCACTGGATCTGGTTTTGAGTTTAAAGACTCGGTATGGCTTTGAGTTTAAAGACTCGGTGATAATGATACCCCCCCCTTCCCGAGGCCTGTGACAGTAAACTTGTATGATCGATGTTTTTCACTAGTTTTGCAAATGTTTTGGGATGTGACGCAAATTACTTATCTTTATGGCTTTAGGGCCGAGGGCCTGAACTTTGGTTTTGATTTTTCTGAGGATTTCTGCACGTTGTTTCATTTCGTACTACTATTATTTTAAGTTACTTGGTTATGCATGCATGTTTACAAAACGGAGGGTGTAACCCTGGTTTGTTTATGAAACTGTTTTTATAACTCTTAGTTATTTTTAGTCCACTCACATTTTGTAATGTTTTTAACAACCTCCAGGTCGTGGTGCGAGCGTTGGGGCTACCGTTGAGGCAGAAGTTGAGGCATAAAGTCATCCGTTGCGCGCTTAGCTTATAGTAGGGCTTGTTTGTTTTCGTATTGTTACTATGCTCTGTAAAAGATAACTTTTCTCCTTGGTCTGGCAATGTAAATTATGAGTTTTTGTAAGGTTCTTTTGGTCTTTTACTCGTGCCTGTCAACCCACCCCGATTATCGCCTCGATAACCGAGAAGAATCCTGCTCCCGTCTGACAACCGAACACAAACAACCAAAATAACCACACGATAATTACACCCCATACATTGTCAGACTAGGGAGAACTTTTGATACAATCAACTGTACAACAAGTCAACAGTATCACAGAGCTTAGTTACAAAACAAGATAAGGATAAAACCCTACTCTGTGAGCTAACTACACCGCAACGGGAAAACTTTATGCCTTTGCCTCGGCGTTAGCCCCCCAAACTCGTACCACGACCTGGAGGGTATTAAAACAGAAAAGTGTGAGTGGGCTAAAACCAATGGTTATGGAAAACAGTTTTAATGAAATCAGGGTTCACCCTTCATTTTCAAAACACACATGCATAACTAAGTATCCGAAAACGCTTATATGAAATGTACAGAAGATAACTATAAAATCATGTAAAGCAGAATGTAACATCAACGGATAAAATCTGCTTGATCTATCCAAGTCTTTAAACTCATGTATCAGGCCTTCCTGGGATATCAACGAGTCTTTAAACTCAAAACACAATCAATAGGCCTCGGGGGACATCACAGTAACTGAGTCTTTAAACTCAACAGATCTCAATCAAGGGCCCTCCCCCGTCATCAATTAACCGGGTCTTTAAACCCAAAACCAGATCCAACAATAGTACCGGGTCTTTAAACCCAAAACCATATGTAATTCATAGAAAGTTCAGAATCCATCGGAATTCAAATTCCAAAACCAATTCGAAATCACATTTTATCAAAATAGGACTTATGTCCGAATTCCACGTTCAAATCCCAAATCATACTCACAAATCATAATCAAAACATCATTAAAACGTGGTACGCACAAATCATATAAAATCACTTATCAAGCCATCATCAATGCATAGGAGAAACCATAGTCTCGAAATACGTAAAATGTGGTAAATCACATTGAAAAGTGCAATCACGTAAATGAGGAATGCCATAATTATAAACATAAAATCATATATAGAAACATAAAACAAGTGAGTAAAAATAGTATGCATGCTCGGTTAGAAATCAAAAGTTCTCTCACGAAGTTCGAATGCGTCAATCGCGTCCCGTACGCTCCTCGGCTGCCTCAGGAATGTTCTGGCCTGTAGGTAGTCGTACTCAACCTCGAATTTTTCCAGAATCTGGAACTTCCGTTCTTGGCCGAAACACGATCAACCTCCTTCGATTTTTGTGTGGTTGAAGTCGAAATGAGTCCAGAAGACTGTTTTTAATCTCTATTTGGCTCCTCTCAACTCACAATTCAACTTTCGAATTTTCCCTCCATTTTCCCCATTTTCACGATTTCGGCTTCTTCTCCTCTCTAGTTCTCGGTTTTCCTTTCAATTTGATCTCTCAATTCACTCCAACGTTTCTGTTTCCTCTTAGTCCCTCACAACAGTGTGAATGAAGATCCCCGTCTCTCACTGTCTCTGTTTTTCACACTTGATCAAACAATTCAAAATACATAGTGCTCTATTCTACAACAAGAACAACCAAAACCTGTGCATCCACTCAGCCCAGCTAGCCACTAATCCATCCTTTCTTAGTGACAATTGTCACCTAATTAGTTAAACAACTCCGTTAACAATCCACTACGGCTGATTCCAAATTTCACCATCCAAATTACCATTTTACCCTTCCTTCACACAATTACCAAAATGCCCTTCCTTTTTCTAGAATCATAACTCATTCATCCGAAGTCCGATTTCAGCGTGCCACCTATCTACGGACTCAGGGAACCGAGACCTACCTAATGGTCCTTGAAGTTCGTGAAAAAACATGTGTCAAATAAAAAGTCAACTTTGACCTTACTATTTACAAGGGTAAAAATGTCATTTCATACATTATTTTACAAATTTACATTCCCTGAGTTTCCGGGGCGTTACACCTAGGGGCAAAACGGTCATTTCACATCGTCCGTCCGCGATCCCACGACTAATCCTTAGTTAATTACTAAATAAATCCCAAAATTCGGTACGGGTCGTTACATCCCCCATATGGTTAGGAAAAGTAGTATAAATAATGGAAAATAGATACTTTCATGTTACACTATGCACCGCCTTGTTGTAAGCGAACTCCATATGCGGAAGAGCGTAGTCCCCAAGCTTCAACTTCTCACCACAAATATTATGCACACTGTTTCCAAAAATTATGTCTATCACCTTAGTTTGCGTATCAGCTTGAAGATAGGCAATGCTACTATGATTCAAGGAAATATAATACATCCTCCATAAAGTAATCCAGAAATGGCTCAAGTTCTTAGTGTCACAGTTAGAAATTATTACTTGTAGCACTCTATAAAATCGGATAACCACCCAAAAATACAATTTGTCTATACGGGATGTATATGTTGTCTTCTTACATGCTATGAAGTGCTCCATCTTGCAAACTTGTCAACTACCACAAAGACAAAATCCACGCCCCTTTATGTATAAGGTAGTCCAAGCACAAAATCCGCAGCTACATTCTGCCAAATATCTTTAGGAATAGGTAAAAGCATGTGGAAACTAGTATTTTTAACTTGACCTGTCAAAGTCTGATAAGTATAACACTTCTTCACAATAACTCCAACATCCAACTTCAACTGTGGCCAATAGTATCTCTCCTCAAAACTTTGAATTATTTTATCTTGGTTGAATAGTCGCTCAATCCGCCACCATGTAAATCTTGAATCAAATTTTCTTACAAGGATAAGGCGAGAATGCACAACTAATTACCCTTGAACAAATACCCTTCATTAATTATGTAATACTCACTTAGGACTAACAAACTTGCCTCATATTTTTCCACAAACACCCTTCATTAATCAAGTAATTAGCTACTCACTTAGGGCTAACAAACTTGCCTCATATTTTACCCAAGTCTTTAAAACATACAAACCCCACAATTTATTGGGAAAAAGTAACCAATAAGGTAGATCTTCTACTTAGAGCATTAACAACACAATTTAGGATTCCTGACTTATATTTAATAACAAATGAAAATTTTTGCAAGAATGCCACCCATCTGACATGCATCTTATCAAAATACTTCTGGCTATTAATGAACCTCAAAGTCCGGTGATCTATAAATAGTATGAATTCCTTTTGAATCTGTACTCCACTTCTGACGAGATTCACTTAGATTTTCAGAAAAATAAAGCTCCTGGTTTTCTTTCTTGTGGTAGTACAGTTTCCACTCCCACTCTGTAAGCATTACATTGAACCTCAATTATTCTTTTAAAGCTCAGAAGAGCTATGACTGTTGCGATGCAAAGCTTTTCTTTTTATGACGGCAAAACTCTTTTTCTACTCTTCTCACAACTAAAATTTCCCTTCCTTGAAAGGATTTATGGTGCATGACGGCTTATCGGGGCCGGGCATGAATCCTCGAAAGGTTTTAAGAATGATTTCAAAAGATTTTTCGTATACCATCCTTTATATATGTATTATCTCCTTCGGGGAGGGTCATTGGCTTGGGTGGACCTCGGAGTAGTCACGGAGCACTGACTGAGTGGAGTCGCCCCCGTTGGGTTCCTTACTCTCAGAAAGGGTATGGTTTATAACCTCCAGGGAAGGTCATTGATCTACGGACATTGACCTGGGTGGACCCTAGAGAGACTTGGGTTTGAGATCCCGAGTAGCATGCGCGTAGCTCTGGATACCGTGACAGGATTGGTAATATGAAATATATGGATGAACATGATTTCAATTGGTTTGGGAAATTGTGTTTTATAATGATAAATGGATTTGGGCTGAGATCCCACATATGTTTACTATGTTATGGTTTTCTGTAAATGGTTTTGGGCAGGAGCCCGTATGGATGTGGTTGTTTAAACATATGTGATTGGATAAATGGTTTTACTATGCATGCATACTTTTTAGTGAAGAGTATAAAGGTCTTTTATGAAATATGTTTTATAAACTCTTTTATTTTGTCCACTCACAGTCTTTCTGTTTTCAATACCCTTTAGGTTGAATATGGTGCGGACTGTAGTAGAGACCGGGACATCACATACCTTCTCCGGATCCTTGCGTACTCTGGAAGCCTTCGGGCTAAAGGCTTTAAGTTTCCCTGGTCTGACAGTCCGTGTCAGACGGGATCAGGAGCGTTCCTCGTTAATCCCAGGGGGATTGGGGACGGGTCCTGACAAGTGGTATCAGAGTGGAGTTGTCTCTATTCGAGCAACCGTATAGCTCTTGGAGTGATGCGCAGAGCGAGGATGTGATGTCTCAATGGGCTACAGTTCGTCATCAACCTGATAGTTAGGATGCCGGTATGGTAGTTAGTAGGTTTGAATCGTGGTTCGTTTTGGTTCGGCACTTGATGCCGGGGTTGCCATAGTTTTGTCGTGGATGACAGTGTGGGACCCTATGAAAGGATTAACATAAAGGTACTTTAGAGTTTTGATCATGGGACGGTTAATTGAGATCCTCTTTCACGATGTCGTAGGATTGGTTATGATGACTGGTTAGGAGTTGTGGCCATTGGATAGTCGGATTTTGCTGAGTTAGGTGGCTATGCTGCTGGGAGCAGTCGGGTTTCAAGAAATCCTAGTTGAGATGACGGTAGGATTAGATTGACGTCCTTACGATGTCGGGACCACGTGGTCAGTCAGATTGTGAATTATACTATTTTTGCAGTTGGGTTTAGAGGAACCCTAGGTAGTGGTCGTGGAATCCTAAGGTAGGATGTATGGTTCGGAAAGGCGAGTTGGCGAATGGTTTGACTTTGATGACTTTTCAGAGTCGAGACCGTCGGTCAGTCTAGTCATGTCAGCTGAGTGATGGGACTACACTCTGCAGTCGAGGTTGTAGTATTCGGTTAGACCTAGTTGGTCGTCGTACTACCATAGTTGTGATGGACAGTTGGTACAACTAAGGTCATGGGCGACCTTTGTAGACGATATTGGACGAGTCGAGTTACGTTTAGTTAGAGATTGGTTGGACAGGTTACCAGGGTTGGTACTTGTCGATGGAATCCCAGAGAGGGGATACAGAGTAGTAGTATGTACGATTGATTCCGTTAGATGCGGAGTCTCGATAGTGATGTATGGTGGTTAGGTCTGCATGAGTCTGTGGCAGACACTACTACCGAGAGTGGTTTTAGTTACAGTTGTTGGGAATCGGGGACGTTCGGGGAACATTTCCTTTTCTAGTGTGAAATGTCAGGGTGACTGTACCCAGAGTTGTTGGATACGAGGGAGGCAGAGTTTCTCTTATACGAGCGGAGATACGGGGTCATCGTTCGGTATGAGCGGAGATCCAGGATTGTCTGTTTCACACACCGTGTGTTGATACCAGTGTGGATGCTTGTGTGCTGATATTAGTGTTGATGTTAGTGTATTGGTGCTGGTACTAGTGCTGGTGTTGGTGCCGGTGGTTGTGATGATGATGAGTCATGAGTCGGGATGTGGCTCCGTCGAGATGAGCATGTGATCGGTATCTGTGGTTCGGGAGTGGATCACGGATAAGGTTAGACTGGTTATGGACACGTGGTTGATGTCCGAGTGTGTTGGTTCCGACATGGTTGGAACTTCGGAATCGAGAGGGGTTATGTTTGAGGTAACTAGAGGAGTGCGTGTTTTTCGCATTGGTAATGGGTATTTCGAAGTCATTAGGGTGACTTCTCAGGTTCTACCATGGTAGATGTTGGTTGTGTCACCAATACATTGGTCGTGTATTGGTTGGTGGACCCAGGATTTTTCTTGGGCCATCAGGAGGAATTGGGTATTTCAGAGTTAGGTGGTTGAGATTTCTCATTTTCTGCTTGGTGGCAGATGATGTTAGCTTACATGGCGTGGTGAGTTCAGCGAGTTTTGTTTGCATTCACGTAGGATGGATTTTGGTGTCATCGTTATGGATCATCTTTGATTTTCCCAGATGGAATGACAAGGACCGATACGAGGTAATTGGAGAGGACCCACAGTCTCGGCGTGTCTCGTCGTTGACTGATCTATTTAGATGTGAGTACGGTTGAGAAACGATTTCATGGTATACAGATTCAATAAGGGTGTAAGACCCTATGACTTGAAATCTGGTAGTTAGCTGAGGGAGAACTAGTGTGGATCTACCTAGGATCTCGATGTGGATCGGGATTGTGATGTTGAGGACTTTGGGAGACATGACGATCTAGGATCGTGACGTTTATGTTCGGGTGACGTAGTGATGGATCTGGATCGTGATCTTGATGATCCAGATAGGTGGAGAGATTATCGCTCTTACTTGGATGTTTGAGTTGAGGATGTTGGGACTTAACTTCTTTTCGAGGTAAATCCCGTATGGTGTAACAACCCGTACCTTCGGGAAGGGTATACATGTAATTTTTGTAAATATTTGTATGACAGGACAATTTTGCCCTTGTGAATAGTGCGTCAAAAGTTGACTTTTTGATTTACCAGTTGGATGAGTGTTGATTATTGACCGTGACATAGTTTACGACGTTACGAGTCCGTAGACAGGTGGCAGGTTCGATTCGGACAATCGGAGGAAAAGTTATGACGTTCGGAAGATTGAGGGTGTTACCATAATTTTGACTAATTGAGCGAAATGTTGACTTTTTTGTGGACTTGTGATTTTCACGTAGACCGAGGACCGTTAGATAGGTCTCGACGTCCTGAGTACAACGACAGGCGGCACGCTGTCATCGGACGTCGGACGGAATAGTTATGGGTCTAAGAAGTTCGAGGGTAAAACGGTAATTATTAAAACGAGGGGCAAATTGGTCTTTTCCTCAGGCCAATCAGATAAGGGCAAGTGGCAGAAGTGGGATGGGATATTTATTTTGAGCCAATGGATGATGGACACGTGGCGGACACTGGATGGTTCCAGGGAATTCTAAAATGTGCACGGGCACACTTTGCACGTTTTCAAAACCGTGCAATCGTTTGAACACAGAGAAACAGAGAGGAAAAATTGGAGAGCTTGTGATCGATTCAGGGTGTGAGCGAGTGAAGAGTGAATTGTGAGAGTGACAGAGAGACAAGGCTGAGCTTGTGATCGTGTTTTGGTGGAGGAATCGTGCCCGGAGACACGGCGGTGGTGCGGCGGAGTTTTGAGAAAAACAGGGAAACCGTTAGACAGGGGTGGTGGTTGTGCCGTGTGGTGTATCAATTCAAGCCAATAGGAGACTCAGGAGGTTACAGGGAACCCAAAGAACACCGTGGCACGCGGCGGTGCACACGGCGGAGACTGAATCGAAAGGTAAGCTTCCTTCCTCTGTTTTTCCCGTGAGTTTCAATTCGAAAGTCATGGAGTTAGGCTTAGAGTCGAGAGATTTGGTGGGTGTGGTGAGACTCCTGGAGGTCTCAGGAGTCGTTTGGTTGTGGTGCCGTGCCGGGGGAGGACCTGGGCGGCCGGCGCCCAAAACAGGGGCCACAGGCTTAGTTTTTCGAGAGAGAATCGTGAGGTTTTGGGCCGTGAATCTCAATTGCAAGGACGGGGTTAGATTGCTTAGGATGGGACGAAGCTCCTGGGATTGGATTGGACTGAAACGGTGGAGGAATTGCAGAGAACCGGTCACGCCGGTTCAACTGTGTTGAACCGGGTGGCTCGAGGAAGAAGGAGCACTGTAGCAGGCGCGTGAGGCCCACGCGCAGCCACTTTGGGCGGCGCGTGGGGGCGCGTGGGGAGGATTCCGGCCAAGCTTCCAACATGGTTTTGGTTCTAAATGTTCTAAGGAATCCATTGATGTGATTTTCGGGTTAATCGGACGGTGTTAGGAGATTGTCCGGGAATCCGGACAGTTTAGGGTCTACGATTAAAATATTAATAAATTCCCAAAAATTTGGGGAAATTAGGGTTAGTATCCTTGATGTAATTGTGACTCTATTTGGTGTCTATTGACAGGACGGGAGACGCCTGAGACGGTCGAGGAGCGCACGGAGCGCGAATGACTCGTCCTGATTTGTGAGTGGACTCTTTCTTTCTTTCGAGCATGCCTAACTGGTTTATTGATGTTTTATGATATTAAATGTGTTTTTATACTTCTTGATGATGATGATATATGGTTGATGTGTTTGCACGTTTTTCGAGACATTTTCGGGATTTTGCACGTTTTTCGAGAAAAAGCTGGTTTTCGGATTTTGATGCCATAGTTAGGGATTTTGATCTATAAATGTTTTCTGATGATGATGAATGGATTATGAAACATGATTTGTAATGGAATGTGGGTTTTGGTATAAAAGTGGATTTCCGGATTTGGGTTCGGAATGACGGTTCTGAACGCCGGAAGGGCTTCGAACCGGGGATTTCGAATTCGAGTTTGGCTATGGATCTAGAAATGGTTTTACATTGAATTGAGATTGGATTTGCTGGATCTGGATATTGGGTTTAAAGACCCGGATTCTGATTAACAGGGGACGGGCCCGGATTGAGTTTAAAGACTCGTGAGTTTAAAGACTCGGACATTTATGATATTACCCCCGTAGGCCTATTGAGTTTAAAGACTCGGGAGTTTAAAGACTCGGATATTATAGAGGCCTGGTTGAGTTTAAAGACTCGGATAGGTCCAGCAGGTTTGATCGAAAAATGATACTTTGGTATTCACGATTCATGATGCAGTTTTATAGTGTTTCTGTTTCTTATGATGTTCTATGTTATGATTTTTTGGGCATGCATGTTTTCAAAACGGAGGGAACAAATGTTATTATTGTTTTTCCTTAACTTTGATATGATGATAAACTGTGTTTGAAACTTTCATTTATTCTAGTCCACTCACACTTTTGGTTTTAAATTTTCCTTCCAGGTCGTGGTGATAGCGCTGGGGTGAACGTTGAGGCAGGAATCGAGGCATAGAGCTTACGACGTTCTTCCGTTGCGAGACTAGCATAGTAGGATTTTGTGCCCATTTTGTAGAACTATGCTCTGACTTACAGTTGTATATATTTACTCCTTCGTCTGATAGTTATGCTTATTGTGGTATTGAGGTTATTTTGGTACTTTAGGTGTGATTGTCAGACGGGAGCAGGGTTCGTCCCGGGTATCGAGGTGATATTTGGGACGGGTCCGGACATATGGTGTATTACTCGAGCGAGTAGGCGTCCGACGGGGTCAGATTTGGTCAGCCTTAGATGTGTGAATGATGGGATTGGCTTCCATATGAAGTCAATCAAATGTATTGTGGTAATCGATTGAGTAGGTAATCGATAGGTTCGGAATTGGTATGTCTCGATAGACGTGAGTGAGATTTGAGGCCAGTTGGCATGAGTGAGTACGCCTTGGTAGGCGTGAGTCGAACTGGTACGCATTGGAGTACGTGATTAGGAGTAGACGTTTTATTTACTGGTCAGGTGACCGTAGGATTCGAAATGGACGATGGATTGGAGTTTTGATCTGTCTGGTACTGGATTGGATAGATGGACTCCCGAATAGAAATGTGATTGAGTACGACCTAGGTTGTTGTTGTTGTCATCATTGTTGCTGTAGGCTGGTTGTTAGATAGATGTATGTACCTGGTACCTTGTTCGAGGTACAATACCGGGTAGATGTGTGATGCTTGTGACGGTATATGAGATATACCTGGGGTACGTTGGTGAGCGTGTTGGTAGTCGGCTCAGTTCCGATACCATTGGATTAATCGAAGACGTGAACTGGACATTGGATACGGTGCACTGGGTCATAGTGTTTCTTATGCGTCTGGTCATACTCAGGTAGAATGAGTTGGTAGTTAGTGTAACCATAAGTAGGTATAATGTCAGTTTCGACTGGCGATTGTCAAGTGGCGACAGTTTGTCGGATGTGCCAGCGTGGATCGATGAGTGAGATTTGGTGACTCCCAGTGGGAGCAGACGTCAGGACATATTGGTGATTGAGTAAGGAACCGTCGAGTTGTTTGTGTCAGCGAAATAGTAGATTTGACAAGTGGTGTCAGTTCGAAACGTGTGATTACTGTCATTCGACGTAGTAGAGTGTAGACGATGCAGAATGAGCATTAGTGGTACGTCTGGGTGCAGACAAGTTTTGTGTTGACTAGTTGGTGTACAAGTGTACATTTGATGTGAGATCGATTTTGGTTTCCACGAGGTGGATGTGGATTCAGGATAGTTGGAATTTCGAGGACGAAATTAATTAAGGAGGGAAGGTTGTAACGACCCGTCCTGAATTTCGAGATTAGATTATTGACTAATCAAGGATTAGTAAGGTTAATCGATGATTAGTGAGGTACTTTCGGACGAACGATGCAAAATGACCGTTTTGCCCCTAGGCATGGGCAAAACATTGACTTTTCGTTCAGGTAGTCAAATGGACTTTGGCCGATGACTGTGATGTAGTTCGGGACGTCACGAGTTCATAGGCAGGTGGCACGTTCGATTCCAACATTCGAGGAAGAAGTTGTGGCGTTCGGAAGTTCAGGGACATTTTGGTAATTTGGTTAAAAAGGGGCAAATAGTTGACTTTTGGACCGGGAGGTCCGATTTCCGAGGGCCGAGGACAGTTACGTAGATCGGGACGATACGAATCCATAGACAGGCAGCACGTCAAATTTGGGGATGTGTTCAACATGTCAAATCTTCTATTCGATGTAACAAACATTTTGGGACTGGTTTCGTGTCGATCGGACACCGTCTCGATAATGTTCGGGACATCAGAAGGTTTAGGTTCGAGATTTAAAATAGTTAAAAATTCGTAAAAATTACGGAGCTTCAATGAGAGGTTAATAAGGTAGTTAGTAACCCTCTAAATTGATTTGGATAGGTTTGGGAGTCCCGGTGACGACGATTATCCGGGTGAGGCTTATGGCACGCAAACCGAGGCTGCAGCTTAGGACGGTCTGTGAGTGGACTTTGGTTTTATAAATCTTATGCATACATAACTGTTTTTTATGGATTATGATTGTGATTTACATGATGTTGATTAGATATTGGTGAATTATATGGTTTCAAGCATTTTGAGGCGATTTACGTGCTTGCACGTAAATCGAGGTTTTCGATTTTACTCTGATTTTCCGTACTTATGGTTTTGGAAATAGTTGAATGAAATGGTTTTGAAATTGGAAAGATGAACTAGGGCATGAGGCCCAATTGTTTTGGAAACCTCGGACTTGGAGTCTATTTGAGTTACGTAATCAGGTCGGGGGCCCAATTGCTTTATGAAATCGGGCCAGGGGCCCAGTTGTTTACGAAATCGGGCATGAGGCCCAGTTGGTTATAAATGGGATTTAGGGTCGGGGACCTAGATGGATTGAATAAATGGTTTTGGATTTGAAAAATAAGATGTTTGGACTTGTGATGGTTTTATGGAAATTCCGGGCAGGGCCTTGAGATGTTTTGAAATGATTGATAAACTATTTTTCATAAACCATCTTGATACGAGGATATGTGATGGTCTCTTCTAGGTGTCTGGGACACTAGGGAAGTCACGGTGCATTGCCTGCGAGGGGTCATTATACGGAGCTACCGGACCATACGATGACTCAGGAGCATGAATGCTATGATTGGACGTATGGGACGTCAGACATCTGGGAAGTCAGAGATATTGACCCGGTGAGACCCCGGGTAGCACGCGTTGCTTGATACCGTGAGATATGGCGTATGGAACGCTAGGCATCTGGGATGCCCAGGATGGTTTAAACATGTTTTTCTGGAAATGGTATTTATGGTTATGGTTTTGGGCGATGGCCCACTTGGAATTGGAATTGGTATTTTTGATGTCGTATTTATCGAATATATGTTTGGTTTTCGGTATTCATGGTTTTGGGTAGAGACCCACATATATTTGGATTTACAATTTCTGGGCTAAGGCCCTAATGGCATATTTGAGTAAATGTTTTGAATTTTGGATTTTCGATGCATGCATATGTTTTAATGAAGGGCATAAATATCTTTGTGAAATGTGTTTATTAACTTATTTATTTTCGTCCACTCACATCCTTTGTTGTTTTAATGCCCTTCAGGTTGATCACGGATGCGATTGTAGCAGAGACTGGGAGATCGCATGCCTCCTCCATCGATCCTTGCACACTCTGGGAGCCCCATTTGGGCAGTGGCTTTAGGTTATCCCTTGTCTGATACTCCGTGTCAGATGGGAGCATGGCACATCCCACGGTAATCCCAGGGGGATTGGGATGGTTCGTGTCAAGTGGTATCAGAGCAGGTTTGCTCTTTTTGTGCGCGCAGGTCGAGGATGTGATGTTTCAATGGGCTGCAGTTCGCTATCAACCTGATAGTTGGGATGCTGGTACGATAGTTAGTAGGATGGAACCGTGGAATGTCTTGGTTCAGTACTTGATGCCGGGGTTGCCATAGTTCTGTCGTGGATGACAGTGTGGGACCATACGGAAGGGATGAACGTAATGGTACGTTAGTGTTTGGATCGTGAGATGATCAGTTGGGATCGCCTTTCACGAGGTTATTGGATCGTTTGACGATAGTTTGGTGTTGTGACCATTAGATGGTCGGATTTGGTTGAGTTAAATGGATTTACTGCTGGGAGCAGTCGGATTCGAGGAATCTTAGTTGATCTGACGGTAGGATTTGATTGACGTCTTTACGATGTCAAGACCGCGGGGTCGGTCAGATTGTGGCTTATACTGCAGATAACAGTTGGTAGTTAACAGTTGGGTTCAGAGGCACCTTAGGTGTGATTGTAAAACCCTACGGTAGGATGTGTATGGTTCGGAAAGGTGAGTTGGCGAGTGGTTTGACTTGACTACTATTTGGATTTGAGGTCGTTGGTCGATCTAGTCATGTCAGCTTGTGATAGGACTGCACTCTGCAGTCGAGGTTGTACTTATCAGTTAGACCTAGCTAGTTGTCGTACTACTTAGTTATGATGGATTTTTGGTACGGCTAAGGTCGTGGATGACCTAGTAGACGACATTGGTTTAGTCGAGTTACGACTGGTTAGAGTTTGGTTGGACAAGTTATCAGGGTTGGTACTTGTCGATGGAATCCATTAGTGAGGATACGGAGTTGCTGGTACAGGCGGTTGATTCCGTGGGATGTGGAGTCCGTATATCGAGATGTTTGGTAGTTAGGTCTACACGAGTCTGTGGCAGGCACTACCATCGAGAGTGGTTATGGTTACTGTTGTTGGGAATCGGGGACGTTCAGGGGACGTTTCCTTTCCTCGTATAAGTTGTCAGGGTGACTGTACCTAGAGATGTTGGGCACGATAGAGGCAGAGTTTTCCAATTTGAGTAGAGATACGGGATCGTCGCTTGGTATGAGCGGAGATCTAGGGTTGTCTTATTCGCACACTTCGTGCTGATGTTGATAGGTGATAGTGATGGTACTAGTACTAGTGCTGGTATTAGTGCTGGTGATTGTTCGGTATTAGTCACGGGTCGGGATGTGACTCCGTCGAGATAGGTATATGTTCGGTATCTGTGGTTCGGGAGTGGATCACGGATAGTGATGGACTGGATAGGATCCAACGGTAGTTGAGACGTAAGGATCGAGTACTGTCATGGGGAATTAGTTTGGTTGGACTCGATCTATCGTGAGGTTTAGCTACCAGTTGGTCAGTGTTGGCCAGAGTTGGTCAGTTATTGACAGGACCCATCCCAATCCACCCGGGATTAACGTGGAATATGCCCTGCTCCCGTCCAACAAGGGGTGTTAGACAAGGGATAACCAAGAAACACTGCCCAAACGGGGCATCCAGAGTGCGCAAGGATCGATGGAGGAGGTATGCAATGTCCCAGTCTCTGCTGCAATCGCATCCGTGATCAACCTGAAGGGCATTAAAACCAAAAGCTGTGAGTGGACAAAAACCAGTAAGTTCATCAAATACATTTATAAGACATTTATGCCCTCCAATAAAAACGTATGCATGCCACGAAAACCAGTAACCAAAACGTTTGCTCAACCGAGCCATTAGGGCCTTAGCCCAAAAACCGTCAACCAAAAACCAAGTGTGGGAACTCAGCCAAGACCATAAATGAACATCAATTCATTAAAATCACACAATCATAAATCCACCCGGAAAGCCATTTCATTAATTCGTATTTTACCATTACCATCACCAGCATCCCTGATGCTAGACGTCTCTGACGTCATATTTCACGGTTTCACAAGCTACGCGTGCTGCCCGGGGTCTCTTCGGGTCCATATATCTGACATCCCTGATGTCTGACGTCCCTGACGTCAATCATAGCAATCCTGCTCCTGAGTCATCATACGGTCCGGCTGCTCCGTATGGTGACCCTTCACAGGCAATGCACCGTGACTTCCCCAGTGTCCCAGACATCTGGAGGAGACCATCATATATCCATGTGTACAGATGGTATATGGAAAAATAGTTTTATTAACTCATTTCACAACATCACAATGGGCCCTGCCCGAATTTTCCATAAAACAACACATTTCCATTTAGGGTCCCTGACCCGAAATCACATTTATTAAATATAGGGTCCCTGACCCGAAATCACAATTTTAATCCAACTGGGCCTCATGCCCGACTTTATGAACCACTGGGCCCACGACTCGATTTATAAACCAACTGGGCCCGCAACCCGACTTATAAACCAACTGGGCCCGCAGCCCGATTACGTACTCAAATGGACTCCAAGTCCGAGATTTCCAAAACAAGTGGGCCTCAAGCCCGAATTCATCTTTCCAATATAAAAACCATTTTATCATATTATTTATTTAACCACAAGCACGCAAAACCACAAATAAACCGTTAATCCCGATATACGTGAAATACGGAAAACACCTCGAAATACGTGCAACATACCCAAAATCAATGCTCACAAATACCACCATAGAAATCATGTATATAAACCATATAACACATTTAAGCATGCATAGGATTTATAAAACCAAAGTCCACTCACAGACCGTTTTAACCGTGTGCCTCGATACGCGTGCCACCGGCCCTCCCGGGCCACACCACTATCACCGGGACTCCCAATCCTGTCCAAATTACATTAGAGGGTCACTAACCTCATTATTAACATCCTATCAAAATCCCGTAATTTTCCCGAATTTTTACTTATTTTTAAACTTAATTTAAAACCTTCGGACATCCCGAACACTATCGAGACGGTGTCCGATCGACACGAAACCAATTCCAAAATGTCCGTTACATCGAATGGATTAAAAGTCATGTTGACCTCACCTCGAGATTCGTGCCCACGCGCCGTCACGCGCCGCCGAGAGTGGCTGCGCGTGAAACTCACGCGCCGTGAACAGTGTCACCGTTCAAACCCGTTTCTCTGATAAACGGGTCACCGTGACCCGCGGCCCAACCCGACTGGTTCTCAGTCAATTCTCAACCATTCTCAGTTCCGTTTGTTCCTACAAGATCGTCCAAGTTAGACTAAGGGTTCTGTGGGATTAAAAACTAGAAAACACGTCTAGATCGTACCTCCATGATCGAGAAGCTCACGGCCAAAACTCCACCGTCGACTGCTCCCAGCTCCGACCACCATTCCCTTTGAAAACGATCCCTACAGACTCGTTTCAACCCCTAGATCATCATCCTGGTCACTAGATCGATCGAAGTACGTTAAAACCCAACCTGCCATTTTTACCCGAAAACAGACTCACGGGTTCGAGGCTTACCTCGCCGCCGTGGCTCCCGCCGTGGCCACCAGCACGCCTAGTTCGACTCCAGGAACATCATTCACCTCTCCAAAACGATCAAACACCATCCCACAACGATTTCCAATTTCTGAGTTTCGGACCTCCCCTGTTTTTCCTCTCCGCCGCCAGCCTCGCCGTCTCCCGTCGTCTCCTGTCATCTCCCGTCATCTCTCAAGCCTCACCGTGCAGCTAATCTTTCACACACACCAACACAGAGGAGATTGGTGAGGTAGTTTGGACGTTTGGATGTTTTGGGCCGATTTGGTTCCTCTCGGGTCTGGGGGGTTTGTGGGCTGCGCCGCCGCCCGTGGTGGTTGTTGCCGGCGTCTGGGGTGGCTGGTGATTACTTGGTGTCGTCTGGTGTGTGAGGCTGGGCTGTGAGGTGATGATGTGCATGATCAAGGAAGGAAACCGTGCTCACGGTTTTGAGGGAGAATGAAAATGGGTGTGTGAGTTGTCTGATCAAATACAAGGGAAGGAAATGAATCAACGGCCCAGATTCAATCTCAGTTTAAAATGAAGGGTGAGGATTCCATGAGAGGAAATGATTACCTACACCAATGGCCAACAAGAACCCCTGATTTAGGGAATGTAAGGGATGGTGACACGTGGCATAAATCCAAGGGTCCAGATTCGTTTTGATTAAAGTAATCAGATATTATTATTATATTATTATTTTATTCCGAGTCTCGGTTAATCGCGTTTTACGTCCTTGACCATAACTTCGTCGTCGAATCTCCGATTTCGGCATGCCGCCTGTCGTTGGATTCGTATCTACTAGACCTACGTAACGGTCCTTGGCCCTCGTCCATCGGACCCCCCGGTCAAAAAGTCTACATTTGGCCCCAAACATGCCAAATTACCAAAATACCCCTCAACTTCCGAACACCATAACTTTCTCTACGAATGTCGAAATCGAACGTGCCACCTGTCTATGAACTCGTGACGTCCCGAACTACGTCACAGTCATCGGTCAAAGTCCATTTGACCGCCCGAACAAAAAGTCAACATTTTGCCCACGACCAGGGGCAAAACGGTCATTTCGCACAATTTGTCCGATTCTGCCCTACTAACCACCGTTCAACCTCACTAATCAAGATTAGTCACTAAACTAATCCCGGAATTCGGGACGGGTCGTTACAGTTATGGTGGTAGGCAGAGATTTGACTGCAGATCACAGCAGGGGTCTGTTGTGACTCTCCAGCCGAGCGATACATCAGATTAGGATGAGTTGACATCCTTTTGGATGTACATATACGGTCGTAACCGGATAGACGAGTTGATTGTTTACTGACACGTGGATGATGTTCAGATGAGCCAAGGACTTGAGAATCCATTCCGGATTGGTTATGGTTGACTGCGGTTGACCAATCTCCTGGGTTTTGGATAGACTTGTTGTGGAGAAATTGGATTGTGAGAAATGAAATGGGTCATTATAGTAGTTATCGACAGTCGTTGTTGGACGAAAAGGTCGGAGAAGGATTCCTAGCTCAGGAATAGAAACTGTTTAGCGTGGTTCCTATATAGTTGGAACTTCGAGATCGAGAGATACTGTGATTGAGGTGACACGAGGAATGCGGGTTTTTCGCATTGGTAATGGGTATATCGAAGTCATTTTGGGTGACTTCTCAGGTTCTGCTAGGGCAGATGATGGGTGTATCACCAGTACATTGGTGGTGTATTGGTTAGCGGACCCAGGATTTGTTTTGGGTCATCAGGTGGAGTTGAGTATATCGAAGTTAGGTGACTGAGAGTTCTTCTTTTCTGCTTGGTGGCAGACGATGTCAGGTAACATAACATGGTGAGTGCAACGAGTGTTGTTTGCATTCACATAGGATGAGTGTTGATGTCATCATGTTGGATCATCCTTGGTTTTTCCTAGGTGGAATGATAAGGATCGATATGAGGTAATCAGTAGGAACCCACAGTCTAGACTTTTCTCGTCGTTGACTAATCTGTTTAGATATGGGATATAGTTGGGGAGCGATTTCACAGTATGCAGATTCGTTGAGGGTGTAAGACCCTATAGTTTGGGATCTGGTAGTTAACTGTGTGAATCATAGGTGGATCAGGATGGTGATGTTGAGGACTTGGGACATCGTGACGTTTACGATCAGGTGACGTATTGATGGATTTGGATCGTGATCTCGATGATCCAATGTGACGACCCGTCCCAAATTAACGGGATTAATTAAGAATTAATGACGAATTAGCCTCGCTAATCAAAGACTAATCGGCGATTAGACGAGGATTCGCAGACGTTCGGGCGAAATGACAATTTTGCCCCCGGAATTGGTGAATCATTAACTTTTCGTTCAGGCAGTCAAATGGACTTTGGCCGATGACCGTGACGTAGTTCGTGATGTCACGAGTTCATAGACAGGTGGCACGCTCGATTCCGACGTCCGAGGAAAAAGTTATGACGTTCGGAAGTTCAAGGGCATTTTGGTAATTTGGGCCAAAAGGTGACTTTTGACCCGGGAGATCCGATGTCCGAGGACCAAAGACCATTACGTAGATCGGGACGATACGAATCCGTAGATAGGCGGCACGTCGAATTCGGACGTTCGACTGAAAAATTACGGTTCACGGAAGTTCCGTGGTACTATTGCACGAATTACGAGACGACCTGAGTTTTGTCCTAAGTGGGGCCCATATATTTGTTATTGGACCAATGGATGAGTGACAGGTGTCACCCATCCATTGGCCACCCCTTTACATTCATGCATTTTCCATTCCTCTTCATCGATCATTTTCTTTGTTTCAACCAAACCCAAACTGATCGACCATTCATCCCCATCCAAACCCCATCTCCCTTATGACCAGGACTGAGACCCAGAGAAGGCAGAGAGGACAAGGGGAAGACGGTGCCCGGCCAGGTTGGAACCGTCGTGCACGGTTGAGACCCAAATTCCATTTTTATTTGATTTATGCATTATGGTTGATTTTGGGTGATTATGAAATGATTATTAGGATGTTAGGAAGGTTTTAGGAGGGTTTTGGTGGTGGTTGACGGCTGAGAAGCCGTGGGAAGATAAATGAGAAGCTTGAACCGTGAGGGTCAAAATTGAACCATAGATTTTAGGTGTTTTTACTTAGGTTTAAGGATTGGAATTGGTAGGAAATAGGAAAATAGGAAGATTTGGATTGAAAAGGAGAAGATATGACGAAAAACGAAGGAGGAGGGTGGCCGAACCGGTCACGCCGGTCCAGCTGGACCGGCTGTACAGAGTGAACTGGCCGGACCGGTTCAACGCGTGCAGGAGAAGATGAATAGTCTTGGCACGTGAGGCCCATGCGCAGGACCTTCCCAGGGCGCGTGGCCCTTGTTTTTAGGGTGGTTCCAACATGTAATTTTATCTATTCGATGTAACAAACATTTTGGGACTGGTTTCGTGTCAATCGGACATCGTTTCAATATAGTTCCGAACGTCGGAAGATTTAGGTTCGAGTTTAAAAATAGTTAAAAAATCGGGAAAATTATGGGAATTCATTGAGAGGTTAATGAGGCTATTAGTAACCCTCTAAATGAATTTGGACAGGTTCGGGAATCCCGGAGGCGACGTTTGACCCGGGAGACGGTTATGGCAGGCGTATCGAGGCGCGCCTTCGGACGGTCTATGAGTGGACCTTTCTTTCGAACTTGATGCATGCATAAATGTTTTATAAGTGTTTTAATGTATGTTTGTGATGCCATTAGTGCATTTGATTGTGGTAGCTTAGGATCGACATATTTGCACGTTTTTTGAGATTTTCAGCTTTATGTCGTACCTTTGCCTACTGCGTTTTCAATGAGGATTGAATGAACGGGTTTTGGATTTGGAAATATGAAATCGGGCACGAGACCCATTTGATTTACGAACTATCAGACTTGGAGTCCATTTGAATTGACGAGGAATCGGACCGAGGGTCCATTTGTGTGATACGATCGGGCCAGGGGTCCAGTTGGTTTACGATTCGGGTTTGAGGCCCAGTTAGTGGTACTATCGGGCTTGATGCCCCGTTGATTTATGATATCGGGCCTGAGACCCATTTAGTTGAGATATCGGGCTTAAGGCCCCGTTCGTTGTGAAATCGGACTTGAGGTCCTGTTGCTTTATGGTTCCGGGCTTAGGGCCCAATTGGTTGTGATATCGGGCTTGAGTCCCAGTTCGATTTATGAAATGAAAATTCGGGCATGAGACGCTGTTGAACTATGGATTTAGGCCGAGGCCTGTGAAAGTGATTTGAATCGGATTCAAGGAATCCCGTTGAGATGAATCGGGTATGAGACCCAGTTGAAAAGTGTTATAAGAAAGAAAGAAAGAGATTTGAAAATGAATATGAACCCTTCATATGATTTATATGGTCTCCTCCAGCGTCGACCTGGAGAGTCACGATCCACAGATCAGAGTGGATATCCCCATAGGGATCCCGTTCCAGGAGTGGTGGTTACTTATTATGTTGTGGTCCCGGACCAGATTCCGAAGAGATATGTGGACTAGATCCAGAGAGAGAGCTCGGACTAGATCCAGAGATTGAGCCTCCCAGATGGAGATTCCTGGGAGAAGACTCGGAGTGAGACCCCGAATAGTGTGCACACTAGATAGATATGATATCATCGTGACTATATTGGGGATGTGTTCCCTAGGGGTTGTGTGCCCCGAGTTGGCATCTTCTCGGAAGTGCCGCGGATAGGTTATACGTATGTTGATACGTATGAGGTTTTGTGGAAAAGTGATTTGAGGGCGGAGACCCTGTGTTTTATGATTTAAAAAGTGATTTGGGGTGAAGACCCCGTATTTGATATTTTGGAAATGGTTTTGGGCTGAGACCCACGTGACATGATTTGGGACTGAGTTCTCATGTTTTGATTTATGGTTTGTGAGTGTGATTTCGGGTCGGGGACCCAAATGGATTTACAGGTCATGACGATTTATGGGGCCGGGCATGATCCCTTGAAAGGTTTTGTAAATGTTTGACAGTGGTTTTTATGAATGTTTGATAAACGGTTTGAATGCATGCATATTATTTTAATGAAGGGCATAAATGTCTTTATGCGAAAAGGTTTTTAAATGAAAAGTTTATTTTGTCCACTCACGACTTTTAATGTTTTAATTCCCTTCAGGTTGATAGCGGATGTGGGTTGTAGCAGAGACGAGACATCACTCCCGTCCTCCTACGATCCTGATGTACTCTGATAGCCCCGGCGAGGGCTAGAGATGGATTTTTCCTTAGTCTGACACTTCGTGTCAGACGGGATCAGGCGGGTCCCACGTTAATCCCGGGGGATTTGGGACCGGTCCTGACATCCTGATAGGTGGAGAGTTTCTCACTCTTACTTGGATGTTTGAGTTGAGGATGTTGGGACTGAACTTATTTTCGAGGTAAATCCCGTATGGTATATTACTCGGGTGAGTAGGTTTCAGACGTGGTAGAATTTTGTTAACCTTAGACGTGTGGATGTTGGAATTGGCTTCCCTATGAAGTTAGTCGAATGTATTGAGCAGGTAACTGATAGGTTCAGTTTTGGTGTGTCTTGGTAGACGTGAACGAGATTTCGGGTTTTGGAATCGAATTGCTGGGTGACGATTCAGGATTCGATTTTGGAACTTGAAAGTGGATTTCTGGATTTGGGTTCGAAATGGTTATTCCAAATGCTAGCTACGGAATGATGATTTCGGATTCAAATTTGGAAATGGATGTGAGTTGGAGTTTTATTCTGTATAGTACTGGATTGAACAGATGGACTCCAGAATAGAAACGTGATTGGCTACGACCAAGGTGGTTGTAGATTGGTTGATGGGTAGATGTACGTACCTGGTACGTTGTTCGATGTGCGATACTGGGCAGACTTGTGATGCCTGGTGACGGTATATAGGATGTACCAGTAGTACGTGGGTGAACGTGTTGGTAGTCGGCTTAGTTCCGATACCATTGGATTAGTCGAGGTTGTGAACTGGACATTGGATACTGTGCACTGGGTCATGGTGCTTCTGATGGGTCCAGTTACACACAAGTCGAGTGTTTTGTTCGTATATGTATACTCAGGTTGAGTGAGTTTGTGGTTAGTGTAACCACGAGTGAGTATAGTGTCAGTTTTCGACTGACAACTGTCAAGTGGTGACAGATTGTCGGGATGTGTCAACGTGGATTGTTGAGTGAAGTCTGATGACTCCCAGTGGGAGCAGACGTCAGGATAGATTGGTGATTGAGAAAGGAACCGTCGAGTTGTTGTGTCAATGAAATAGTAAATTTGACAAGTGGTGTCAGTTCAGAACGTGTGGTTTCTGTCATTCGACGTGGTCTAGTGTAGTTGTTGTAACGTGAGTGTTAGTGGAACGTCTGGGTGCAGACGAGTATTATTCTGGTTGGGTGGTGTACTCGTATACACATGAGATGAGATCAAATTACTTCCACGAGGTGGATGTGGAACCCGGATAGTTGGAAATTTGAGAACGAAACTAATTAAGGAGGGAATAACGGTTGGAATTAGGTCAACTGGAATTTCGAGGATGAAATTAATTAATAAGGGAAGGTTGTAACGACCCGTCCCGAATTCTGAGATTAGATTAGTGACTAATCATGATTAGTGAGGTTAATCCCTTAATAGTGGGGCGTAATCGGACGAATGATGCAAAATGATCGTTTTGCCCCTAATAGTGGGTAAAACGTTGAATTTTCATTCAGGCTGTCAAATGGACTTTGACTAATAACTGTGACGTAGTTCAGGACGTCACGAGTTCATAGACAGGTGGAACGTTCAATTCCGACATTCGAGGAAAAAGTTATGATGTTTGGAAGTTAAGGGGCATTTCGGTAATTTAGTTGAAAAGAGGCAAAATGTTGACTTTTGACTCGGGGAGTCAAACGTATGAGGGCCGATGACCGTGACATAAATCGGGAAGTCACGAGTCCGTAGACAAGTGGCACGTCGAAGTCAAAGGTTCGACAGAGAAGTTATGGTCACGGGAACGAAAACAGATAATTTTACGTCTCGGAAACTGTGCCAATAATAATGTCAGATTAGTTGAAAAGTAAATAAAAGACACTTGAATGAGTGACAAGTGTCACTCATCCGTCAGCTAGGGTTTCACATGGGGGTTGTTGATTGGCCATCATTTAAATCCTTCAAACTCTCTCCCCTTACCTGATTGGCCGTCACCCACAATCCTCACCCACACGTGTGTCAAACTAAAACACCCTCCCCATGGTTGCACCATCCAAAATCCGACCACCCTACACCGTCCACCTTGAATGGCCGAGAGAGAGAGGCTGAGGAACTCACATGGACGGGCAGTCGACGCCATTGGGAGGCGGAATCACGACGGAGCCAAGGTGGAGAGGTAAGAACGTCCGAAACCCAAAACCGTTGTTTGAATCAAAAATGGTATCTTCGATTCTGGTAGCTGTCGAGTGATTCTAATGATGGAAACACATTCTTAGGAGTTGCACGAGCTGGTCCGGTCTGGTTCGAACCAGTCGAACCCGGTTCGGCTGGAGGTTAGTGGTGATGCTACAGTAGGCGCGTGATCTCACGCGCAGAGGCTTCCTAGGGCACGTGGGGGTGCGTGAGTGACTATTTGTTAAAGTGTTCAACTTGTGAAACACTTAATTCGATGTAACGAAAATTTTGGGACTGATTTTGTGTCGATCGGACACCGTCTCGATAATATTCGGGGTATCGGAAGGTTTAGGTTCGTGATTTAAAATATTTAAAAATTCGAGAAAATTACGGGACTTCAATGAGAGGTTAATAAGGTAGTTGGTAACCCTCTAGATTGATTTGGACAGGTTTAGGAGTCCTGGTGACGACGATTTGCCCGGTGAGGCTTACGGCACGCAAAACGAGGCTGCATCTTAGGACAGTCTGTGAGTGGACTTTGGTTTTATAAATCTTATGCACGCATAACTGTTTTATATGGGTTATGATTGTGATTACATGATGTTGATTGGATATTGGTGAATTATATGATTTCACGCATTTCGAGGCAATTTACGTGCTTGCACGTAAATCGAGGTTTTCGATTTTACTCTGATTTTCCGTACTTATGATTTTGGAAATAGTTGAATGAAATGGTTTTGAAATTTGAAAGATGAACTAGGGCATGAGGCCCAATTTTTTTGGAACCCTCGGACTTGGAGTCCATTTGAGTTACATAATCGGGTCGGGGGCCCAATTGCTTTATGAAATCGGGCCAGGGGCCCAGTTGTTTACGAAATCGGGCTGAGACCCATTTTAGTTATATAATCGGGCCAGGGGCCCAGTTGATTTCCGAAATCGGGCATGAGGCCTAGTTGGTTATAAACGGGATTTAGGGCCGGGGACCCTAGATGGATTGAATAAATGGTTTTGGATTTGAAAAATTAGATGTTTGGACTTGTGATGGTTTTATGGAAATTCCAGGCAGGGCCTTGAGATGTTTTGAAATGATTGATAAACTGTTTTCCATAAACCATCTTGATACGAGGATATGTGATGGTCTCCTCCAGGTGTCTGGGACACTGGGGAAGTCACGGTGCATTGTCTGCGAGGGGTCATTATACGGAGCCACCGGACCGTATGATGACTCAAGAGCAGGAATGCTATGATTGGACGTCTGGGACGTCAGACATCTGGGAAGTCAGAGAAATTGACCCGGTAAGACCTCGTGTAGCACGCGTTGCTTGATACCGTGAGATATGGCGTTTGGGACGCTAGGCATCTGGGATGCCCAGGATGGTTTAAACATGTTTTTCTGGAAATGGTATTTATGGTTATGGTTTTGGGCGATGGCCCACTTGGAATTGGAATTGGTATTTTGGATGTCGGATTTATCAAATATATGTTTAGTTTTCGGTATTCATGGTTTTGGGTAGAGACCCACATATATTTGGATTTACAATTTCTAGGCTAAGGCTCTAATGACATATTTGAGTAAATGTTTTGAATTTTGGATTTTCGATGCATGCATATGTTTTAATGAAGGGTATAAATATCTTTGTGAAATGTGTTTATTAACTTATTTATTTTCGTCCAATCACAGCCTTTGTTGTTTTAATGCCCTTCAGGTTGATCACGGATACGACTGCAGCAGAGACCGGGACATCGCATGCCTCCTCCATCGATCCTTGCACACTCTGGGAGCCCCGTTTGGGCAGTGGCTTTAGGTTATCCCTTGTCTGACACTTCATGTCAGATGGGAGCATGGCACATCCCACGGTAATCCCGGGGGGATTGGGATAGGTCGTGTCATTATAACCTCTAGGGAGGGTCATTGATCTACGGACATTGACCTGGGTTGACCCTGGAGAGGCTTGGGTTTGAGATCCTGGGTAGCACGCAAGTAGCTCTAGATACTGTGACAGGATTGGTGATATGAAATATATGGATGAACATGATTTCAATTGGTTTGGGAAATTGTGTTTTATAATGATAAATGGATTTGGGCTGAGATCCCACATATGTTTACTATGTTATGGTTTTCTGTAAATGGTTTTGGGCAGGGGCCCGTGTGGATGTGGTTGTTTAAACATATGTGATTGGATAAATGGTTTTACTATGCATGCATGATTTTTAGTGAAGGGTATAAAGGTCTTTTATGAAATATGTTTTATAAACTCTTTTATTTTGTCCACTCACAGTCTTTCTGTTTTCAATACCCTTCAAGTTGAATACGGTGCAGATTGTAGCAGAGACCGGGACATCACATACCTCCTCCGGATCCTGCCGTACTCTGGAAGCCTTTGGGCTAAAGGTTTTAATTTTCCCTTGTCTGACACTCCGTGTCAGACAGGATCAGGAGCGTTCCTCATTAATCCCCGGGGGATTGGGGACGGGTCCTGACATTTGGAATGCAGATTGTGCTTCTATATGTGATCTCTAGTCATCCATCTATCAAAATTCCTAATTCCTACTAGTTCCTTCATTACCTCTTCTATACTAGAAGTTCGAAAACTTTGATTAGCGTTGATGCACTATTTTTTCTTTAGTAGCTGAGAAAAACAACAACAGTTTCAGACGATTCTGACATATTCTCTAGTAAGAGATTTGACGTTTTTTTTTTCCATCAACTCATCCTACACTTTTAACCCCATTTTAATTGCCTTCTACAAAGACCACAAATTCTGCAACCCAATCTTATCTTGAATAAAAGGTTTTAGCCCATTCACATACCTTGACACTTTCTGATTCCGGGTCACTATGACGACCCAAAAAATCGAAAAAGGTAATTTCGAGAATTTGAAAGGAAATGGATGTTTTTGCCCTTGTTTATTGTGGTCAAAAATTGACTTTTTGGTTGGAAAATCTTTTGGACTTTCTGTGAAGACCGTTGTGTAGGTCTCGGAGTCTTAAGTTCATAGTCAAGCGACACGCCAGCCAGGGTCATTTTGGTATTTTGTGCCTAGGAGGGGCAATTTTGATCTTTTGTTTATTTTGATGACTCATCAGTGTACCTTTGGATTGGTGACACCTATCATGTTTTGGGCTGGATTGGTGGCACAGTTGTGTGTACATGTTGGTCGTGTGTTCTTTGTGAAATCAAAGTCGTGAGTGTGTGTTTTTTCAAACTAGAACCAAAACTAAATTAGTTCGATCGTACCAACCACTCGAGAAAGCATGGAGAAGCAGAAAGAAAAAGAGAGAAAGAAAAGAAGAAAGAAAAATGAAAGAGAAATAAAGGAAGAAGAAAACCCGAAAGAGGACTGAACCCTAAACCCAAAAACTTGAAAGAAAAAAATTGAGAATTTGAATTCCAATTTTGGAGGTTAATAGCTGAAACTAAGTTTAAAAACAGCTTCCTAGGATCCAAACGAGTCGAACCATCACAAAATTGAAAGGAATTGATAAGGATTGTGCTTAGAACAGTGCCTGAGTTTATTTCAAATTTTTTGAATTGGAATTCAACTTATTTGAGGTAAGGAAATGCTAAATTGAACATGAATTCGTGTTTCTGGGTAACCTAGAATGGTTTTGGATGGATTGTAATTTAGAAATCGTGTGAAATTGGTTGAATTTGGATTCATATTGAAACTGGGTCGGGCGACCCGTTTGCAGGAAAACGGGTCGAAAAGATAATGAATAGTAACTGGCCTATGGGCTTCAAGCGCAACTGTTCCAGGTGGCACTTAAGGGCGCATGACAACTAATCTTGAGGAGCGACCAACATGTCTTTTACTCCTTTCGATGTTACTTACATTTTGGTGCAGTTTCAAGTCGATCAGACACCATCTCGATGTAATTTTGGGTATCTGAAGTGTTATATTATGTTTTTAAATATATGTTTGAATCTTGTAAAATAAGGGATTGTATTGTGAGGTTATTTGAGGATGATAATGACCCTTGATAATGATTGTTGACAGGAAAGGTGATTGTTGGAATTACGGAAGAGCGTACGGGTCAAAATCGAACCGCGTGAACGGTGTGTGAGTAAACATTTGTTTTTATAAACCGTTATGCATGCATAGTTAATGTTTACATGACTTATTGCATGATTTGAGTTGAAATGATTTGATCTATGAGTTGAAATGATTACTTGATGATTTTATGGATTTATTTATCAATTTTTGGACGATTTTACGAATTTGAGTGAAAACGGTATTTTGGGTTGAGACCCTGTTTGAAAATGGTCTTAACATGGATTTGAAGTCAAACATGTGTTTTAAATGATGATGTGCTATGGATTGGTTTGTTGATTGTGGATACTGGTACATGTCAAGATGATGCGAGTGCAATTACTAGACGTGACTCTTATGTTGCGTGGGTGCAGTTCTTGAGTATGTTGTACATCTAGATGTAGCTTGTATAGTTCCCGAACATGGCTCGGATGATGCGAGTGCAATTATTAAGCGTGACTCAGACATTGCTTGGGTACAGTTCCCGAGTATGTGGTGCGTCTAGATGTTGTGTGTGCAGTTCCCAAGATGGCCTATGCGTAGTGCTGATGTGATAATGTGACTGATTGTGCACTAATGAGTGGTGCTGATATGCGATATTGTGATTTATGTCTGTGCATTGATGAGTAGTGTTGTTTGATCATTGTGATTGATGTTTGAGTACTGATGATTAGTAATGGTGTGATCATTGTGATTGAGTTGAGTGTTGATGACTGATTAACATTGATGTGGATGGTTATGTCCATTTGGTTTTCATGTGATTTGGCTCGAAAGCCAGTTATTCTTGTGTGTTCTCTATGCATGCATGTTTTAAGCTAAAGGGTAAAGAGTTTGTTTTTTAAACGTATTTTCAAATGATGTTATTTTTTTCCATTCACACTTTTGATATTTTTGATGACCCTCTAAGTCGTGGTACAAAGATCGGGGCTGATCGGGAGGCAGCTGCATGAGTGGGAATCAATACAGTTATCTCTTGTCTAACAAGTGCTAAGGGGTTTTTCGGAACTTCAGTTGACTTGTCATACGAGAGTGAGACCATGCACGGTTATCACATCTGTTTTGGGACGGTACCTGTCAACTTGGTACCATCCCAATCTCGCTTAATTTTGGAGTTCCCAAATAATCCAAAGTTAGTGAGCTCCTAAAAACCATCGCTACTAGGAAGACATCATCCACACATATAAGACACTTCACATTTCCCTCACTAAGCAAGGTGGGATTGTGCATGACAGGACCCATCTCAATCCCCCAAGGATTGGTGCGGGATGACCCTGCTCCCGTCTGACACGAAGTGTCAGACAAGGGATATTTCCGACCTTTGCCCTCCCGGGCCATCAGAGTACGCTAGGATCCGGAGGAGGTATGTGATATCTCAGTCTCCGCTACAGTCCACATCCGATGTCAACCTGAAGGGCAGTCAAAACATTAAAAGCTGTGAGTGGACAAAACAAGAGTTTATAAAAACATTTCATAAGAAGACATTTGTACCCTTCACTAAAAAGCATGCATGCATTCGAAAACCATTTAACCAAATGAAATCATATGTGGGACTAAGCCCAAAACCAAGATTTAGAGAAGCGTAATGAAAACAACCATACGGGCCACTGCCCAAAACCTGTGTAACCACACATCACATATCATATATCATATTTATATCATATACACATATAATTCACACAACCAATCCTGTCACGGTTTCCAAAGCTACACGCATGCTACCCAGGTCTCAATCCGAGTATTCTCAAAGTCAAGATCAATGTCTGCAGACCACTGACCCTACCCTAGGTAATAGTAATCATAGCCTTCCTGAGAGTAAGGAACCCAACTGGGGGGTGACTCCACTCAGTTGGTGCTCCGTGACTACTCCGGGGTCCACCCAGACCAACGACCCTCCCCGGAGGAGATAATAGAAGTAAAGGAAGGTAGATGAACATATACATACATAATACAAATATCCATGTCCGGTTCCCCTGAACCATCATGATCCATAATATCCATAACCAAGGTAACATGCCGGTTCCCATAAACCGTCATGTACCATAATAACATAATCGAGGTAACATGCCGGTTCCCATAAACCGTCATGTACCACGACGACCTGACAAGGGTTCATGCCGGTTCCCATAAACCGTCATGAACCACAATGGCCTTTCCATAGTTCATGCCGGTTCCCATAAACCGTCATGAACTCGGAAATCCATCTAGGGTCCCTGACCCGAAATCATCAGTGTAATACAACTGGGTCTTGTGCCCAAACATATGACTCAACTAGGCATCTTGCCCGATATCTAAGGGTCAGTCACGACTCCGATCGTAGTGATGCGTGCAACCATCCATCCAGGACCGCCCTCAATCCTGGTATGTCGCCGTGAACGAATCAACCGACACGACCACCACAAGATCATGGTGCACTCATCACCGAACGCTATCCTGAATCGTCTGCACTCCGAAGTCGAGCCTCCCCAGGCTGCCCGACCACGAATCGTGCATCGGGACCTCTCCGGAAGGAACACATCCCAATCCGGAGGCGAGCGTCGTATCGTCGATCGACGTGCACATAGCACCCGTCGCGACCACGATTTAGACCCGAAGGTTGTAAATAGTGTCATATGCCCGAGACCAAACCAAATGGGTCTCATACCCGAGTTTATCCTTTTAGAAATCCAAAACCTTTTCATTTAGACCAATAAAGAAATACAGACCCGTATAAGCACCGTATAAGGCCGAAATCTCGAAATACGTGCTTATACTTAACCACATACAAATGCACCCATGGCATCATCAAACATGTAATAAAACATATAATAAACATTTATGCATGCACCAATTTAGAAAACAAAGTCCACTCACAGATCGTCCGAGCTGCCGCCTCGATTTGCGTGCCATATGGCTCCCTGAGCCGATCACCGTCACCGGGACTCCCAAACCTGTCCAAATTTTTCTAGAAGGTTACTAACTACTTAATTAACCTCCTACCAAAGCCCCGTAATTTTCCCGAACTTTTAACTATTTTTAAACCAACCCTAAAACTTCCGACACCCTGAAAACTATTGAAACGATGTCCGATTGACGCGAGACCAGTCCCAAAATCTTCGTTACATCGAATAGAAGATTTCCTGTGTTGAACACTTTCCCAAATTATGGACCACGCGTCCTCACCCGCCCCAAGAAGGGCCAGATTACTGTTCATCATCAACAAGCTCCAGCGGACCGGTTTTCCTGTGCTGGACCGGTTCACCTGGTTTGGCCGGTCCAACTGGACCGGCGTGACCGGTTCATGTTCCTAGACACCCCATTTTTCATCCTAGTTCTTCATTTTTGGTTCCTTTCATCTTATTTTGGTGTTTTCTATCCATTCCAATCCTTAAAACAACCTAAAAACCGCCTAAACTCATGGTTCGATTTTGAACCAAACGGTTCAAAGTTCCCAAAACTCTCCCACGGCTGCCCAGCCGTCCAACCACCATAGAAACCTTCCTAAAACTATCCTAGCAACCTATTTGATTCATTAAAACCATTAAAACCGATCCAAAACGTCAAAAATGGAAAATGGATTAAAATGGGCATAATCGGGTAATCGGGTTACCTGGGCCTTCACGGCCGTGTGCGGCGGTCCAGGTGCTCCCAGCCACCTTCCCTAGCTTCCTCGGCCTCTCCCTCACTCTCTGGTCTCACTCAAGATCAGATGGAAAGGGTTGGATGGGTTTGGGTGAAGGTTTGAATGAGATCGGCTTGTGTTGTGAAGGCAAAGGGAAATGGTCGATGCATGAATACAATTTCCCTGGGAAATGGATGGGTGACACTTGTCACTCATCCATTGGGCCTCCATAAAATATCTGGGCCCCACTAGAGTCCAAAAGTTAACTCGTTTCGTAATTCGTGCAATAGTGCACTCGAACTTCCGTGAACCGTAACTTCACCGTCGAAAGTCCGAATTCGACGTGCCGCCTGTCTACGGATTCGTATCGTCCTTATCTACGTAACGGTCTTCGGTCCTCGTCCATCGGACCTCTTGGTCAAAAAGTCAACTATTTGGCCCTTTTAACTAAAATTACTAAAATGCCCCTAAACTTCCGAACGTCATAACTTCCTCCTCGAATGTCGGAATTGAACATGCCACCTGTCTATGAACTCGTGATGTCACGAACTACGTCACCGTTATTGGTCAAAGTCCATTTGATCGCCTGATTGAAAAGTCAACGTTTTGCCACCACTAGGGGCAAAACGGTCATTTCGCATCCTTCGTCCGATTTAGCCTAACTAATCACGTATTAACCTCACTAATCATGATTAGTCACTAATCTAATCATGAAATTTAGGACGGGTCGTGACAATGCATCGGTTTTACTTCCCAAACTCACGGGTCTTACTCACCGATCTTACTTCCCAAACTCACAGGTCTTACACGTCAAAATTGTTGCAGTTGTTATTGTTAATTTGATGGTTCCGATTATTGACTTGGGGCTATTTAATTTCCTCCTCAGAATTAGACTTGCTTTCTTGCTCATGAAACCTCCTAGAGTTTCCCCTATTGTTGCCTCCTTAGTTGTTACCTTTTTTGCCTCTTCTATTATTTTCCTGCAACAACTCACAAATCTCCCTAATTTGAGTGACCAATTTCGCAATACGACGATTCTATGAATCAAGATTTGCTTGAGTGACAGGGGCATAATCTTCATGTTCACCAATGAATACAAATCAACAATAATGAGAGGGGAGATGCCCCCTTTGATACCACTTAAAGCAACACATGCTCACAAGGTTTACAAGCGTAAACCCTAAAAGAACATAAACTGGAACCGACTTGAAAATAATTGAGAAACTCTCAAATTTTATTGAATAAAATATCAAATAAAACAATCACAACCCTTCAACGTTGTTTACATACCCAGAAAAACCCTAGGGCAAAAGAAAATAAAAATCCTAATTAATATAAATCCCGAAATGTCCGAAAATCTTCAAAGATAGTTTTGAGATCATACACCACGTTATTTTGCTAAATTGCCCAAAAATCACAGCATAAGTAGTGAGCTAGATTTTGGAAAGGTATCATTGCTCCATTCTAAACTCGGACTTCAAATCTAAAAATTACCACAACGTATTTTTTTGCATTTCTCGATCCATCTCTTTTTGGTGGTAGAAAAGAGATGGATCGAACAATCTTTTACCTTCTTTTTTTTTAATTGCTAAGCAGAAGAATGATAGGTCGTTAAATAAGCATTATTTTATATTATTTTATACCCTTTATACTTGACTTTTAATATTAAAATAATAAACAATTAGACAAATTAATTTATTTTGTGATATTTTTGTAGAAATAAATAAAGCTTGGAATTTGGAGCATTTTGGTGAAAGAATCGTCCCGATCTTAATTATAATGAAGAAATTATGGACGCAATATGAGAAACCACCGAAAATCGCAAGGAAATTCGGTGGGAAGCTGCTGAAATCCAGAAGCCCAAGCCAAAAACCAGCAGCCCTATTTCCTCATTTTCAACCATTTTGGCTGATTTTTCAAACATCTTTTCCTCAAAATCAGCATCTTTTCCTCAAAATCAGCATCTTTTCCTCAAAATCAGCATCTTCTCCCCAAAACCAGGATATTTTCCCCAAAAACCACCCAATCTCATCATTTCCATCACTTCTTCATGTACTATTTCATTGTTATTTTTATATTTTAATTTTGTACTTTTATTTAAACAATTGTGGCACTCCCTCTATAAATAGGGAGACCATTTCATGTATTTGGAGTCCCCCATTAGTCCCATTTTTCCATTTCTTCAATTTTTCTTAGTTTTTAGTTCTTGGTTTAGTTCTTTTGTTTCTCTCTTTTGAGAGACATTTTTGGGGATCATTTTAACTTCTTGTAGATTTTCTTATTAATTAGCTTTCTTTTAATCCTTGTTATTAATTTATGTTACTTTTATTTTTCTTAATTTCATTTCTTCTTTACTTTGTTCTTGTGATATTTCTTTGAGATCTCTTAAACACATTTTTATGCTTTCCTTAAGAAATACCTAGGCCAAGTAATTCTAAGGTAATTCAAGAGTTTTAAGACCGAATTCCTCGTATTTCTTCTTCCATCTTCACAAGTTTCCTGCCGCTGTTCGGTGATTCTTGTGAAAATCCATACTTTTCTACTTAAATTCTTGTTATTGTTATTGGTTTTACTTATAATTCAATATATGTGTTGGTATTTTCTTTCTAACATTTGTAAGTAAGAATGCAATCTCCATGTGTTTTACTTTTTGAATTTCTTTTACTTCATATGTTTTAGTGCTTAAATTTCAATTCGAAGCTAAATGTTGATCCGCTGTTCGGGGCATTTAGAAAAGAATTGAAGAGATTTAATGTTTGATCGCTGTTCGGCGCATTAAATCACTAACTTAAGGTGAATCATATTGTAAGTAATAATCCGCTGTTCGGTGCATTTATAATATGAAAAATGTATGCATGTATTTGAGATGATTAAGGTAGGATTTCGTGATTGGTTCAATATGAGCATGATGTTAGAGTGTTGGTAAAAATATGTGTTTGAAGAAAGTTCACTAGTACAAAAGTTAAAGTAGAAGTAGAATTAAGTATTTAATTATTTTTATTTGTTTTCTTTATTTTATATTTACAACCCTTCCAGACCCCCCATATAATTCTTTATTCTTTTATTATTTTATTATTTTATTTTATTCTTTAATTCTTTATTCTTTATTCTTTTATTCTTTTATTCCTTTATTCTTTAATTAATTAATTATTTGATTATTTAATTCATTAGTTTATTCATTATTCTTTTATTCATTATTTTTTTATTCATTATTCTTTTATTCATTATTCTTCTCACTAACATATTATTAATGTTCCCTAATTTTCGCGGTTAAAAACGATCCCTATTTACCAATACTACATCTACACACAAAGAGTTTAAATTGCATAATACTCGAATTACGTGTTTAATTTAATACATAGTTTGGGCGTTGTCAAAGAACAATCTTCAAAGCTAGAACATTACCACCGCGTCTTCTTTTACCCTTTTTTTACATTTTTCAATCCATCCCTTTGCCGACGCCAAAATAAGGTAGAAATTTGTTCCTTCTGCTTAGCAATTCAAATATCATTAATATTAAAATTTGGTGGTATTTTTCTTATTACATAGTGAGAGATTTTAAGTATTATATCAGTAGTGTATATAATCAAGAATAAGTTAGGAGGGACACTTTATATAGATAAATTCTTTGTATTTTTTTCAATCAAAAGGAAATAAGTACTTAGATTTTGTTTTGAATTAAAGAGAGAGATACTTGAGATAGACAATTATAATGACAAAAAAAAAATAATAGCAATACCAATGGTTGAGATAGGTATATATGTTATCTATTTTCCTAAAAAAATTATGGTGTCACCTATTACTTTATTTTGAGTACTCAAAGTATGCAAAATAAAATCTTATACACTTAGATTTTCAGTAGTAGTAAGTAAATGTTAGATCTTAATAGAAAATCAGAAAGATACAAGGGAAAAAATAAATAAACTATAGTAAATGTTACATGGCTCCACTTTTGTCTCAAATTGACATTGTGAAAAGAGAAGTTTATACTCAATATAAAAAAAATAAAAATATTCGATATTGATAAGGAAATCAGATTTTTTTTTCCTTGTGATAAATGCTATGTAAGAAAGAGCATATCTACATGAAGGTTTTTACATCTAGGTTTTTAATAAAATTGATCCACAAGTTAGTTCCATAACATTAAAAAATCTCTATAGTAATATCTCAATCTTTATGGTCAAATTTGATCAAACATATAGAGAATATTAGTTTTAGTAGCGTTAAAAAATCGAGTAATTATTAATAATTTTTGAATCATTTTAAATTTAATTATGCAAATTATATAAAAAAGTCTGAAAAATACGTTAAAGAGTTATCTTTTTAAATTAGTTCGATTACCATGACATTTCCTAACATGTGGTGGAAATGATTGATGAATAAGAACCCAAAAAAGCAAGAGCTCTTTTGTTGATATATATTCATATTCATATTCCTTGTATGAAATAAGATATAGCAGATAGAGAATATATCAAGCAATCATATAAGGAGGAACAGAGCCATAAATAGACATGAGTTATGGTTGTAAAGCAACTTAGAAATACATATTCCTCCATCCCCTGCAAAAGGAGATGCAATAAGGATTTGGAATTTGGATATCCCAACAGAGAACCCTTTTCAGATTTTGCTTGCTTTGGTAATGCATAAAAATCCACCGATTCTCCATATCTTTCATGTACTTCTGGTAAATATTTTCACTTTTTATATTTCAGGGTAATTTATGAATTTTTAACTTTTTGTGTCGAAAGTCGAAAACCGAAAATAAAAAATTCTGATTGAGAGTCCCGACAAGTCCATGTATCAAAGATATTGAGAAATCAAAGGGAATTGAATTAGGCTCAAAAGATCATATTCACCAACAGGTAGTACATGTGCAGCTGAGTATTTCTCACAAGAAACAAGAACACACTATTCCATTCACTTGAGTTTCTGTTAAGCTCTGTATTTCTCACAATTGTGGGCATTTTTTCGGGTGAAAATCAAATTATCCCTCGCACGTAAATGATGACTAACTCTAATATTGGTTACTACATTCATAAGGCTTGAACTCGAAACCTTACTTAAGAGGTACAAAGTCATTTTTCACTTAAACCACCAAGTATTAGTTAATTGTGGTCATCTTTCATGTATATATGAATATGTATTTGATGTGAATGCAATATCAAATGTTGTATTAATCGAAGATATTCCAATCAGGAATGATTAACCGATTAATCAAATAATTATATTTATGTTTAGGCTTATTACTCACCTTGCTCTGCTAACTGAACATTAAATATCATTTTACTTACCGAAATAGATTTAATTTCAATGTTTTACCACAACTGCGTATTTAGTTGCACCGTTACTCCATTCCGTTAGTTGAGTTAGTAATGATGTCCATAATGCTTATGTGTCAAGTAAGGATTGGTGGTTTAATTATTTATTAAAAATAATTAAAATTAAAAATTTTAAAAACAAAAATTGGAGAAGGAAGATGAACAATGAACAATAAATCTCATTTTTTTCTTCAATCAATCCCCGACCCTCAAATTCATTCTGAATTTTCTTCATCTAATTAGGATTTTATGTCACGACCCATCCCAATCCCCCCGGGGTTAACACGGGATGTGTCATACTCCCGTCTGACACGAAATGTCAGATAAGGAATAATTCAAAACCTTCAACCCGACCGGCTTCTAGAGCGCGCCAGGATCCGGTGGAAGAGTGTGATGTCTCGGTCTCTACTACAGTCTGCATCCGTGATCAACTTGAAAAACATTAAAATCATTAAAAGCTGTGAGTGAACGAAAAGTAATAAGCTCATAAAAACACATTTCATAAAGATATTTATGCCCTTCACTAAAAAGCATGCATGCATTCGAAAAACAATTCATTTCCCATGTAATAAAAACCATTTAGGAAAACTAGAAACCATTTCCTTTTTCTCGAATCCTGAGCCTTAATCTGAAACCGTAAATCCGACATATGTGGGCACTCAGCTCAAAACCATAGGATACGAAAATCCGTAAATCAAGATCCACATGGGTCACTATCCAAATCCATAAAACATAGAAATATCATTTATGAAATCCAATTACCATGTCATAAATCCAATAAACCATGTTTACCAAATACCATATAACCAATCCTGTCACAGTTTCCAAAACTACGCGCATGCTACCCGGGGTCTCAAATCTCAAGTCTCCCCAGGGTCCACCCAGGTCAATGTCCGCAGATCAATGACCCTCCCTAAGGGTTATAATCTATATATGCCTTCCTGAGAGTAAGGTACCCTATGGGGGCGATTTCACTCAGTTAGTGCTCCGTGACTACTCCGGGGTCCGCCCAGGCCAACGACCCTGACAATCCATAAATAAAAGGATGGTATATGAAAAACTATTTCACAATCATTCTCAAAACCTTTCAAACCTATCAAAGGATCCATACCCAGTCCCCATAAACCGTCATGAAAACAAAAATCCATTTAGGGTCTCCGAACCCGAAATCAAATTTATAAACCATAACTGGGACGCGTGCCCGATATCCTAATCAATTGGGCCTCAAGCCCGATCATGTAAATCAACTGGGCCTCAAGGCCGATTTCGTAAACCAACTGGACCTCAAACCCGATTTCGTAAACCAACTGGGCCTCAAGTTCAATGCCCTATTAAATCATATGGACTCAAAATCCGATAGTTCGTAAATCAAATGGGTCTCATGCCAGATTCCATATTTTCAAATCCGAAATCAATTCACGAACGAAGTGGGCCCCTAGCCCGATAATGTAACTAAAATAGACTTCAAGTCCGAGGGTTTCCAAAACAAATGGGACTCATGCCCGAGTTTACCTATTCAAATCCAAAACCATTTCATTAAACCATTACCGAAACCACAAGCACGTATAACCACATCGTAAAACCATAAATCTCGATATACGTACAAATACATAAATCACCTCGAAATATGTGTAAATATGCAAAGCACCAATATCCCAATCATCATCATAGAAATCACATATGTAAAACATACAAAACATTTATGCATGCATCACAGTTTAAAAATCAAGGTCCACTCACAGACCGTCCTACGATGCCGCCTCGATATGAGTGTCATAAGCCTTCTCGGGCTAATCACCGTCACCGGAACTCCCAAACATGCCCAAATCACACTAGATGGTTACTAACTAACTTATTAACCTCTCATTGAAATCCCGTAATTTTTCCGAATTTTTAACTATTTTTAAACTCTATCCTAAACCTTCGGACGTCCGGAACTATATCGAAACGATGCCCGATCGACTCGAAACCAGTCCCAAAATGTTTGTTACATCGAATAGATTAAAAATCATGTTGAGCACATTCCCAAAATACCCCCCACGCGCCGCCGCAAGCGGCTGCGCGTGAAGCCCACGCGTGATGAACAGTGTCATCGTCTTCCCGGCTCAGTCCAGTCCACTATAACCCGGTCCAGCCAAACCGGTGAGACATGTTCTCCCCATTTTATCAACCATTTTCAATGCTTTCAATCTCTACAAGTTCTTCTAATTGCCTAGGTTCGATTTACAAGCTCAAAATCATGGAAACAAGGCTAGAACTTACCTTTCATCGATTGAATAGCGACGACCCCTGCAACTCCCTCATGCAGTCGACTTCGGCCACCATTGCCGTCGAGATCAAGTCCCCTGAGTTTGTAGGACACCTATGAAGAAGGTTTGGGCCTTAGAAATACCCAACAAACTGTCTAACGAAAAATCCATTTTCAAACTTGAAACTGCTCACCTACGGGTTTCCGACCACCGTGATCTATCGTCCAAGTTGTGAGCACCGTCGTACTCGCCTCATTTCCCTCTCCAACTTCCATTTAGGGTCCACAAGCAAAAGAGGATGTTTGGAGGGTGTTCATGTAGGATTGGGTTTGTTGTTCACAGGTTATGGGTTCCAATTTCCCCACCGTGCTGCCGTGATCCCCGTCGTGTCTCAGGCCGTCCATCAGCCTCACCGTTCTCAGTCTCTCACCGTTACAGAGAAAATGATCGGGCAGTGGGGTGGTATGCACTTGTGTGTTTGGGTGTTCATGGTTGAAGAAAATAAGAAGATGAAGATGTTGTGCAAGGGAAAAAAGAGAGATTTGTGAGGGCAAAAAATTAATAAAATAGTAAACTTAAAATAAATTAATATTTTTGTACATTGGATCCACTTTTTGGGGAAAGCCACCAATGGGATAAGTGACACTTGTCACTCATCCAAGGGTCCCACCTACAAATATCTGCCCAATCTGAATTAATTATTATTTTATTAGGATCCCGAGACGTAAATCCCCGATTTCGATCCCGTGACCACAACTTCTTCGTTCAACGTCCAATTTCGACGTGCCACCTGTCTACGGACTCGTGACGTCTCGATCTGCGTCACGGTCATCGGTTCTCGAACGGTTGACTCCCCGAGTCAAAAGTCAACATTTTGCTCAAGACTAGGGGCAAAACGGTCATTTTACACCGTCTGTCCGACTTTGCTCAACTAATTACCGATTAATCTCATTAATTATTCATTAGTTACTAATCTAATCCTGGAATTCGGGCCTGGTTGTTACATTTTAGCTTATGTAAAATCTCAATCTCCAGACTCGCACCCTCCCTTAGCGACCCAAATCTGCCCTTCTTCTTACAACAACCTCAAATTCAAGAACATCCAAAAATTCTGAGGCTGCAACACAAGTAAACTCATTCCCAGGTTGTGCTGTTTTAGTGATGAACATTCGATGTTTGCTGTGCTGTTTCTTCTTTTGGGTTAATTAGGCCTTCTTTCTTCGTAGGCGTCGTGACCCTGGGCTCGAGCTTGAAGTGCTTTGATTTCTCACCAGGGAAGAGCTTCACGAAATCATTAGTGTTTAAGGCCAGAGCTAGGTGGAGATTTTCAGAAATGGGTACCTCGTCTCTGTAAAGTAATCGAAAAAGGACCGAGTTGATGCTCATGTTGAGGAAGTAGATAATGCTGATACTGAAACTAAAAAGGATTGTACCTCTAATTTGACCCATAAAAAACCGAGACACTGAGTTCGATCGCCGCCCAGTCGATTCGATCACTGCCCATCCGATGTCGATCTTGACCCAGTCGATTTGATCTTTGCCCACCACAAAGACCAAGAATAAGAGAAATTTGGGTAAGGTGGCCGTCGATAGTGGGTTCGTCAAGTAGAAGAAGAAGGCGGGTGGACTAAGGTCGAGGTTGCAATTCGACCGCTTCGAACATTGAGATTTCATTGGTACGATTTTTATGGCATCATCTTCGAGGTGTCCATGGAATATGGAGTTGCAGACCATCAATTTGATGACTTCCAATTGGACCCAGCTGAAGTAAAACAGAGGAGAAGGCCATCGATTAAGCTCTTTTAGTCTCTACTTTGAGCTTTTCTATGATAATCCAAAAATTTAGGAAAGGTAAATTCGAGATATTTGAAATGGAAATGACGTTTTTACCCTGATAAATATGGTGTTTAAAGTTGACTTTTGTCCTGGATACTATTTGGACCTTCCGCGAAGAACGTTGTATAGGTCTCAGAATCTTGAGTCCGTAGACAAGCGACACGTCAAAATCGAGGTTTGGATGAGGACATTATGGGTCTAAAACACCCAGGGGCATTTTGGTAATTTTGTAAGCAAGGGAAAAATGGTAATTTTGGTTAAAATTTGATGAGTCATTATTTATTGCAGAATGTGACATCTGTCACTTTATAAATTGGATTGCTGGCTTCAACTTGTCAAGCCAGAATGTGGACACTGTGTTGGCTTAAATGAATGTGATGAACAAAACCCAAAACCCATTTTCATCTTTGATTTTGATCAATTAACCCTTGAGCTACTGAAAACTTGAGAGTTTTGAGAAGAGCTGAGAAAGAAAAAGTGAGAAGAAAAAGAGAGAAGAAAACCCATAAAAATACCCCAAAAAACCCCATGAACCCATGAATTTGAAAATTGTTTTTGGTTCATTAATTACTGAAATTGAAGTTAGAAGCGTGTTATTTGATCATTGGCGAGCAGGACTGAGTGAGTGGTACAAGGAATTGAATGTGGGGAAGCTTGAATTGCAAGTTTGAAATCTTGGCCAAAAGCCATGAATCTGGTTATGGATTGGAAATGATGTTTTGGTGTTTTGAGATCACAGACCTCCTTTTGGGATTGAGTAGGTTCGATTTGGTGGTTCAAACAAAAGAATTGATGAAGAATTTAAGGAATTTGAGTCGGGTTGGAAACTAGGTCAAGCCGGGGGTCGGGTCTGCAACTCAGACCCGACTGAAGGTTGAAGATAAACAATGCAGGGCATGTGGGGGCACGTGAGCACAATCCTCGAGGTATGGTCAACATGAATTTTCATGCAATCGATGTAACAAACATTTTTGCACTGGTTTTGAGTCGATCAGACATCGTCTAGGTATAGTTTTGTGTGTTTGAAGCGTATGTATACGTTTTTAATATGTATTTTAATCCCAAAATTTTTGGGGATTTTAATGTGAGGTTATTTGAGATATTAGTGACTCTTAGTGGTGGTTTTTTTTATAGGATTCGTGATTCCTGAAATTTACGGAGGAGTGTATGACTCGGAATCGGACCGTTTGAACGGCGTGTGAGTGGACGTTTGTTTTATAAATTGTTATGCATGCATAGTAAATGTTTTCCATGATTATTGCATGATTTGAATGATGATTTGATATGATGATTTATGGCTTTAATAATTGATTTTGGGCATAATTTATGAGAATGGTGAAAAGCTATGTTTTGGGCTAGGACCAAGTTTGAAAATGTTATTTTGATTTGGAATGTGAGTCAATAATGATTTAATGGATTATTCAATGATTTCCGGATGTGATTTAACGAATTTGTGTGAAAATGATATTTCGGGCTTGAGACCCTATTGGAAATGGCTTTGACTTGGTTTTAAGTCAATGATGGTTTTGAAACTAATATTATAAGTTTATGTTCAGTGGTCTAGATGTGTAATGCCTGGGAAAAACCCGGACGTGTAATGCTTGAGAAAACTCGGATGTGTAATTCCCGGAAAGCCCAGATGTGTAATTCCCAAATTTCCCTCAGACGCGTAATTCCTGAACTTTAAGTATTGGATTATGTTTGATATTGATTTTATATTCAGATATTTTATGATGGTTCTTGGAAATGGATTTTGATGAAATGTCGGCCACGGGCTTATTGTGAGTCCCATGGTTTGTGATGTGATATAATTTGAAATCCGGTTGTTCATGTTTCATTTTATGCATGTATGTTTTATAACTGGAGGGTAAAAGGATTCGTTTTTTAAATGTATTTTCAAACAATGTTATTTTTTGTCCACTCACACTTTTAATGTTTTATTGACCCTCTAAGCCGTGACACAAAAATCGGGGCTGATCGAGATGCAGAGACATGCATGGGAATCAATATGGCTATCCCTTGTCTGCTAAGTGCTGAGAGTATTTTTGGAACTCCAGTTGACTTGTTAGAAGGGAGCAGGACTAGACACGGTTATCAAAATCCTTTTAGAACGGGTCCTGTCATTTTCGAGTCTCATTTTTCTTGAATTTTTGGATGTTCTTGAATTTGTGGTTGTTGTTGGAAGAAGGGCTGATTTGGGTTGCTGAGGGTGGGTGCGAGTTTGGAGATTGAGTTTTTAGATAAACTAAAATCCTAATTAGATGAAGAAAAACCAGATTGAATTTGAGGGTTGGGAATTGATTGAAGGAAAATTGAGATTTACTGTTCATTGTTCATCTTTCTTCTCCAATTTTTGTTTTAATTTTTTTTTAATTTTAATCATTTTTAATAAATAACTAAACCACCAATCTCTACTTGACACGTAAGCATTATGAACAGCATTACTAACTCAGTTAACGGAATGAAGCAACAGTGCAACTAAATGTGCAGTTGTGACAGAACATTAGAACTAAATCCGTTTCAGAGAGTAAATTGATATTTAATATTTAATTAGATGAGCAAAATAAGTAATAAACCTACGATAATAACCTACTCTAGTAGAAAATGTTGAATAATTCCTCATTCACATTGAATATATAGCTTGCTTTTTCTTCAATATATCATGTAATTTGTTACTTGTTACTAATCAATTGTAGATAGATTTCCCTTCCACTTAGGATCTACATGATATGTTTACCCCAAGTCTTAGGTATGCTTGTCAACAACTAGCAATACTAGGGGCAGGTCCACATAAATCCAAGGTGAGCAATCTCTGTATGTTGAGCCACACTTTGGAGTTTGGACAAATGCTACATTTAAACTATATATAAAGCCCAAAACAGATAAAAATTCATTTTGTTGTTCAAAAAGGCCTCAGTTTAGAATTAGTTTCTTAGCTATATACGCAAAAAATTCAAAACGCGAAAAACAAGCGAAAATCATACCAAATATGTAAAGGCCTCGTATGAAATCTAATTTGTTATACTTTTAGGCCTTTTAGTATTGTTACTAATCTTATCGATTTTATAGTAATAGAATTTTTGTCTACATTTAATTTAGACTCTCAATTACGTCACAAGAAATATTTATTAATCTATTAAAATGTACGTAAAAATGACAGTTTTTCGATAAAAATTCAAATAAAGTCACCAAATTTTATTGTCATTATTATTTTTTACCTTATGCCTTATTTCACATTGAGATGAACTTAATTACAATTCGGCAATAAATCAAACGATATTGGCCATATTTGCCATCTATTATCGAGAAACAAGTGAATTATGCACACTAGCAACAATCTCCTTCACACATTAGATTCCCACATAACTAGAAAAATTATTGAAAGAAAAGCCTAACGATTAGAGTCTCCATTCTTAATTGATGCATTTCAATCACTATGATTTTTCTTTTAACTTCTAGACGCAAGGAAAATTATAATATTAATATTGTTTTCACAAGATTTGAATTTGAGTCTCATAAATAATAAGAATATATCTATTTTTTTTCACTTTTAAATTAAAGTTTCAAATTATACTATTATAAGTGACAATATCTCTAACTAAAATTCAATAACTAGTGATTGTTGTATAATGTCCTACACATATAACAACATGCACACACGATTATTGCGCAAAATTCATGGGTGTTGAATAGTACAGGCCCAATGTTTCAGGTATTGGGCCGAAAACACTGACTTTGAGCCCAACGTACAGCCCCAAACAAGCATCATCGTGCTCAACAGCTGGTTCTAATTAGGCGGAGAGTTGCATTCACTTCCAGCTATGGCCTTCTCCAACAGCTAACACACACACACACCCACCCGCTCTCTCCCTCTATCCAATTGGAAATGGATCCGACCCCCACCACTCGCTGGAGCCGAAAAATCCCACCCAAACCCGAACTCTACTCAACCGTAGTCATCCACGACGACGATGACTCCGCCTCCGAATCCGACCGAGACCAGCAGCAGCGAGGAAGCAAACCCAAGAGCTCCGACCCGGAAACCGACCTGTACGCCACAATGGTCTACAAGGGTAATGCTCAAGGAGATGAGGAAGAAGAAGACGACGATGCCTCTCTCCCTCCTCTCCTCAAACGCCTTCCCAAGGACTTCGGCGGTGGTGCCTCAATTGATTACTTCGACGATGAAGAAGAAGAAAATGGCGGGGATTTTGGTACCATGATCGTGAAGCCAGATCGCAATCGAACAGTGAGGAGGTCACGTGACTTCAAGCGAGCCTCCTTCGACGATGACGGAGGTGGCGACGGGTTTTCGACCTTTGTAGTGAGGTCGTCGAGCGAGAGAGAGTCTTTGAGTGGGACCATGGTAAGGAGGACGAGCAGTGGCGCTGGTTCGACGATGAGCAGGGCGGTGGCAAGCATGCAGGCCTCATCCGAGTTAGGATATGGGAACAAGAGGAGGACAAGTGGGTCCTCGCAAGGTGAAGATTATCGCCAAACTACGAAAATGTCGTTGAGTTCCATACCCGATAGCGTTACCAAAGAAGACCCGACTACTAAATACGAGTTGCTCAATGAGCTTGGTGGGTATTTTTAGTTAAACTTCAATGTGTTTCTGCTTCTCTTTCATTTCCCCCTCAATGGAATTTTGCTTAGAGTGGTAGTTTTGGTTGTTGGTGGTATTCGGAATGGCAGGGAAGGGTTCTTATGGCGCCGTGTATAAAGCTAGGGACTTAAAGACTTCTGAGATGGTGGCGATTAAAGTCATTTCGTTGTCTGAAGGGGTGTGTTCCAGTTATCTCTTCCTTTTCTTATGAATTTGGTTTGGTGCTTGCGGTTGAGTTCGATTCCTATTTGTTTTCAGGAGGAGGGCTACGATGAAATTTGTGGTGAAATTGAGATGCTGCAGCAATGTAGTCATCCCAATGTGGTTCGGTACCTAGGGAGCTACCAAGGAGAAGAGTATCTTTGGGTAATGGATAGGATTTTTGGTTTGTTTTGGCTTTTTTTTTCCAGTGAAATACTAAATGACAGAGCTACCGTTGGTTTTTTAAAGCTGTACTTTGTTTATTGCACATATGAGATTGAGATTCTACTATTTTCTTTGTGTTATTAGATTGTGATGGAGTACTGTGGTGGTGGAAGTGTTGCTGACTTGATGAATGTTACTGAGGATTCCCTGGAGGAGTATCAAATAGCCTTCATCTGTAGGGAAGCACTGAAGGTATGATTAACCGAGTGCCTCATTTCTGTGCTTAATTTTTGTTATGAAGAAATGCTCAATCGAGTGCCTGCAATGCTTTAGTCATTCTGTTCTCTTTGGTTTATATGTTTGAACGGAAGATAACTAACTAAAATATTTTCCTGTGCTGATCGTGATATACATTCATTCATTGTCGAACTTTGAAAAATTTAGCTGCTGTATACTTACTATATTGCTGATTTCAATTTTCTTTTTCCTCCTTTAGGGCCTTGAATATTTGCACTCAATTTTCAAGGTGCATAGAGATATTAAGGGTGGCAATATTTTGTTAACTGAACAAGGAGATGTCAAGTTGGGTGAGTACAATTATTATTCAATTATATGTATTGGACTCTCTAGGAAAAGAAGTTTCTGTAACACATTAATACCTTAATGGCATTACAGCATCATCAAAGGGGGTGTCACTTTATTTTTTTCCCTTTTAGTTTTCTTTTTCAACAGTTAAATTGACATTAGAAATGGAGTATAATGAAGTTGTGTTACTATTCCTTTCAATTTTTTTCATGTGCGAAGTTTGCATTTTTGTTCCATTTTAACGAAACAGTGGCTCAAATTTGGTTTATGACAATGACAGGTGATTTTGGGGTTGCAGCACAGCTTACAAGAACCATGTCAAAGCGCAACACAGTATGTCAATTGCTTGGATAGGATATCAATGTTATAGTGTTTAGTTTTACTTAGTTTATTAGTTCCCCAAAATTTGCACTTAAGGGACCAGAAGTTGCTAGTTTGCTCTAAAGGGCCTTTTTGGCCAATTGTATGCTCTCAGGTCTGATGCATAGTGTTTTTTTCTTTTTCCTATTGATGTGTGTTTTTCCGGGATAAATCCTTGTGCTGGGTACCAAATGGGTTGCATGAATCCCCTGGGTACTCAGCTTTGGTACAAAAGCAGTTGTTGGAGTGCTTTGTTATTTTGGAAAGAAAAATCAGGGGACTCTGATGATTCACCGGACATGCTTCATTGTGATGAGTAAAAAGAAACATACAAACCTTAGCTTTTTGTTGATAATTATTTATGCTTGACAAATGGAAGTAATTTTTCATGTTCTTTATTTTACTCTCAGTTTATTGGTACTCCACATTGGATGGCTCCAGAAGTTATTCAGGAAAGTCGCTATGATGGGAAGGTATCATTTCTACTCTGAAGAGAAGTTTATTTCCTTGGTCTTGCTTATTCCTTCTAGGCTCATGTGCTGTTCTTTTATTTTTGTTCACTGCTTTAGACATGATATTATAATGGTCAAGCCCTTTTTTCAAGACTGATTTCTTGGCACTATGTGCTCTAGGTGGATGTATGGGCTCTTGGTGTTTCTGCAATTGAAATGGCAGAGGTAATATATGTTCAGCATGTAAATTGTTCTTCAGTATAGTGTTTGGCTACTATCCTAAATAGAGTATACTGGCATGAGTTCCCATGTGGAGATAATGGTTTTTCTTACACTAATCAGTTACTTGTAATTCCTTTCCACAAGATAATTTCATTCGTCATTATCATTGATTATTGACATGTATTCTTTGTAACAATTTTCAGGGCCTCCCTCCAAGATCTGCAGTGCATCCAATGAGGGTTAGTGTTTTTTAGTTTCTTACTCCCTAGTCATTAGAAGGTACAGTGCAGATTTTCTTGATCACAATTTGTACAATGGTTGAATGTTCAATTGGAACGTGGGTGTCACCTGCTATTTCGTATGTGCTTTTGTTGCTGTGCTTTGATTGACAATAAATTAAGAGATAGTATTAGTAAAAATTTGATATTTCAAGAGGATGCGGCTTGGAGATGCATTTGATACAGAAATTAACAAAATTGTCATTTCCCCCCGCCATCCATGAAACCCATTAAATCATACCCGTGAAGGAGGACATGGAACTGGGCACGCCAAGGGAAAAAATTGTTGGCCGTGAGCTTGACTGGAAGCTGTGCGGCAGTGTTAATGGTGATGAGGGTGGGAAGATTAGGGTTTGGGTCACCGGTGGTTGGTGGGAGGGTAGGATTGAATTGAGCAGCAGCGGTGTTTTGGGCGGCCATGGATTAGGGTTTGTTTCTGGGGTTTTTTTTTCCTAGGGTTTTGCTCGGTGGAGCTTTTAGAGCTCTGATACCATAAAAGGTATTGGAAAATACTTCTGTATTTGATAATATTAGATGTACAGTAGTGGAAGAGATTTATACAGGTCTGAACTAGGCCTAACTAGGAAGGAAATAAACTAGCTAAACTAGGCTTAACTAGGAAGGAAAAAAACTAGCTAAGTATGTACAAAAGGAAGGAATCTGTACAAATTCCTGGTTGACCTTGGGCCAGCCGATCATGGAGATTGAGTTTGATTCTCAATCACTTCTGATTCGGTTGGATCCTTAATAATTTCCCCCCTTAATTTTCCTGTGATTAGATGTGTGTTCGTGTTTGGAGGAGTATGGCTCAAAAGTTGTGGACAGTGGTTAATAGAAATTGATTTAGGTACGAGTAAAGGCTGTCATCAAACCTCCAAATATAAGCAGTCTTCAGTACTCGTCCTGGGCTTCATTCTTTTATTAAAGTTTAAAGTTTCAAAAAATTTCAAATAAGGTATAAGATCAGGCCTGAAGTTTGAAAACCTTCTCCCATTTACACACACAACTATAGGAAATGCATATGGTCTTAAATTCATTTAGTGAAATTGTCATATTTTCCAAGCATAAGTACAGATCCTGTGATGTGACGTATATTCATGTTTGGATGAGTATGGCTTCAAGGTTGTGTGGTTAATAACTGATATAATAGGGGTGTCATATGGTCTTATATTCAATTAGTAAAATGGGAGCTTGCCTTACCACCATTTCAGAGCTTTCATTCTTTCCAAGCATAAGTAGGGATCCTGTGACGTGAAATGTACTCTCCCATGTGCTCAGTTATGAGGTTTGGAAACCATTCTCTCATGTGCACATCCTACTCTTGGAAATGCATATGGTCCTATATTTGATATTTTTCCCTCCACTTGAGTAGTTGAGTTGGCCACTCGAGTTTAGAATTAAACTTCCATGTTTGGAGGAGTATGGCTCCAAGGTTGTGTGGTGAAGACTGATAAAGCTAGGGGTGTCACTAGTCCTCCAAATATAAGCAGCATTTGGCTCTCTTTTCCTTGACTCTATTGTTTCTTACGGTTGAAAATTTTAAAAATAGTTTAAAATTAGGTATGAAGTTTGAAAACTGTTCTCCTGTGTGCACATCCTACACTTGGAAATGTACATGGTCTTATTTTTGGATTTTTTTTCCCCTCGACTTGAAGTAGTTGAGTTGGCCACTCGAGTATAGAAGTAAATTCTTTTTGTTTCCCCTCATCTCTCCCACCTTCTTTCATTTCTTTTCGTGGTTTCAGTTCTTAATTCTTGAATTAAGGCTCAATAATTAATTACTGAAACTTTTCTGATGGAATTGTTTGATGTATAATCAATTTTGAACATTAGTTCTTGAGAACTTTAGCTTCTGCTGAATCTACTTAACAAAAAAGGAAAGGAAAATTCTGCAGTATCCTCTCAATTGTTTTTTCCATCTTTCCCAAGTTGAATGTTAATTCGTTAAAGAATCTTCTTTTTTCCTTATCAAATCATTATTTGATGAGGGGATATGTAACCCATTTATTGTCTATTATAGGTTTTATTCATGATATCCCTTGAGCCAGCCCCGATGCTTGAGGATAAAGAAAAATGGTCCGTTTTCATTCTTTTGTATATCTGATCTTTTTTCTAGCAGTTTTTGAAGAGTGTATCCTGTATAAAGCGGTTCTCCTTACTCATCTGGTATCCAAGTGTTAAATAGCTTTCCAATGTATGCTAAAGCATAATATTTAAATAGCCAACATAAACCCTTTTACTAGAACAGCTGTTGTAGCACTACTGAGCATGAGCACAACTCATGTTAAGTACTTGGATGCGACTCTTTGCTTAGCCCTTATCCAAGCAGTTGTACTGAGTTCAATCTATTTTTCCTTTAGGTGTTGCAATAGACTACAGAAGTTCATTGAAAAAACATTTTGAAGTTTCTATCTGAACTCGTAGTACTGTAGATTCTTAAATTCCTATTTGGTTAACTGTTAAGTCGAAAGTTTTTGTTTTTTTTTCCTTTTAAATGTTTCACGTTGTGCTCAAATGATTGTGAACATTATACGAACTTGGGTATTCTGTTTTTCAGGTCCCTAGTGTTTCATGATTTCGTGGCGAAATGCCTAACAAAAGAACCTCGTCTACGGCCTACTGCATCTGAGATGTTGAAGGTAGTATGGTAAAAGTGAATGGCTATTTCCATAATTCTAATTATAAATTGGGTTATGAAGAACTTTTGTGTAAAATCTTGTATGTCAGGATAAATTTTTTCCCAAAATCAAATCCTTCTCTGCTAGAATCAACTTGAAGCAATGTTTTACTTAGACACTTGATTACTCTTGCAAGTATACAGTTCCTGTGAAACTAGTTATATTTGTCGTCAAGTGTAATGAGTTATTTCATTGTTTTGAAAAGGAAACGATCATTGCTTCATCTTTACCAATTCCCCCACAATCTGGAAATTGTTTTATTCTTAGTCAAACATATTTCATTAAAAATGCAGCACAAATTCATCGAAAAGTGCAAATGCGGCCCCTCTGCAATGGTGGGAAAGATTGAAAAGGCAAGGCAAATTAGGGCTTCCATGGCTTTGCAAGAACAAAATCTTGCCCCAGCTGAACGCGATGATGGTGTATGAAGTCCTTATTCTCTCTGTATGTTTCTGTCAAATAATTTATCCTAATAAGCAGTTTGTACTTTGAAACAGACAATTGTTGCTCACAAAATCAATGAGGACTATGGAGATACTGTACCTTCAAAGCTGCAAAATAATGGAATTCAAGTGGAAAATGAAGTATCTGCAACTGGCACGTTGCGGAAGCAGAGCATATTTGGTGATGTTGGACTGGCTGGGGAAGGTATGTGTGTTATTTGATTGAAGACTTCTGGGTGTTCTTTGTATGGTAGTTACATAGAAACTCATGCAAGTTAGGTAGCAGCTTAAGCTAAATTAGAAACTACTTTCGGAAACATATTTTAGAAATTAATATTTGGATGGAACTACTGGTAAGGCCTACGCCATCTATTGAATGGGTTAAAATATGCAAAGCTAATATATGCTTGCGTATTGAACTCTTAGCAGGGACATGAAGAAGCTCTTAATCCGTTACACATTCATTACTTGTTCTTTTTTCAATTGCATATGGTGAAGTCACCTTTGGGCCTCACGGAATTCACTCAGAATATTAGATTGACAAGGGCAGAGTGGTGTAGCTATTATTGATAGTAACTCTACTGCTTTTCTCTTTGTGAGACAAGACATCACATGATTATTGAAATATTGGGGTTGCTCTCTTCATATTGAACGCCTTTAAGAAGAATTGGCTAAATGAATTTTAGTGCAATAATTCTGCTTGCACATAATTTTTATTTCCCTTGTTTGAAAATCTTTTTTGCTCTTGGAGTTAAATCTATCTGATGGATTTGAAACCAATTTTTAACAGGTAATTTTGGCACTGTAATAATTCACAGTGAAATAGACAAGACTATTACTCAGACAGAAAATTTTAATGTCAAGGAACCTTCAGCTGTTCCTGGACTTCTTGAAAGCCCTCCAGATACTTGCACAGGAAGTAAACTGGCCAAACCCAGGTACTTTCCTCCCTAATATTTGTTGATCTTATTCAGATGTTTTGTTTAAGATATTTAGTTATTTTATTTGGGATAAGAGGTAAGGTGTGGATGGATGTGTTGTAAACTTGTAGTCTCCCATAAAATTTGTTCATGTAGTTGAGTTTGTTATTTCTTAAAAGTGAGCTCTGAACAATTTTACTGTCTTTAGTGGAACCAAATGTTTCTGTTTTTTCCAAGGGTGATAATACAATATTAATTGCCTAGCCAAAAGATAAACTGTATTTTCACAACAGCTTATTGAAGTTATTGGGATGCTCTATCAGGTTGGAAAATGCAAGAGGTGTTTCCAATAATGAAACTGTCACAAAGACAAAAGTTACATCTCAAGTACAAGTTGGAGGTCGAAACAGCATATGCAGTGGCACAGTGAAGAATGAAACTGTCAAAGGGAAAGCTTTTGCATTGCAAGATAAGGTAATCTTCCTGAATTCTATGCTTAGCGGGTGAAGGACCCTATCATAATCAAACATGCCCTCTTCAAGCTGCATCTCTAGTTTAGTCACTTGGCTTTCAACCCACTACACCATTTCCAACCCTTCCACTATAAAACCTCCCATCCTAAGGGACTTAAAACTTTCCATTTGGCAACAGATGTATTTAATTGCTTATTCTCGTTTCATGGCAGCTTTGGTCCATATATGCAGCTGGTAATACGGTGCCTATTCCATTTTTGAGGGCAACGGATATATCACCAATTGCTCTCTTATCAGACAATGTTCTTGGAGGCACACATCAGGATAATAGTGGAGCTGTAGCCATGGAGGCACTGCAGGAGCTTTTTACTGGCGATGGGCAGTCCAAAAAGGGACGAAGAGGCCAAAATGAGGTCAACTCTCTCTCTCTCTCTCTCTCTCTCTCTCTCTCTCTCTCTATATATATATATATATATATATATGTATTTATATTTATCTCCCTCTATATATATATATATATATTTATATCTCCCTCCCTCTCTCTTGAATATCTTTTAATCCCTTGATGTGCTGCAGATGCCCCTACCTCCGAGTGTTTACAAAAGGCTCTTTGCAAGTCCAACTCTAATGAATCTCGCACAAGCTTTAGCCTACCACAAGATGTACGTCAACCAAGTTAATATTTGAGATTGCTAAACCTAACCTTCTATGGCCTGTTTCAATTGAAAAACAAAACCACTGTATCACGTCACATTATCTCTCCTTGCCTTTTTTTTAACTCCCAAGGTTACATTTGCTTCAGGTGCTACGAAGATATGCCGCTCCAAGAATGGCAAGCAACTCAAGAACAGCAAACGATTCAAAATCTTTGTGATACACTAAGAACCATTCTTAGATTGTAGGACAATGTAGATTAGGCTGCCAAAACCAAAGGGTATATATTATTGTATGTAAAGAAAAAATGGTTGTCAAGGTCTTTGAATTTTACATTAATTTTAATTATCGTTTTTAAATTTTATTATTAGCAGTAGATACCTATGAATTAGGTCTAAATGTGTAGGGTCTTTCTAACAAATTTCTTAATGATTTCTGTTAAAAAAAACAATTGTCTTTATTTATACCAGAAATTGTGGAGAAATTTAATGGAAAAACTGAGCTTACACTTTTGGACATAGTGTAAGGCTAAGGAGCTAGTTAACTGTGGGTGGTTTTATAAGATATTTTGTAGTTGTGGTCTAATGGCTAATGCTGCTGCTTTGTTGTGTCTTGTGTTTTCTTTTTGCCTTACTTAAACTAATATTCAGTAAATAACTTTCCTTGTAGACTCACCGATACGCCTAACTTCGGAGAAATTAGATTTGTGCAGGTTTTCCTAGTTTTTTTCTTTATCGTTTACCGCCCAGGCTTCGGTCCTCTGGCTTGTGGGAAAAAAAAATTACGGGAAATAAATGTTAGAAACAAAAAATAAATTTAAAGTGGGGTAAAAATAATAGTTACCACAAGGGTATTTGTGGTATTTGAATTCAGAGCAACATCATCAAAATTAAGTGATCTCTTGTTCTTCCTAAAATTTCAGATCTTCTCCTTGGGCTCCATCAAGATCGAGAGGCCTTTACTCCTTACGGCGAGATTGTCGAATTGAAAATCATCAACAACCGTGACACTGAAGGTCCAATGGCTTCAGCTTCATCTCCTTAAGCAACGAGATGTGTATGAGGGACGCGATGAAAGACATGAACGACCAGAACCTCGACGACCGCAGTTTGTTTGGGAGGACCCAAGCTCAAATACAGAAGAAATAGAGAGAGATTGGGGGTACCCGATGGCACCCAAGCTCAAATACAGAAGAAATAGAGAGAGAAAAAGGTGAAAGAAAATTCATTCATATCCATTAATGTGAATATCAGTTGACTAAATACACTGCAAAACGTGAGCTATGTAGTTCTCCATGGGGAGAGTCCCATCAGGACCCTAGCCGTAAATAATTTCTTGTACTTCTCCATCAATTTGTTTCGTGTTTTTGGGTTCTTGACAAAACAGAACACTAATGCTCACATAGTTGAATCGCAGATACAGGTTTGTGGCAAGTTGAAATTTTGTTCAAACCTTTTGGCGAAAATGGTAACTTGTTCTGGTTCTATTAATTTCAATGTGTATTCTATCTAGTTGGCATTTTACAGGACAAGTAATTACACCTTGAGGCATGGGGATACGAGATTGGTGATTGTTGGTGGAAGGATAAAGATGTAGCCTCATGTATGTTTCTCGTTATATTATTCATTTCAAATTTGTTCACTTGTATTATGGGTTCACAAATCAAACACTCTTTCTAGTCTCCCTTATGGAGAAGTAATTGATTAACCATGTCTAATTACAAGTATTGCCAAATTCTAAATAGGTTGTCTGCGTACTTTAGAATGAATTCATAACTTCTAAACAATTCATCCAGTGTGAGGACAGAAGCATTATCTATTCACTTTGGCTTTGTCATGGCCTTAATATTCTCTTAATTCTTTCAACTAGATGAATGATTGATAATGGGTTAAGTTGGGGTCAATTTTTTTTGCTTTCATTTAACTTTAATGGGTACTACTCCTGGTGCATAACAACTTGTTAATTCTCAGCTATATCATATGTTATACTAAGTAGAATCTATGTTGTGTTCTTGTTGTCTGTATTAACCTTTCTGCTTTTAAAATGTTTAGAACCAAAGCTCTTGCCTCTTATACATTTTGACATGTTGTTGCTGTAATAATGTTTTAACTGATGACTCACAGTGTTAATCACTCCTGGATGCTCTTAGAAATACTTAATTTGTATTTTTTAGATTTCCTTGGACCCATTTGAAGAAATTGGGAGGGCAAATAGAAGTGCTGAGCAGCATAGAAGAAATTTTTGTTGGTACTTAGATTCAATCTGTTGTATTCACTTCGTTTTATCTAATAATGGTGCTATTCAACTATGTGTGATCATGAATGCATGCTTTGGCCCATTGATTGCTGAATTAATATTGAATGCATGACTAATTATGCATTGTTTCTGTGATCCGAATGTCCATGGATCCTTATGCGGGTCTGAGTCTGGATGGCTCTTCGTGGGTTACGCTGGACCAACACTTTTCCAGTGGAGTCAATTGATCAATCATATTGTTGTGAATTGAAATCTGATTGCCTTCGCTATATAATTGCCTTGTTGGCTCTGGAAGGTATGATTTCAATGCAGTTTGTTAGATGATATCATTTTGAGAAACATGGTGATTGATTGTTAATTATATCACATAAAGAATCTGTTGATTTTTAATTCTGATTGATGAGTCATATGGATTTTGGCTCAGCATATATGCATCTATTATTGATCAACGAGTAGCTCAAATGCTTTTGTAGTCTTTTATGCATCATATCATCTCAAAGGATTATTGATATGAAGTCATACGTTGATCAATGAATTGTTTTGGTTATTTTTGATAACTCTGTTTCCTTGTGTGATGAGACTGCTGACTATTATTGTTTTTTGAGATACATGTAGTCATTGCTTGCAACTTGATTGAAACATTGGTGTGTTACTTCAATCTGGAATGTCAATTTCGTATGCTTTACTCTATCCCGCTTAATTGAATATTGAAGTCACTGACAATTTCATTTTTTGAATTTATGATGTGCCCATCTGAAGGCTATTATGCTAATTTATTGATCAATTGATCCACAAAATTCAAATTGATCATCTGGGCTCAATCGTACAATGGTGGGTTAAGCTCAATAAATTGAGCTTGTACTCTGTGGTTGCGTGCTTATTTGGAAAGCCAATTATGAGTTTTGTATGCTGTGACAGATGAGTATTTTATAGAATACTGGTTGATGATTTTTCACAAAGTAATTATTTTGATTGAACTTAGTTGATTTTCCAAGTTGATGTGTTGATATAAATGCATTCAGATTATTCTCTTTTGATTGAACTTAGTTGATTTTCCAAGTTGATGTGTTGATATAAATGCATTCAGATTATTCTCTTACGGCGTATAATAGGTATTTCAAATGAGGAAGGGTATGCGTTCTTATTCAGGTCGAAGAGGTAAGGGTAGACGTCGTCTTCAATGTTGTTCTTTGTTATGCGAACTCGTCACCTCCATGTACCATCTCCAATGTACAAATCACAATTTCCAAAACTCAATGGGGGTGCACTTGATGTTCTGGTTGTCGGTGTTTTCGAGTTTCAAGTGTGTCTACTCTTGCTGCAGGTGCGATTCCAGCTCGTCCATCGTCGCCTTCAGATCGTTTATGTACAAAAGGGCATCTGAGAGGAACGACGCCAGATCCATTCTCGACACGGTCGGGACCATCGCTCGGAGTGCGGAGGACTGGGGGTTAAATTGGTCCCTCCATTGGTTTTCTGGGTCCACGTGGTTCAACAGCGTTGCTCGGCAGAGCCCCGGCTTGCGGCCTTCTTTTTTATCCGGCCGGCTCGGACAATCGGCATCCAGAAATTTGGCTTTCGGATTTCGGTCAAGTCCATTTAGATTGGGGATCGAGTGCGGGATCTGAACCGATTTCCGACCCTTCTCGTTAATCATCTACGCGACTGCAGTTTTGAAGATGCAAACATACCGTTTGAAACAGGGTTTTATTGCCATATCTTTGTTGATTGATTATGTTGGCCGTTTATTTTGTGGGGTAAAAAATGTCGTGTGAAGGTTGAACTTGATGCATTGGCTCGGAGGGTCCAAGGCTTCACTAATTCTTTCTTAAGGTACCCATCCAATCTCTTACTTGTCCACTACTGATTTACAAACAAGATAATCATCTCTTAGGTTTTCCACTAGATTCCTAATGATATCCCCAAATTGTTATGTGCCGTTTGTATTTGATTTCTATTGAGCGAATTGAATATATGAGATGAACAATGATATGGAAATTTTATTGTTGCTAAATTTCAGGGATACTGGTATGCGTTTCAATGGTGTGGTGAATAAAAGTTCAGTTTGGTTCTCTAGTCTTGGTGGTGCAGGTGGTGGTGGAGTGGGGGTAGTTAGCATATAGAGTTTTGGGTTTATTTTTGGGTCAATTCCAATTAGTTTTTTTGAGTTCATATTTTGAATTTTGTAAGAATGTGCTTTTGATTGGATCGATCTGATGTGTGGAAAGTGAGAACTTTTCTAATATAGGAGATTGATTATTGCCTCTATGTTCATTTGTTGCAACATATGTTAAATTTAGCAGTTGACTTGGTTTTAAGGTTTAAGGATGCTTTACAGAGTTAATTTGGTTGAGTGATTTGTTTGAGCATACTGTATTTTAAAAAAGGAATTATCTCACGTTTTAAATTGTGTATTGTGTTATTATTTTGGGGAGTGCTTGATTAGTTTGAATTGTATTTTTAATGTTGGCAGAAAACTCGGTTGTGTTGGTCATTGTTGCGGTGTTTTGAATTGCCTAATTATGTGTTAAATTTTGTAGGGGTTCGCACGTTAAATGATCTAGAGGAGTCCTAATAGTTACTGGTGGTCTGACGAACTTGAATTTTTGTTCCGTCTTAATTGCAGGGGAAAGTGTATCTTGTAGGGAAAGAAAGTTAGCTCTATTGTTTTCATATTTAATGTATTCTAAGGCAATTGGACATTGAGATGTGGAAGTAAAGTGAAGAAAGTTGAGGGCACGTCTTGTAGTAGTAAATCCCTTTAGATGCAAAACTTTCTTGCACAATTAGATTCTCACCATTCCAAAGCGGCTACTATAAATATGACAAAAGAGATGTTTGTATTGTTGTTAAATTCCTCCTCCATACATTAGAATGGTTGATTATATTGTTCTTGTACATCCTTACATATCACTTTGTGTTTGTGTAAGGTTTTGTTTATTAATGCCTATAGTTGAGTATCTTTTTTCAATTTGCGTGTATATTTGCAAACATGCCCTGGCCAAAGCCAGCGCTTGAATTTTATGAAGAACCGGATGTATTAAACCAAAACTACACTTGGGACCCTATTTTTAAATTTATTTGATGGTTAAGTTGGCACATTATACTGCCTCATTGTTATAAGGTGCATACAATTTCAAACAATTTGGATTATAAATGCAAACCGTCGGACTTGTTTGGGTGTTATATGATCCTGCCTAGGTAGATGGTGGATGTTTTTACAAATTTGTTTTGATGTGTGGACCCTAAGTATAAAGTGCCATATTTTGTTGGTTGAATTGGTAAGCTCTGTAAAAGTCGGTTGTTTGAATAAAGATAATTAAATATGTAATAATCATAAAAAGTTGCCGTGAATTTGTATGGACTTCTTATGCATTTATATTTTTACTTGGTTGTAAAAAAATGTAGGAATAAATTTCATCAAAACCATGGTCGAATGCCCAGGCCAACTTTCCAAGTAGCCTAGCTCGAATGATCTTTGCTAAATATAAGATCAATAGGCAAGCAAAAGTGCATATTCCAACTCGAAGCATATGTACTTGAATTGAATTAGGAACCAGATTTATGAAATCAAATCAATAATTGAGATCCTATTTACGAAATAAATAGATTGTTATGTTAGCAAATTTAGCCGCATACTATTTGATACCATTTGGAATAGAAATGAAAAAGATAAGTTATGAAGTCTCTGCTGTAACTAGATTTAGATAGAAACGAAATTGAACTGATTCATATACTGGTGCAAGGTTTTGTACATATGCCAAAAGGCCATTTCACTCTTCAACCCTATTTGGCCACACTAAGGTGTGGGTAATATGGCAAAAGAAAAAGGGAATGATGGCATATTATAGGGATCCTTCAAACTAAACAAAATGCCACATGCCTAGCAAACATGGTAGGTTCAGTTGGATTCAAAAGAAGAGTCACAAAATCCAGAAACCAATTTTCTAAGCAGGCCATTTATAAGATGGGATAGACCTGCGGACTGTAACACGTCGAGGCCTAAGGGGGTCAATAACTTGTTTTGATACTCGGTGTTCAGCAGTACCACCTAAGCGGTTGGTTGATGTTGGCAGCTTCGCTGGAGGAGTTGGGTGAAGGGAGGAGCTGCCGAATGCGATGCAGTCTAGTTCAAAAGGGAGTTCAGTCCCAATTCGAGCCATGATAGTTTTAGTGAAAGTTGATAAGGCCGTATTGTGGTCATCTAGCACAAGATCGAGAACAAGTTGAAGTCGCTCGTTCGTAGAACTATACTGCGAACAAACAAATTATTGCAATGTAAAAGACAGGGCAGTGATATGGGATGAAAGCAAGGAATGTGTATAATGCATGATCTCGCTTTGATAATGACAACTTACCGTGGTAGACGGAAACCAAGAGTTTCCATTGTTTTGCATATTCCTAATGACAAACAGCCCACAATCCCACGTGTTGGGCTGCCTAAGAGCAGCCTGGACATGGACTTTGAAGCGAGAAAAAAAACTAAGGTCGCCATAGATAGAGAAGAGAACGTCCTCATACAAGAAATCCAATGCACCAAGCTACAAACATTGCAGTCAAAAAATATCAGAAGTGAATAACTTAATGGTTTGCACCAGATGTTTATAACGAATAAGAAAAGTAAACAAAGTGAAAAAACCTTACAATAACTTGAACTTGGCGAGCTCGGGCCTCATAACAAGACTGGCTAACAAGGCTATCCCAAACCTCAACAACTCGTTGTGGAATGCGTATGACAATTAGATACCAATGTCTTCGATCGCCATCATGAATGGGAATAAACATCTAAAATAGTGCAAGATAATGTCGATGTGTAGTTAAGATGACCGTGGTGTAAGATGACACTACTTTTAAGAAAAGTTTGTTAAGAAAGTTGATAATGTAATACGTATGTAAGGAGTTGGTGGGATTTGGAGAAATAAACATATAACATGAGTACATTGAGGCAGCTGTCCCACAAAGCGTGATCCAAAAGGCAAACCTTTTCAGCATGACGAGCGAAGTGGACCTTAGAGGTGCCATTGAGTGCATAATATCAGGACAGTTGCTGCAACAATATGTTAAAGCATACTTATAGGCGTACTTGTAGACTGGAGTGATAAGAAAAGATTGCAGAGAATCAAAAGTAACACGCTAAATGTACCCGAAAGCATGTGTGAAAGAACCATTCATGAGATGATGCGAATTAGAGCAAGTCGGCAGCAACATTTATTACCTATGCAGAAAACGAATACAACATAAAATGCGTATTTATGAAATGTAGTTAATAACACAAAGGTAACATTATGCATACATCACACTCCAACCACATCTGAGGCTTGAGGGAGGAAAATGACTGCCGCTTCAAAGTTCGAAAGGGGGTCTTCACCACTGGGCAACCATGACTAGGGAGACACATGTTTATGAAAATGAAAATGAACACATTATACACAAGCCATCACCTTAAATGAAATTGCACACATGAATAAGGAGGGATGACAAACCGTTTGGTGTTTGAATCGAAAATGTAGGAAAGGATCTTACGTTCCTTCAAGCATAGATTTGTGAAGAAGTTAGGAGGGGCTGAACTTGGGGGCCCGATGGGCGTCCAATCATATGCAGTGGACGTAAGATCAATTAAGTTTTCAGCTTGTTCTCAGTGTTTCGTCATCTGATTATCCGCATGAGGAAAGGACCTCATTCCATGCATCTTATGGTGAGGTCTTTTGATCGAACTTGAAACCTCCTCGTCGGCAATGTTGGACATGTTGATAGGCCATGGGGTGAATTTAGAGGTAAACTGATGTTTGTTGGTGGATAGGGATGTATACCCCTGAAAAAGTAAATTGTTAGACAAATACAATAATTAGGTAAAAAGGCATTCTTAATATTAAATTAGGGTGGGCACAATGAAACGAACCTGAAAATGAACACCCTGGACAAACAAGTGGGTACCCCAATCAAGTGGTAAGAATAGTACATTAGTGTGGTGACAAACATGTTATTGTTTAATTAGTGGTCATTAAAAGAAGTGTGCCATTTTAGTTTTATTTTTTAAAACATATGAATTGGCCAAAGTAACATGAAAAAAAGCAGGATGCAACCCGACAGGAGAAATGCAGGAAGCAAAAAACACCCCACTGGGGAACAAACCTCGCGGACGATCAAAGAACCGAACCAATTCACGGTTCAAAGCCACCAAATACCAAGCAGTAGAGACACAATTTCTATCCCAAGTGATCAATATGTGCATCTAATTACAATCTTCCAATACATTCAATAATTTAATCCCAAATAAATCAAGCATAAGAGATTAGACCTTAATGTGCGACCTCCCTATAGAATTTGAACTGCTACGTGCCAACCAACTTATTTAATTCATGCAGTAATGGACAATGCAGTAAAGGACGCTGCAACAATGGGTTGTGACTTGACGAATGACAGGACCCATCCCAATCCCCCAGGGATTAGTGCGGGATGACCCTGCTCCCGTCTGACACGAAGTGTCAGACAAGGGATATTTTCGTCCTTTGCCCTCCCGGGCTATCAGAGTACGCCAGGATCCGGAGGAGGTATGTGATATCTCGGTCTCTGCTACAGTCCACATCCGATGTCAACCTGAAGGGCAGTCAAAACATTAAAAACTGTGAGTGGACAAAACAAAAGTTTATAAAACATTTAATAAGGAAGACATTTGTACCCTCCACTAAAAAGCATGCATGCATTCGAAAACCATTTATCCAAAACAAACCATATGTGGGACTAAGCCCAAAGCAGATATAAACCAAGGTCGAAAGGACCACAATGAAAACGACCATACGGGCCACTGCCCAAATCCATAAGGGACTCGGCCCCAAACCATAAAGAAACCAAGTACACGAGCTACTGCTCAAATCCTGTGCACACCTGTACACACCACATATCATATAACATATATCCATCACATACATATATATAAGTCACACAACCAATCCTGTCACGGTATCCAAAGCCACGCGCGTGCTACCCGGGTCTCAATCCGAGTCTTCTCAAAGTCAAGATCAATGTCCGTAGACCTCTGACCCTACCCGAGGTAATAGTAATCATAGCCTTCCTGAGAGTAAGGAACCCAACTGGGGGGTGACTCCACTCAGTCGGTGCTCCGTGACTACTCCGGGGTCCACCCAGGCCAACGACCCTCCCCGGAGGAGATAATAGAAGTAAAGGAAGGTAGACGAACATATATATATATATATAACATAAACATTCATGACCGGTTCCTCTGAACCGTCATGATCCATAATATCCATAATCAGGTAACATGCCGGTTCCCATAAACCGTCATGTACCGTAATAACCAACAAGGGTTCATGCCGGTTCCCATAAACCGTCATGAACCTAGGACTCCATTTAAGGTTCCCTGACCTGAAATCATAAACCGTAAAGTGACTGGGTCTCGTACCCGAACATAGGACACCAACTGGGCACCGTGCCCGGAATCTGAGGTCATATGCCCGAGACAAAACCAAATGGATTTCATACCAGAGTTTATCATTTTGAAATCCAAATTCAGTTCATTTAAATCAATAAAGAAATACAGACCCGTATAAGCACCGTATAAGGCCGAAACCTCAAAATACGTGCTTATACGTAACCACATACAAATGCACCCATGGCATCATCAAACAAGTAATAAAACATATAATAAACATTTATGCATGCACCAATTTAGAAAACAAGGTCCACTCACAGACCGTCCGAGCTGCCGCCTCGATTTGCGTGCCATACGGCTCCCCGAGCCGACCACCGTCACCGGGACTCCCAAACCTGTCCAAATCGTAATAGAAGGTTACTAACTACTTAATTAACCTCCCACTAAAGCCCCGTAATTTTCCCGTATTTTTAACTATTTTAATCCCGAACCGAAACCTTCCGATGCCCCGAAACATCTCGAGACGGTGTCCGATCGACACGAAACCAGTCCCAAAATGTTCGTTACATCGAATAGAAGATTTCGTATGTTGGAACCTTCCCCAGATTCCATGCCACGCGCCCTCACGCGCCCCTGAAGTGGCTGCGCGTGGGCCTCACGCGCCGCTACAGTGTCACCTGCTCCAGCGATCGAACCGGTCTGGGCCGGCCGGTCCGGTCCAACCTCTGCAACTGGACCGGCGTAACCGGTCCAGGCCTCCTTCTCCCTCATTTTTGGTCCGATTTCCTCCGTTCCAATTCCTAAATTCCTATTTTCTCATTTCCAATCTATCCCAATCCTTACAACCTAAGAAAACTACCTGAAACCCCTTGGTTCGAAATGGACCTCACGGTCCCATTTTTCCGATCGGTCCCCCACGGCTTCTCAGCCGTTAACCCTCACCAAAACCGTCCTAAAACCTTCCTAGCATCCTAATAATCATTCCCTAATCATTTAAAACCAACCATAATGCTCACATCGAAAAATGAGGAAAAACGGGCTTACCGGGTACCCGATCGGGTTTTGGGCTCCCGCCACCGCCCACGGCGGTTCCAGCCACCAGCTGCCGTCCTAGTCCTCCTCTCTCACTCTCCTGGTTCCTCAGATCATAAGGGATGAAGGTTTTGGGATTTTGGGTGAAATGGGATCGGGTGAAAATGGTTTGAAATGGAGAGGAATGATCGATGAAGAGGCAAGTGAGATGCATGAAGGAAAAATGATGTCCATTGGATGGGTGACACTTGTCACTCATCCATTGGGCCTCCAGCAAATATCTGGGCCCACTAGAGACAAAACTGCACTTTTTGTCTCGTAAAACGTGCCGTCGTGAATAGTAACCGGGAACTTCCGTGAACCGTAACTTTGTCGTCGAACGTCCGAATTCGACGTGCCGCCTGTCTACGGATTCGTATCGTCCTTATCTACGTAACGGTCTTTGGCCCTCGGCCATCGGACCTCCCGATCAAAAAGTCAACATTTGACCCCATTTAACCAAAATTACCAAAATGCCCCTAAACTTCCGAACGTCATAACTTCTTCCTCGAACGTCGGAATTGAACGTGCCACCTGTCTATGAACTCGTGACGTCACGAACTACGTCACGGTCATCAGTCAAAGTCCATTTGACTGCCCGATTAAAAAGTCAACGTTTTGCCACCATCAGGGGCAAAACGGTCATTTCGTACCGTTCGTCCGATTTCGCTCTACTAATCACGGATTAGCCTCACTAATCGTGATTAGTCACTAATCTAATCTAGGAATTTGGGACGGGTCGTTACAACCTTCCCTCCTTAATTAATTTCGTCCCCGAAATTCCAACCGACCTAATCTAACCGTTCTTCCCTCCTTAATTAGTTTCGTTCTCGAAACTCCAACTATCCTAATTCCACATCCACCTCGTGGAAAGTGAAATCGACCTACCTCGCAACACGTGTACGCTAGTACACCCACTAACCAGAACAATACTTACTCGTCTACAGCCCGACGTGCCACTAACGCTCTCGTCGTATCGACTACACTCGACCACGTCGAAGAACAGTAGCCATACGGTCCGAATTGACACTACTTGTCAAATCTACCATCTTGTTGATACAACAACTAGACGGTTCTCTTCTCAATCACTAATCTAGCCTGACGTCTGCTCCCACTGGGAGCCATCAGACCTCACTCAACGATCCACGCTGACACCTCCGACAGACCGTCACCACTTGACAGTCGTCAGTCGAAAGCTGACACTATACTCACTCGTGGTTACACTAACCACCAACGGACCCAACCAGAAGTAAACACTTACCCACACAGCCTTTCACTCAATCTGTGTGTAACTAGACCCATCAGAAATACCATGACCCAATGCACAGTATCCAATGTCCAGTCCACGACCCCGACTACTCCAATGGTATCGGAACCATGCCGACTACCAACACGCTCTCCAACGTACCACTGGTATAACCTATATACCGTCACCAGACATCCCAAGTCTGCCCGGTATCGTACCTCGAACAACGTACAAAGTACGTACATCTACCCAGCGACATACCACAACAATAACCAGACCACCTAGGTCGTAGTCAAACACGTTTCAATTATGGAGTTCATCTGTCCGATCTAGACAAATCGAAACTCTAACCCATTATCTATTTCCAAATCCGAATCCGAATCCGCAATTTCGTAAGAAATCCCGAATCCAAATCCAGAAATCATATCCGTAATCATGTCCAAATTCGAATCCAAAATCATTATTCCGTAAGCTAGCATTTGGAATAACTATTCCGAACCCAAATCCATAAAAGAAAATCTATAGTCAAGCTCTAGAATCAAATCCTGAATCGTCACCCAGAATCCGATTCCAAAACCCAAATACAGAAATCCTCTTTCAAGTTCCAAAATCAAATCCTGAATCGTCATCCAGAAATCTGGTTCCAAAACCTGAAATATCGTTCACGTCTACCTAGACGTACCAAAACCAAACCTATCGGTTACCCACTCAACCGATTACCACCATACGATCGATTGACTTCATAGGGAAGTCAATCCCAACATCAACACAACACTAGGTCAGACAAAATCCGACCTCGTCAGACACCTACTCATCGGACAACTACTCAGGCGAGTAGTAAGCCATATGGGATTTACCTCGAAAAGAAGTTCAGTCCCAACATGCTCCACTCAACATCCAAGTAAGAGTAATAACGCTCCACCTATCTGGATATCCAAATCATGATCCAGATCCAACACTACGTCAAACGACTATAGACGTCACGATCGAGACTGTGGGTCCTCCCCAATCACCTCGTATCGATCCTTGGCATTCCACTGCGGAAAACCAAGAATGATCGAATAATCCATCCTACGTGAATGCAAACAACACTCGCTGCACTCACCACGTCATGTAACCTGACATCGTCTGCCACCAAGTAAAAAAAAATGAGGAATCTCAGTCACCTAACTTCGATATACTCATCTCCTCCTGATGGTCCAGAACAAATCCCGGGTCCACCAACCAATACACAATCAGTGTACGAGTGGCAACCAACAACATCTATATCATCAACGTCATCTACCATCATCAATCATGGTAAAATCCGAGAAGTCACCCAAAACGACTTCGACATACCCGTTACCAATGCGGAAAACCCGTATTCCACTCGTCACCTCAATCGCAACCTCTCGCGATTCCGAAGTTCCAACAAGAGTGGAAACAACATACCCGGACATCAACCACGTGTCCCCTAACCAGTTTAACTCTATCTGAGTTCCACTCCTGAACCACAGATACCGAACATATGCCCATTACGACGGAGTCACACCCCGATCCGTAACTCATCGTCATCACGATCACCGGCACCAGCACCAGCACTAGCACCAGTATCATCACCTGTCAGCATCAGCACAAAGTGTGCAAATCAGATAATCCTGGATCTCCGCTCATACCGAACGACGACCCCGTACCTCTGTTCGAAGAGGGGAACTCTGTCTCCCTCGTACCCGACAACTCAGGGTACAGTTACCCTGACAGCTCAGGCGAGAAAAGGAAAACGTTCCCCGAACGTCCCCGATTCCCAAAAATCGTAACTACAACGACTCTCGGTAGTAGTGCCTGCTACACACTCGTGCAGACCTAACTACCAGGCACCGCTATCGAGACCCCGCATCCAACGAAATCACTCGCCCGTACCAAATACTCTGTATCCCCGCTCCGGGATTCCATCGACAAGTACCAACCCTGGTAACTTGTCCAACAATCTCTATCCTGTCGTAACTTGACTAAACCATTGTCGTCTACCAGGTCATCCACGACCTTAGTTGCACCAACCCACAACTGAAGTAGCACGACAACCAACTCGGTCTAACCGATACGTACAACCCTGACTGTGAAGTGCAGTCCCAACACAAGCTGACATGACTAGACCGACTAACGAATCCAAATCCGAATAGTCGTCCAAGTCAAACCACCAGTCAACTCCCATTTCCGAACCATACACATACGGTAGGGTTCCACGATCACACCTAGAGTTCCCCTGAACCCAACTGCATAAGGCAGTAAAATCAACAATCTGACCGACCCCGCGGTCTGGACATCATAAAGACGTCAATCCAACTAGGATTTCACGAAACCAACAGCTAACTGCCGACCGCAGTAAACCCAACTAGCTCAACATAATCCGACCATCTAATGGTCACAACATCGAATCAGTCGTCGGAATCGATCCTACGACATCGTGAAGACGATCCCAACTAGCCGTCTCACGATCCAAAACTCTAACGTAATACTACGTTAAGCCTTCCGTAGGGTTCCACACTGCCAACCCTAACAGAACCATGGCAACCCCGGCATCGAGTGCCAAACCAAGGCTTGCCAATCCTACTAACTATCGTACCGGCACCCAGACAATCAGGTTGACCACGGACTGCAGCCCCTTGAGATATCACATCCTCGACCTGCGTACATACTCCAAGAGCTACACGGTTGCTCGAATAGAGACAACCCCGCTCTGATACCACGTTGACAGGACCCATCCCAATCCCCCAGGGATTAGTGCGGGATGACCCTGCTCCCGTCTGACACGAAGTGTCAGACAAGGGATATTTTCGTCCTTTGCCCTCCCGGGCTATCAGAGTACGCCAGGATCCGGAGGAGGTATGTGATATCTCGGTCTCTGCTACAGTCCACATCCGATGTCAACCTGAAGGGCAGTCAAAACATTAAAAACTGTGAGTGGACAAAACAAAAGTTTATAAAACATTTAATAAGGAAGACATTTGTACCCTCCACTAAAAAGCATGCATGCATTCGAAAACCATTTATCCAAAACAAACCATATGTGGGACTAAGCCCAAAGCAGATATAAACCAAGGTCGAAAGGACCACAATGAAAACGACCATACGGGCCACTGCCCAAATCCATAAGGGACTCGGCCCCAAACCATAAAGAAACCAAGTACACGAGCTACTGCTCAAATCCTGTGCACACCTGTACACACCACATATCATATAACATATATCCATCACATACATATATATAAGTCACACAACCAATCCTGTCACGGTATCCAAAGCCACGCGCGTGCTACCCGGGTCTCAATCCGAGTCTTCTCAAAGTCAAGATCAATGTCCGTAGACCTCTGACCCTACCCGAGGTAATAGTAATCATAGCCTTCCTGAGAGTAAGGAACCCAACTGGGGGGTGACTCCACTCAATCGGTGCTTCGTGACTACTTCGGGGTCCACCCAAGCCAACGACCCTCCCCGGAGGAGATAATAGAAGTAAAGGAAGGTAGACGAACATATATATATATATATAACATAAACATTCATGACCGGTTCCTCTGAACCGTCATGATCCATAATATCCATAATCAGGTAACATACCAGTTCCCATAAACCGTCATGTACCGTAATAACCAACAAGGGTTCATGCCGGTTCCCATAAACCGTCATGAACCTAGGACTCCATTTAAGGTTCCCTGACCTGAAATCATAAACCGTAAAGTGACTGGGTCTCGTACCCGAACATAGGACACCAACTGGGCACCGTGCCCGGAATCTGAGGTCATATGCCCGAGACAAAACCAAATGGATTTCATACCAGAGTTTATCATTTTGAAATCCAAATTCAGTTCATTTAAATCAATAAAGAAATACAGACCCGTATAAGCACCGTATAAGGCCGAAACCTCAAAATACGTGCTTATACGTAACCACATACAAATGCACCCATGGCATCATCAAACAAGTAATAAAACATATAATAAACATTTATGCATGCACCAATTTAGAAAACAAGGTCCACTCACAGACCGTCCGAGCTGCCGCCTCGATTTGCGTGCCATACGGCTCCCCGAGCCGACCACCGTCACCGGGACTCCCAAACCTGTCCAAATCGTAATAAAAGGTTACTAACTACTTAATTAACCTCCCACTAAAGCCCCGTAATTTTCCCGTATTTTTAACTATTTTTAATCCCGAACCGAAACCTTCCGATGCCCCGAAACATCTCGAGACGGTGTCCGATCGACACGAAACCAGTCCCAAAATGTTCGTTACATCGAATAGAAGATTTTGTATGTTGGAACCTTCCCCAGATTCCATGCCACGCGCCCTCACGCGCCCCTGAAGTGGCTGCGCGTGGGCCTCACGCGCCGCTACAGTGTCACCTGCTCCAACGATCGAACCGGTCTGGGCCGGCCGGTCCGGTCCAACCTCTGCAACTGGACCGGCGTAACCGGTCCAGGCCTCCTTCTCCCTCATTTTCGGTCCGATTTCCTCCGTTCCAATTCCTAAATTCCTATTTTCTCATTTCCAATCTATCCCAATCCTTACAACCTAAGAAAACTACCCGAAACCCCTTGGTTCGAAATGGACCTCACGGTCCCATTTTTCCGATCGGTCCCCCACGGCTTCTCAGCCGTTAACCCTCACCAAAACCGTCCTAAAACCTTCCTAGCATCCTAATAATCATTCCCTAATCATTTAAAACCAACCATAATGCTCACATCGAAAAATGAGGAAAAACGGGCTTACCGGGTACCTGATCGGGTTTTGGGCTCCCGCCACCGCCCACGGCGGTTCCAGCCACCAGCTGCCGTCCTAGTCCTCCTCTCTCACTCTCCTGGTTCCTCAGATCATAAGGGATGAAGGTTTTGGGATTTTGGGTGAAATGGGATCGGGTGAAAATGGTTTGAAATAGAGAGGAATGATCGATGAAGAGGCAGGTGAGATGCATGAAGGAAAATTGATGTCCATTGGATGGGTGACACTTGTCACTCATCCATTGGGCCTCCAGCAAATATCTGGGCCCACTAGAGACAAAACTGCACTTTTTGTCTCGTAAAACGTGCCGTCGTGAATAGAAACTGGGAACTTCCGTGAACCGTAACTTCGCCGTCGAACGTCCGAATTCGACGTGCCGCCTGCCTACGGATTCGTATCGTCCTTATCTACGTAACGGTCTTTGGCCCTCGGCCATCGGACCTCCCGATCAAAAAGTCAACATTTGACCCCATTTAACCAAAATTACCAAAATGCCCCTAAACTTCCGAACGTCATAACTTCTTCCTCGAACGTCGGAATTGAACGTGCCACCTGTCTATGAACTCGTGACGTCACGAACTACGTCACGGTCATCAGTCAAAGTCCATTTGACTGCCCGATTAAAAAGTCAACGTTTTGCCACCATCAGGGGCAAAACGGTCATTTCGCACCGTTCGTCCGATTTCGCTCTACTAATCACGGATTAGCCTCACTAATCGTGATTAGTCACTAATCTAATCTAGGAATTTGGGACGGGTCGTTACAACGAAACTGATACTTGCCAACCAAATTATTTAATTCATGCATAATGGACCATGCATACAAACTGACCTCAGTTGGAACCTTTGGGTAATTTGCCTTGGATTCTGGGGGATTAGGACATCCTTGTGGTGAGGGGGTACCTGCCCTACTTCGGCCATGACAAACACCGTCTACATGTGGGGAGGGCCTAGCATTTGGTTTCACATCATCCCCATAAATGGAATCATTAAATGCTTCCAACAAATCACGCTTCAGATTGGAGAATGATTCTTTTAGTGTACACGCAAGTTCTACTTTGAAATGACTAAGGGAGTCTTCAAATTCATGCATTCTAGTTGAGACGCTAGTCAATGTTGGTTCCAACCTCCCAACTCTTGAATTCATAATTTCAATCTACTTCCACTTACCACATATCTGTTTTTTAACCTGGAGCATTAAAACAACAGTATATGTCACAATACTTTACACAATTGATTTCTTTTTAAAATGAAGGGGTGGTCCCTGAAAAATCCCACTAGGAAGCAAAGTTGGGCGGTATATCAGTGGTCCCTAAACCTTTTGGCCGCAATGGAAAAAACCATACGAAAGGTTTTCATCGGGTAAATGGAAAAAGTACTAGTACTTTTTCACCATTATTGTAAGGGAAATCCAACAATACATGGTGCATGGTCACCTCAAGTTTCGTACGTAAAGAAACTGCCAAACACAATGACGTGTCTTCCGAGTCTAGTATAAGAAGTAAGGGTAGTGTCAACACACCTCAATGCAAATTTTTTTTGAGTTGGACCGCGACACAGCATCGACCACAGACGTCCTGCATACGATGGGGAATATTGAATAGAATGGCAACGTAATTAAGAAATTTAGAATTTTAGAATGTCTTAGTGTAAGTACCTTAACATTTTGAACGTCTCATTTGGAAGGGTTTGCGAAGGCCGGTTGCTAGGAGACGACCTAGGACGCTTGTGATGTGAGTATTTTGGAGGGGTTGGATTGAAACTAGGCATGGATGTAGCAACCTCATCGGTGGACTTAACACCCTCAAGACCCATTTGTGGAAGTCCCTCCTCGTGCAACGGAGACACGGGTGCGGGGTCGTTGTCATGTTTATCCGGATCTTTATTCAGGTGGGGTTGGGTGGACATACTTGGTCGATGTTGCAATGGATGCGGGGGCGATGGTGCAGGCAGGTTGCAATGGTATGATGGTGATAGCGTCAAGTGCGTGGGTATGGGGAGGAAGCCGATTATGCTGTGCGGACTGGGGTTGTCTGTGCGTGGTGGCGGGCTGGCAGACTGAAGATGTAGATATTTTGATGCTTGCTTCCTAATGGGTGGGCTTTAAAAAATCAAACTTTTAGCTGGTGTAAGTCCAATTTGAAATTGGTGTTTAGTAGATAATTTTTGTTTTCCTTTTACCATTTGTAAGGTGGTGGTTCAGCATTGTGAAATTCAATTATCATTTTATGTTATTGTTCAATATGTTTGTGAAGAATTTACACAAATGGTTATGCATAAACTTTCAGGTTATGGTTATATCTATTTTGTTTAGTTGTTATCATATAAGTTGAAGTACGTTGTCTGGTCCTTCAGGTTGGTTTCTTGATTAAGTGAATTAGTTCCTTGTATATGCCGAAAAAGGTCATAGGTGAATTAAATGAAAATTTAAGTTCGGGAACAGCAATATGTGTAGGATTTTTGGTTCGAACAAATAGTTTTTTATAGGCTTATATTTCAGATGTTCACGGCGCTCTATCTTAATGAATATACAGTTATGTCCCTTTTTTGGGATGTTGGTTTCGGAACACCAAATGCAATTCAAACAGTTTCAGTCCTTCCACCCAATTTCCATATTGTTCTATATTAATGACCATCCTTATGTTCATTGGTGTGAATTTCTTATCATCAATAATTTTAGCTTCGTTATCATCTAACGGTTATTTTCAGGGCAATGCTTATGAATGTTGCTATTGGAGTTTGATTCTCTGATTTTCTTATGCACCATTTAGCATTATATGTCATTTTGTATAGTTTAAAGGGAAAGTGTTCATTGAATTAATGTTCGCAATTGGTTGACTTACAAATCTGTTTTTGTAATATAGACTTAGTGGTTTCTATTGGATCTTGATGTTTTCAATGGCTGTGATGTAGTGGCGTTAGTCGTATTATTAGTTCATTATTTAAAAAATAATATTCACTCTCCTATCTTATCAACTGCTTCCATGATTTCTTCCTTATTTGTTCTATGTCTTCAGCCCTATTTATGATATCCGTCTTTCCTCACGTCCATCCAAATATGCACATACATTTACCCTATCTTGAAATAAAAAAAGAAAAATAAAAAGAGGGTGCATATACAAAGTTTTCTATCAAGATACATTTGACAATGTTTGCTACCAATATGCAATTTTTGGGATGAAATATACGAAAACGTGGCAAGGTTAGTTTTTTTGGAAACACTTTTCGTCCAATGTTGGAAATAAAATTAAAATAATATTTCATGTCTCAACGTTGTAAGGGAGACAATCATAATTTGAAGGGGAGAGTTTTACCGAAAACACTCAAATATGTCTCCAACTGACGAGGACGGCACAACTCCCACCAACATATGGTAGCAGTGTTGCCCTCACTAGAAACTTTTATACGCATGGGTGAGTCGAGTTTGTTAGTCCGATTCATTATCATTGATTAAGATTACGGCCATGTTTAGGGAAAATATATGGTGAGCTTACTAACGCAGACATGATCGCAAGATAATTTACAACTGTAGACGACGCTGATCTATTTTATACTCGGTATGCAAATGCTGTTGGGTTTTCAGTGAGGAAGGGTTACATGGATAGGAACAAGCACAATGTAGTTACCAGAAGGAAATGGACGTGTTCAAAAGAGGGGCATCGAAGAAGAAAGTGGATTGAGTTGGATGGGCGGGTTAATACTGTAACGACCCGTAACAAAAATTAGGCTTAAGGCTGTGATTAAGATGGGATTAGTGAGTCAATTGGTGTTTAGTTGGTTACTTTTGGTCGGTTAGCGTAGCATGACGATTTTGCCCCTGATTTGGGTCAATAGTTGACTTTTAGTTTGAGCGGTCAATTGAGTATTGACCGATGACTGTGACGTAGTTTGGGACGTCACGAGTCCGTAGACAGGTGGTACGCCAGATTCCGACATCCGAGGAGGAAGTTATGATGTTCGGAAGGTTGAGGGCATTACCGTAATTTGGTTAAACTAGGGGGAAGAGTTGACTTTTCGTACGATCGGGTTTTGACACGTTGACCTAGGACCTTTAGGTAGATCTCGTCGTCCTGAATTCAACGACAGGTGGCACGTGTTCATCGGACCTAAGTTGAGTGAGTTACAGGTCTGGAACGATAATGGCAAAATTGTAATTTTGGAGTCAAAGAGGGGCATTTTGGTCTTATGGCTGCTTGGGCTTGGTGCAGCCGGATTTGGACAAGTGTCCAGGGAAGAGTGGGATTTTTGTGAGAGAATGGGGAGGATTGTGACACGTGGGGTTTGGTTAGAGGCTTCTAGGGAACACGGTTCCAATTATTTGGGTCGTGTGTGTGTTCGTGTGTGCCCGTGTGTGTGTGTTCGAAGAAGAGAGAATAGAGACTGAGAGATTGGGAGAATTGGACGAGTACAGAGTGTGTTTGTGTGTCCTGGTGGAGTGAGGAGTGAGCAAAGATTGAAAGAGAGTTAGTGAGGAGGTTGGGAGGTGTTGTGTTTGTGTGTGAGGAGTGTGAGAGCTCACGGGGAAAACCAGAAAAAAACAGAGAAGAGGTGAGAGATCGTGGTGGTGGTGTGGCCATGTACTGTGCAATTGGGCTCGACAAGGGGCGAGGACGGCTCTGTGGACTTCAGGGAGTGCGGTGGTGAGCACGGCGGCGATTGACGGCAGGTAATTTCTTCTCCCCGTATGTTTGCTCTGTTTTGGCCGTGAATTTCAAACCGGAAGTCGAGAAGTCTGGGGTTGAGTCGACCGTTTTGGTGAGTTGGGTGAGACTCAAGGAGGTCCTAGGAAGCGTCTAGTGTTGCCACCGTGACGGGGGAGGACTTGGGTGGACGGATCGTGAAATAGGGGACAGTTTCCGTTTTGGCTTCGAGCTTGAGTCGAAGGGTTAGGGATGGTGTCGTCGTGTTTGAGTGAGGGGGATAGGTTCCTTAGGACTGGACGATGAAGATGGTGAAGAGAGGGAGGAAAACGGAGACGGATGGGCGAAGAACCGGGAACGCCGGTTCTAACCGGTTCACGTGAGGAAGACGATGATGAACAATACTTTGTGTACAGGCGCATGAGGCCCACGCGCAGCCACTTTGGGTGGTGTGTGGGGGCGTGTTCGGGGGTGTTTGGGAAAACGGTCAACTGAGTTTTTGTTCTAAATGTCATAACGAATCCAATGGAATTGGTTTCGAGTTAATCGGACGTCGTTTGAGTTTAGTTCCGCGAGGTTGAAGGTTTAGGGTTCTGGTTCGTTACGTGTAGGACCCGGGGAGTTTTGGGAAAAATTAGGTGGACCTTCGTAGATGTGTTAGTAACGTACTTTGGTGCTTGTTGACAGGATCGAGATTTCCCGAGGAAGCTGAGGAACGTACGGGACGCGAGTGACGTGCCCGGTATCTGTGAGTGGACCCTTTCTCTAAAATCAAGCATGCATAACTGCTTTTATTTATGTTTTACGTTATTAAGTATATTTTTATGTTTCTCATACAGTTATATGTTGGTCTTACCTAATGGCAAGTTTTTCGAGAAAGTTCGGTTTTCAGTACGTTTTACGATAAAAGGTGAATTTTGTTTATGATGTTATAGTTTCAGGATTTCAAATGATAAATGATTTCTAATGGTTATAAAGGGATTTTGGAACGTGATTTGATGATTAAGGGTTTTCAGTTTTAAAATTAGATTTCGAAAAGCGAGGTTTGATTTTAAAGTTGAAAAGTGGATTTCCGGATTTGGGTTCGGAATGACGGTTCTGGACGCCGGAAGGGCATTAGACCGGTGATTTTGGATTCAGGTTTGGATGTGGATTTAGAAATGGTTTTCAAATGGTTTTGATTGGATTTGCTGGATCTGGTTATTGGGTTTAAAGACTCGGATATTGTGATTGACGGGGGACGGGCCCTGATTGGGTTTAAAGACCCGGATTGAGTTTAAAGACTCGGGAGTTTAAAGATTCGGATATTATTGAGGCCTGGATTGAGTTTAAAGACTCGGATAGATCCAGCAGGTTTGATCGGATGATGATGGCTTGGTATTTATGTTTTATGATGCTTATGATTTAAGTTCTATAACTATTTTTATAATGATTCAGCAAATGTTTTATGACGATCCTTCTAGGATTTCTAACTATTTTCAATAACTGGGTTATGCATGTGATTTCAAAATGGAGGGCTAAAACCCTGGTTTTATTATGAAATGGTTTTCGGAAAGTATTTTATTGTTTATGGTCCACTCACATCTTTTGTTTTAATTTGCCCTCCAGGTCGTAGAGCTAGCGCGGGGTTTTGGCGTCGAGGCAGCGTTGAAGGCATAGAATTTTCGAGAGTGACCCCGGAGTGCTTAAATTTTCCGTTGTGCGTGTACCTTGTTTATCGGATTTCTTTCCTTTGTATTTAGTACTATGCTCTGTAAAACTTGACTTCGGGATGTTTAAAGTTTCTCCTGCGTCTGAATGTGTAGTTTGGTGGTTTATCGTGAGTTTATTTTGGTTTTGTGTCGGGGTGTCAGACGGGAGCAGGATTTACCTCGGTTTTCAGGGTGGAACCAGGGTGGATCCTGACAAATACACCTCGTCCTGAAACTAGGGAGAATTGTGGCGCATGTATGTGGATTAACTTGTCAAATAGAATCGGGTTGTACACCGTGTGTGAATTCCAAAGAGAGCATAGCCATGATTTGGCAACCCCGCGACATTCTGCCTATCTTGTTTCTCACATGCGGGTAATGGAGCCTGAAATCGCCCAATCCAATTCTATGCGCCAGGCTTGTATAAGAACAAGCAGATGTTATGAATATATGGTGGATCAAGCAGGAGGCTACGTTCATGTGGGTTTTAATATCAAAGATCTTCATAACAAGTTGTATAGAAATGGACTTGCTCTTGTACTAGAAGGTGACTCAGAGGCTGCCCTATCATATATGAATGCAAAAGCGTCGACAGATTCGGGGTTCTACTGCAGATTTATGGTGGACGAAGAGGAAAGATTGGTAAATTTGTTCTGGTGAGACTCCGAATCATTATATGATTATACTTGTTTTGGGGACGTGATTATGTTTGACAGTACATACAAGACAAATGTGTATGGCAAGCCGTTGGTGCTTTTTGTGGGTATGAATAATCATCGTATGAATGTGGTTTTTGCATCAGCCCTTATCTGTAATGAGACAGCTGACACATATTGTTGGATCTTAAAGACGTTTTTGGAGTCAATGGCCGGGAAAATGCCGATATATGTATTCACTGATGGTGATGAAGCAATGCGAAGTGCAATATAGAAAGTGTTTCCCGGAGTGAGGCATCGATTATGTTTGTGGCATCTTTTGCGGAGTGTCTCGGAAATCACTAATAATCCTCCCCTCCTACTGCTTTTCAAGGAATGTTTGTATCAACATATTACCGAAGAAGAATTTGAAGTTAAGTGGAGGTTAATGGTTGACAGATTTCAACTCCATGAAAATAAAACAATGAAGGGTTTGTACAAAAGAAAAGGGAGATGGGCTCAAGCGACATTCAGAGGCCATTTTTTGGGAGGAATTTATAGCACTCCGTGGTGTGAAAGCATGAACTTTTGCATGAAAGACTTTCTAAAGCGATCATCAATGAAGATTCAAGAATGCGTTAGCCAATTGGATAGGGGAGTATTGCGCGTAAGGAATAAGTGTACCATGGAGTATTTTCGGAATTTTAACTCAACCCCTGTTTTGACCACCCCATTATGAATGATTGAAAAACATATATTGTTTAGGCCGAGATAAATGCGGTGGCTCAATTAAATGTCATGCCTCCAACTACTTTCCCAGAGTACTCCAGCTATATAGTATCTATGTATGGGAACCCTAGACGTAACTGGACTGTTAACTACTTCAAGGACCAAAACGAACATATTGAGTGCAGTTGTGATAGTTTACAGGCTAAAGGCACTCCATGTAGTCATATTTTTGGAATGATGAAGTGGGAGGGGATGATGGAGATCCCCAAAAGTTTGATCTTTAAAAGGTTTACGAAAGAGGCGAGGCTAGGAATCCCATTTCAAAGCAAAGAGGATAACTACTTTGATGATGCTGTCCAAGCCGCTAGATATGGGGCTATTAGGGCAATGTGCAAGAAGTTGTGTCATATTTCTTCCAAGAGTAGTCAATCATTCAACGAGGTCAAACACGAAGTTGCTTCATTGACCAAAAAATTCGAATCTTTGACACCTAACATAGAAGGCTTGTATGACAAAGTTGGAAGCATTGGATTCAAAGATAAGATCATTAGAGATGGTAACATTGCAATTGCAAGGGGAATTGACAATCCCCCACACACATATGGGAAGTATAAGTGCAAGACAAAAAGACAAACATGTAGTATATGCAGGGTATGCGGTCACACGAGGACAGGATGTCCACTGCGACCAGGAGCAAAGAAAATCAATAGTCCTCAATTTACACCCGAGGGTGAGTGGCCCCTTTTATCCTCAAGGGAGGAATCTGATTCTCTTCGGACTGAATCCGCACTTTACCAATCTCAAGGATTAGTAGATAATAATCACGAATCAATAAATGAATACTCATCCCTCAACCAACAAGGAACAAGCTAGTATGTATCCTAAGACTATCATCCATTCATTCGTTTATACATTTAGGAGGCATTGCAGTGACACGACCCATCCCAATCCCCCCGGGATTACCATGGAATGTGACGTGCTCCCGTCTGACAAGAGGCGTCAGACAAGGGATAACCGATTGCCATTGCCCAAACGGGCTTCCAGAGTGCGTAAGGATCGATGGAGGAGGTGTGCGATGCTCAAGTCTCTGCTGCAGTCGTATCCGGAATCAACCTGAAGGGCATTAAAAACAAAAGCTGTGAGTGGACGAAAATAAACAAGTCTGCTTAAAACATTTATAAGACATTTATGCCCCTCAGTAAAACCATATGCATGCGCCAAAAACCAATGATCACACATTTATTTAGAAATAACCATTAGGGCCTTAGCCCGGAAACCAAAGCATAGTTTCAATTTCCAAAAGTCAATCCAAGAGTTATTTCATCAATCCAGTAATATGAACCATAAGGCATATAATATAAACCATAACCATAATTTTAGCCACTGCACTATACACTCCAATCCGACATCCCTGATGTCTGACGTCCCTGACGTCAATAAGGTCACAATCACAAGGCTACGCATGCCACTCGGGTCTCAATTTCCGAGTTCAATCCCCGAACCCCGTTCGGGTACAGCATCCCCGATGCTTAGCGTCATAGACGCTGGACGTACTAGACGTCCGTGACCTCTCCGGGGTACCTCATCCGGAGGAGACAATATAATATGGAAGGATCTATACAGTGCAGTACCAAATACATTTTATTGATATCCACATGCAAAACATATAGGTATACATAGATAAAATCCGAACCAATCGTTACGTTTCATCAAACGGGTCTCATGCCCAAATACCGTGAAACGTGCCATAACCGAAATATCGTCAAAACCATTTATAGATTCCAGCATGTGAACATATATAAAATGTAAACCAGAAAACATTTATTCAATTCCATTTTAGGGTCCCCGACCCGCAATCGTATGTAGAAATCAACTGGGCCCCTGGCCCGATTTCACAAGTTAACTGGGCCCCTAGCCCGATCCACATGTTAACTGGGCCCCTGGCCCGATTTCATAGTTCAACTGGGCCCCTGGCCCGATTTTACATTATTCAAGTTCGTAACCGTTTCATGAAATCATATCCAACCACATTTATGGAAATCGGTGCAAATCCAGAAAATCTCGGTTTACGTGCAAATACGTAATTCACCTCGAAATACGTGAAATCATTTTAAATTCACCGATATCCAAAGTAAATCATTTAATCATAATTATAACAATCATAAAACAGTTATGCATGCATCGAATTTATGAAAACCAATGTCCACTCACAGACCGTTTAACCGAGCGCCTCGATACGCGTGCCATAGGCCTTCCCGGGCCACACCACTATCACCGGGACTCCCAAACCTATTCAAATCAATTTAGAGGATCACTAACCTCATCATTAACATCCTATTCAAGTCCCGTAATTTTCCCGAATTTTTAAGTATTTTTAAACTGGATTTAAAACCTTCGGACATCCCGAACAATATCGAGACGGTGTCCGATCGACACGAAACCAATCCCAAAATGTTCGTTACAATGTATAGGATAAAAGTCATGTTGACCTCACCTCGAGATTCGTGCCCACGCGCCGTCACGCGCCGCCGTGAGTGGCTGCATGTGAAAGCCACGTGCCTGCTACAGTGACTGCTACAGTCACCACCTTCACCCGTTTGTCTGGTAAACGGGTCGAAAAGCCCGCGATAGGATCCGATTCAATCACACTCAATTCGATATCAATTCAATCCGTTCTTGATCCTATAACAATCATAAACAAATGAATTTCAGGTCTGTGACATCGATCAACATCAACCATTCCCTAATCAAGTCAACAACCCGTGATCACCCAAAACGGGTCGATCACCAAAACTCCTCCAATCCTCAACCATTATCAAATTAACTTCACGGGAAGCTAATAAGGACTAATACGAACCAATTACCATGATTAATTGAACTCGACAATACCTCAATCGTCACAACTCAAGCTCGAGTTTTCCGGCCGTCCACCTCGTCCGTTCACGGCCCTAGGAGCCCCAAAGCTTGCCCCATTTGATCTGGTTCGACACGTTGAAGTTCCAGAAAGCTCAATCCACCATCAATTAGGCTTGGGCTGGCCTAAAACTGGAAATTCGAATTTGAATTTCCCAGAACCCAGTTTCGGGTTTTTGAGCATTCCTCCACCATTTCCACTCCATTTTTTCATCTCTCAATCTCAGTGAACTGCCCTCGACACACTCTTCATTCTTTTAATTCAATTTAGCCGTTAAAGGCGTCCAAAACCGTCCTCAATCCACTGTGTAAAGGTTCCCGCACTGACCCGAAAATCATAGAAAAACCCAGTGCCCACGTTCAGTGATCGATGCCAACACAACCCCATGTGCAATTCCACCTCAAACCGTCCCAATCCAGCCATTTAATTGATAAACAATCAAGGGATCGATCGCACAAAGCATCCACTACATGGCCAGTTCAATGGAACAGTGTCCCGTGTGAAATTACATTTCTGCCCTTGTGCAGAAAATTACCAAAATGCCCCTCACGCATCCTGACCCGTAACTCGGTCATACGGACTCCGATTGATGCGTGCCGCCTGTCATTGGATTCGTATCGACGATACCTACGTAACAGTCCTTGGCCCTCGGCCATCGGACATCCCGGTCGAAAAGTCAACATTCACCCTTATATCGTCCAAATTACGAAAATGCCCCTGGACTTCCGTACATCATAACTTTCACCACGAACGTCGGAACCGAACGTGCCACCTGTCTATGAACTCGTGACGTCCCGAACTACGTCACGGTCATCGGTCAAAGTCCATTTGACCATCCGAATTAAAAGTCAACGTTTTGCCCACGCCGAGGGGCAAAACGGTCATTTTGCACAATTAGTCCGAAATCGCTCAACTAATCCCAGATTAGTAATCACAATTAAATATTATTAAATCCCGATATTCGGGACGGGTCGTTACATGCGGGATCGGGCAATATAAGTCTACAAGGTGCAATGAAACTAATGAAAGTCATACCTACATATAATTGAGGTCAGAATAAATTTTTTTCACCGTGTAAGTGTGCCATTTGTGATGTAACACCCCGGAAATTCGAGGATTATAATAATGTAATTTAATGTATGAATTGACGTTTTTACCCTTGTGTATGGTATGGCCAAATTGTTGACTTTTTGATTTATGGGTCAGATGGACTTTGACCAATGACCATGACGTAGTTCGGGACGTCACGAGTCCATAGACAAGTGGCACGTCCAATTCGGACGCTCAGGGAAAAAATTATGACTATCGGAAGTTCAGGGGCATTACCGTAATTTGGACTTTAGGGGCGAAAATGTTGACTTTTCGTTTGGCAACTAATTTTCACATGACTCAAGGACCGTTAGGTAGGTCTCGATGCCCTGAGTCCATAGACAGGCGGCACGCCGAAATCGGACTTCGTATGGCTGAGTTACGGGTCTAGAAAGTGAAGGGCATTTTGGTAATTATTGAACTAGGGGCATTTTGGTCATTTTACCCCTGGTTACTGTAGCAACCGCAGGGGGACCATGGGAGGCACCACCATGTGCGGTGGTTCTGAGTCCCAATTGTTTAATCAATGTGTGGGTTGGAAAGCTGAGATTTGTTTAAGCCCTATATGCATCAGCACATGGCTGGATTCATCCAGCAAAGCCACCATTTTTTATTTGAAGATTCGAAGCTTTTCGGGGGACAAATCTCAGTGGACAGTTTGGACTTCCACGAGCAGCTGGGACGGCTCAGTTGGTTTAAACAGAATGGAATTTGAGTGAACTTCACTCTGCTGTTGAGGGAGCTGGAAATTGGAGAGAAAAACCAGAGATTGAGTTTCGGGAAAATTGGAGGGAATTTCGGATTTCAATTTATACGGTCTGTTGGACCAACCTAAGCACTGAGTGAGCTTTCTGGGAGTGTTTAAAACACCTCCATATCGAAATCGAGGGCAACCAGCCACGATGGTGCCGTTTTCAGAGGAATTTCAGAGGTTTGGACGGCTACTTCCAGGTAACGTTTTGTTCAATTGATCATTCCTTATAGTTCGTATTAGCCCTAGGATGCTCCCTGTTAAGTTAATTGGACAATATTTGGGAAACCAGCAAGTTATGGTGATCGACCCGTTTGGTTGATGGCGGGTCGAATGGTCGATTGGGGACTTGTCGAGGTAAATTATTGACTCGGAACCTAAATTAGATGTTTATGGAAGATAATAGAATCAAAAACGAAGGAAATTTATTAAGGATTGGTGGTTAATTAACCGGGTCAAGCCGCGGGTGGCAGGCCCGTATTACAGACAAACGGGTGAAGGTGGTGACACTGTAGCACCTATAGTGTCAGGCGCGTGACTTTCACGCGCAGCCACTTTGGGCGGCGCGTGAGGGCGCGTTGAGCCTTATCTCCAATCACGATCAACATGACTTTTGTTCCTCTCATCATTCTGAACATTTTTGATGAATTAACCATGTTGATCTGAGATAGTTAGGAGGGTCAGTTTAGGGCCGGTTGTCTCGGGAAACGTGTTGGACGGTTTTTCCGAGCCGGTTTCTGTTTCGGACTTTTTGGATAAATATTTAAGACTTGTAGTGACTCTTCCATGTGATTTGGACTGACAGGAATTGTACGATAATCCTGGTACAAGTTCGTACGCGCAGGTTCACCGCGGGATCGTACTGTGAGTGGGCCCGATTTCATTAAACCTTGCATGCTTAAATGTTTTTCCGATTTACTTATATGTTCACATGCTGGAATCAAGAAATGGTTTAGATAATATTGAAATTATGGTTATGGCACGTTTCACGGTATTTGGGTTTGAAACCCGTCTGATGAAACTTAACGATCGGTTTGGATTTTATCTATGTATATATATGTGTTGCATGTGGATATCAATAAAATGTATTTGGTACTGCACTGTATAGATCCATTCTTATGATACTGTCTCCTCCGGATGTGGTACCCCGGAGTGGTCATAGCGTATTGCCTGCGAGGGGTCATTCTACGGAGGAACCGGACGGTAAAATGACTCAGGAGCAGGATTGTTTATTTGACGTCAGGGACGTCGAGCGTCTAGGACGCTAGGCATTTGAGATGCAGTACCCGGACAGGGTTCGGGGATTGGACTCGGAATTGAGACCCGAGTGGCACGCGTAGCCTTGAGACTGTGACCTTATTGGACGTCAGGCATCTGGGATGTCAGGATCGGAGCGTATAGTGCAGTAGCTAAAATTTATCTTATGATTTTATTACATGCCTTATGGTTCATACTATATGATTTATGGTTTTAAATTCTAATGCATGCATGTTTGGAAAACGGAGGGGTAAATTATATGTTTTAATTATTAAATGGTTTTATAAACTTGAGTTTCGGCCCACTCACCCTTATTGTTTTGGTAACCCCTCCAGGCGGTGCTACTGAGGTAGAGGAGGATCCTGAGGCTAAGGCATAGATCTACTTCTGCGTACCTGAACCCCTGTTGGGTGGTTTACCCGCAGGTTTATTTTAGAGTCGTGCTCGCAACTTGTAATTTTGGATTTCATCCCTTGTCTGACATCTGTTTAATTCGGATTTGATGTATAACTTTAATTTGGTTATTTATGCATTTGATTATTTGAGGTTAAAATTGGTATGTTGTTTTGGGTGTCAGACGGGAGCATGGCACGTCCCCTTGTGGTCCCTGTGGGATCGGGACGGGTCCTGTCATGTGATGTCAAATATAGTATTTGGTCCTGGGTGGTATTGTATTCCCTTCTTCAGTACGATTACACAATCCTTGTAATTTTTACTACCTTTCTAGCATTGGAACCTTTGCACTTCAACCATTTCCTTATATCTCCACTTATGAGTGATGTTCTTCAACTTGGCACTCATTGCTATTTGGTGTCGACATGTACAAGGCTTCTAGACTGGGAAACAAGGATCATTCTATTTAAGCATCTTCATATAAATTCAATTCATTCATCATATCGAAATTGTCTTAGTTTTCTTGTAACTGGTGTCAGACTTCCTCACACCTTATTATTGTTGGAACAGGGAGACCTTGCCGTTCAACCTGGTTGAGTAAGGAATAGGCATACTTTTCCTTTCGAGCCACGACTGATTTAACTGTAGTTCATTTCGTGGAGAATGAAGTCGTTTGATAAGCCGTGAAGCATCCAAAGCTGGTTTTTTCCTAAATTCAATGTATCTTTGATCTTCGTTAATGAAGACTTTGTTCAGTTCCTCCTACATTTGGTTTAGGTCTTCCATCCAAACCCATTTCTGGTTTTTTCCCCGCTAATGATTGCTAGTAGAAACGATGCATGTTTAGCGACTTTTAGATTAACATGGGAAAATGTAAGTATACTCTTGCCTCTTTTTTTTTTTGGTTTGGGTTTGGGTGATTTCGAACTAAACTACTGTGGTGGATATGGTTGCTTCCTATAAATATGCTATACTAATTATGTCCTATACATTTGGTATCAAGCTTTTCCTCTCTCTGTGCATCTTGTTTGTATGTTTCCAGGATTCTTTGATCTTGCCCATTAATACAAGGACGTACCTGGGTTGGTTTTTTCTTCACCCCTCCTTGGATCTCTATATATATGTGTACGAATATAGATAGTGTCAGGGTCCACCCCTAATCCCTCGGGATTAAGGGCTATACCCTGCTCCCGTCTAACTTACGCATGACACGAAGGTTAAACAGACGTCCGACCTCCATGTGACACGTAAGTCGGACAAGGGATTGTCGATCGAACCATCCTCAAAGTATCCAGACTTCACAGAGTGCGTCGAAACTACTGTGGATCTCGGGTGTGATGTCTCCGTCATTCTCGACCAACAGCCCGCACCGCAACAACATGGAGGGTATCGAAAACACGAAAAGACTGTGAGTGGTCAAAAATAAAGTATGATTTAGAAAACAGTTCAATAAAACAATTACATTTTTACCCTCCACGTAAAACCAATGCATGCATAGGTAATCGTAATCCCTCTATTGTAGATCCATAGTAAATTTAGGCGCCAAAGTTAGGCCATACATAGGCTTCATCTTTCTACTTTTCACTGGCATTTAATCTCATCAGTAAAATTAACTGATTTTTTTTCTCATTGATCAACTTTATATTACATTCATATATAGTTTGATAATCAATTGCATTGACCAGATGCATACATTGTTAGATCATCTCCTCTAAATCTGTTTGCCTTGTATAGACCCATACCTAGTATGATCTGAAATAATCCGGCCATTTTATCTGCATCCGTGAGAACATTCTTGGGAGAATTTCCTACTGCAAAGGCTCAGGCTGCTACTTCGTCCCTGTATTATTTTGTACATCTAAGATTCATACAGCCATTGCGGATGTTGTTTCTTGACAATTTCCCGACGCAAGGCATAATCAATTTAAGTAGATTAGGTACCCATTATCAACATAACTCTCCAAGCAGACCTACCCAGCTTCTCATTTCATTAAATATACATAAATCAGTAAATCCACACAACTATGCAATACTATGACTGCCACAAGTTAACAAATCATAATCAGACTTCTAAGAATTATCCTCAATACATGCTACTCCTGTTGAGCATAACAAACAACACTGAAAGCACTTAAAAGCACCCAACATTGTCAAGGCCTAGATTGCAATTGCATGCGAGAGCACGAAACAATTAGCTTCTAACTCAAGGTATTGAGTAATACATTCAAATCAAACAAGCTAAAGTCAAAATCACAAAGGTATCTCACATCTTCAAGCGCAATGCAGCCTTGTCACTTGGTTGCTGAGTAATCTTTTGGGATATAAGTTTTGCTATCTCAAGTGTTTCCTCTGGTCTTTCAGACGTCGTAACAATATTGCAGATAACAGTGAATATGCACTCAATATCTGGAAGAAGAAAAAATGGCGAACACAAGCATGACGAACCTTGATGATAAAAAGGTGATGCATTACCATTAACAGTGAAAACTAAATGGCATTTAAATGTACAAACAGAATCATCGAGAAAAATATTACCTTGAGTCTCATACAGCATTCTGCCTCTTCTCTTCAACTCAGATGCCCATATCTCACAAACCCAAATGACACCCTTTCATCTTCAACACCCCTCTTCCTCTCCTCATCCAAACCCTCCAACCCTTATGCTATCTCCCTCCCTCCAAAATTTTCCTCTCTCCCAATCATGGTCCGAGACCCTTATGCTCTCTCCCTCCCTCGAAAATTCTCTCCCGATCATGGTCCCAAACCGGCAGAACCCCACTAATACTTTCGCCTCCGATCAACCCAACCTTCGACAGTGACGCCAAATCCATCCTGCTATCGAGACGAATCCTTCCCTACCTTCATCCATCGTCGACATCCGCCATTTGGGGAGAATTGAAGATAGAAACCCAGAAACTAGTCGCAACCTTCCATGGCGTTTTCGGCGGACCGAGGCAACGGGACAACCTCCGATCGACTTATCCCCTTCCTCCAACCACACCCGCTGCTGCTCACCACCCAGCTTCTTCCAATCTGCGGCACTATATTGAAGAACACGAGTTACCCTCCCACCAGCTCGCTCAGCGCATAAACCTTCCTTTTCGTTTCAATGTCTTTTACAAAAATGCCCTTTTTTTCCTTTACCTAAACAGTGAACTCGGTAAACATTTATGGTGGGTCATTCTTTTGTTTGCAGCCTATTTATCATAGCCCTTGGATCATTTGGTGTATTTCTAACCATTAGATGGCCAGAGGACTTGGTCCTCCGGAGGACCGAAGCCTGGGCGATCATTTACAGTATCCTACTTTTTGCAATCTCCAACAAATTAGCATGTACACAGTATGCTATTTTTTGCAATCTACAACAAATTAGCTTGTAAAACTCCATTGAACATATGGATATGGGCACTAGTAGTTGATCACTAACTAAATAAGTAACTTGGAGGTGGGAAACTGGGAATTTTTATCAATTTGCATCCCAGGTTTTTTGTGTTTCCTCAATTTTTGATATGGTTAAAATATAATTTATATACATGGAGGGTCGAATTGTGGTAAAACTCTACTATTTCTGAATAAAGAGAACATCGTTCAACATTATTTTTGAAAAAAGGCAACAGAAATTGTGTAAAAACTACAAATCATAAACTGAAGTGGCCGAACTAGAAAAGAGAATTCCATCTTTAGTTCCCAAAAAAAAAAAAAAGAAGGTGGCCGAACTAGAAACTTTTAGAGAGTAGAACTGTAGAAGGCGCTTGCTTGTGAGGAACCCAAAACCCCGGAGAGAGGGTGTGACGGAGAAGAATAATGATGAGGGTCCAGCTACCGAGCGCTCGCAGGTGGCTCGCCTCCAAGTCTTCATCTTTCAGAAGCTTCTCTTTCCGAGCAGTCCACCCGCAGAAGCATCAAAAACCCTTTCTCCTCAGCCCTCCTCCTCCTCGTCCTCTTTCTTTTGGCTTTCTTAAATCCACTTTCACTCCCACGATATTTTCTTGTGTTTCTGTTTCTCTTCGCTTCGTAAACACCGAGTCCTCTGAGGAGGACTGTTTTGCAGACGACCAAGATGACCCTTTTCAAGGTACACCTCCATTTTCTCGGCTTCCTCTTTTCCCATTTATGAAGCTTTCGATTTAAAAAGAAAAAAAATTAATTTCAATTGTGTGTGTTTTTCTGAATGGTAATTAAGTAGCTCCATTGCCCTTAAGAAGCCAGTCTTCATCCAAACTGGGCTATAACTTGGAGTTAGACCCATAAGTAGCGTTGTGGTTTTTGATTATGTTATTTGCCTTATATTGGAATTGGATTTCCCTTGTGTTATTAGTGATCAACGGCCAATGCCACAAGTCCAGTGCTTATTTTTATAATAAAAAGAAATACCGTCATCAGTAAATCTTACGCAGAGTTGGTAGTAAATAATTTGTGACGTGTTCCTCTTAATTTGTTATTTTTGTTACACATTCACTTATATTGTTGCTTGTGAGACCAAATGCGGCTCTGATTCTTAGCCGCATATGTTTCTAAGGTCATTATAAAACTGTGATCCTGCATTCTGATATGTATTTCCCTGTGATTTCCATGTGAAGAAATTGAAGAGGGAGCCTCCGGTGGAATGAAAGACGGAGACAGTACAGATGGTTGGGAGGATGAAGAGGATGTTGCTGAGGCTGAGGTACATTGTTCTGTCTTGAACATTTTGATTGCTCAACCTTCATTTTAGCTTTAAAGTTTATGTTTTGTTTTATGCTAGCCTTTGATTCCTATAGGTTGGTGATGGAGGTGACGGTGGTGGAGTGGTGTTTCATGGTGTTCCCTGGGGTGAGCGGGCTCTATCCATTGCTCACGAGGTTCTGCTGCAATTTGGTGACAACTTGAAGCTCTTCTCTTTCAAAACTACTCCTCGAGGATATGTATATGTCAGACTGGACAAACTGTCACATGAGTAAATCTTCTGCTCTTTTCAATTACAGCCTTTAAAATAAAAGAGCTTAGTATACAGACTGCACTAGAAGAATACCAGACCCTTAAGATCATAACACTTTTGAGTAGATACTCAGTTTCCTTCAATTGATTTATTGTTTATTAAAGCTCTAAAAATCACTAAGGGGAGAAAAGAGAAAAATCTTCATCAAGGCCTTTCTTATTATTTACTTTTATTTGGCATAATTCGTTTTGTTTTGTGGATGGAGTAAAAATAAATTTAAAAAACAGATGATAGATGCTTCATATTCTTCCTTTACAACCCTTTGCTATGATAACTCTACGACCCTTTGTTTATATCAGATATGGATGTCCCACTATGGAGGAACTTGAACTCTACAGTCGAGTATACAAGAAAAGATTAGATGAGGTTGGAGAACTTGGAGAAATACCTGATAATTTAGCTCTTGAGGTATTTAGTGATTATTAAGTGGCTGCTCTACTATGTGGTTGGATTTGGAGTTGAATTTTATGCACAGTAATATGTTTAATCTATACACCAACTTTTCTTTTTGAAGGTGTCATCTCCTGGTGCAGAGAGGTTACTAAAGGTACCGGATGATTTACATCGGTTTGAAGACATGCCTATGAGAGTAAACTATGTAGAAGACGCGGATTCTAAACACCGAGAAAAGGATGGAGTATTCAATCTGGAAACCATTGAGACAGACTCAGAGAGCTGCATGTGGAAATTGGCAAATGTGAAGGCAAACAGGGATCCTGCTAGCAAAGGCAAACCGTTAACACGTAAACAGCGGGATTGGAGATTAAAACTGCCATTTTCAGAGCATAGAAAGGTACTTCTGTATCTAGAATACTGAAAACCACCAATTTATTTGCAGTTTAAAACTCGAGTTTCCCGAGCCTTGTCATGTTGTCGAAAATTTTGGTTAGGATACAGAGGTTTTAGCAGAAATCTGTTGTTGTCGTTGTTGCAGTTTCTGCATCCTATCCGGGATTTTGTTTCAAGAATTTAATCGAAGTGAAACAGAGACCTCAATTTTTCAAGACATGAGTGTTACTGAGTTTCATATCCATGTGGTTAGTGCAATTGCCCATCTACCCGAGTCTCAAATGATACACTTCTGGGCTTTCTTTCCGTATTAAGATTCTTTTCTTTTGTAGGCCATACGAAGTTTAAATCTTATTAGGTGGCCAATGGACCATCCCATCTCCCTCACGCCTATTCGGGGAGAGAAACTTGCAAGCATCCGAGACAATGCGTGATTGGTTTGATGTTCTGTCAATGACATTTTCATTTACGTACAAGTTTCTCTCCTATTCAGAATAGGATGCAAGAATTTTGGCAGGAGTTGGTAGACGCCACTCAAATCACTACTCAATTTTGACAAGAAATTTTCAGACGTCTTCGAATTGGAACAATTTTCAAATCATAAGGGATCAAATGAATGCGAAAGTGAAATTTTGTGAAAACTACGGGGACACGAATTGTATTTTAACATAGAGATGAAAATAGGTGAAGAGAATCTGATATCAGGAACTGCAGTCATCTGAAGGGAATCTGAGGAAGGAAAACAAATTCAAAGAAAAAAGGTCACTGTTTTCATAAAGTATATGAAGAAAAACACCAAGAAGGAAAGGAGAGAATGAAACAGTTAAATTGACAGCATTACTTGAATTGATACAGAAGAGTTATTATTTGTGGGGATGCATGCTGTTTTTCATGGTGGCCCTGTATAAGGTGGTTGCTTGTCGGTTTTCAGTTGCTCTCTCTCTCTCTCACCCCATTTTCGGCGGATTTAACTTTTCTGTTTTCAGTTGCTCAATCTCTCTCTTTCTCCATTTAGGTTGGATTTAACTTTTCTTCAATTCAACCATAAAAATGAATTATTTTGAAAGAAAAAAAAAACATAAAAATGGATCATGCCGATCAAGGAGTAACCTACAACCCTCTAATTGAAAAGACATGATTGATTTAAACCCTATAATTATTTCTGCTGGACAAACATATTTTCCCGAGGAACCTATAAAAACTTTGCGATATGAACCGTTCAATTTTTTAATGTTAAAACGATTTTCTTCGAATAATTTGCTCAACCGAAAGATAGCCATAATGTCAATACTAAATCGAATCACAACCGAGCTTTCAATATATCTAGGTCACCGGAGAAAGCAACCCAGAATTGAAAATTACAATAGCCAAAAGTCAGTGTTGGTGATTGGAGATTGGACATTGAAAGAGATGGAATATGCCTCCAAAAATGATGAAGATTTAGAGTTAGAGATGAGTGGATTTTGCAGAAGAAGTTGTACGTGACTTGATTTGAAAAGAGGGCATATGGCTAGTCCTAAGGGGCCCCCAAGCAGTAGAGAGAGATAAATAATAAGTGGACCACAGAAAAAAAAAAAAAAAAAAAAAAAAACAGCGAGGTTTTCTCAGATCACACCTCAGCTGATTTCGACCTCACTTATTGACAATTTTGGTTTAATAATTAGTTTGTTGTTCTTCATGGACAAAAACTTTCTTATTGCGGCATCATATTCTCTATCTAATTAATTTCACGTCATAAATCAAGTAATGAAAAAGATTTTAATAAAAAATTAAATAGTGGCGCACAAATTAATTATATAAGAATTGAAAAATAGATCACATGATATGTGGGGAAATATTACTTTCAATAAATAAATAGTATATATATTATATTATATTTATATTTATGTATATACAGTCGTATGGTACTAAGAAGAAGAAGAACAAAAACCAAGCAAGAAAATGAGTCAGAGATTATGAATGCACCATAAAACATATAATGGCAGAAGAAACCAGAGGTAGATGAAACATTATTGGATTATTGGTTTAAATTAGTGCTTGGAATGGTAGGCCTCAAGATTGAAACAGATGAGAAATAAAGAATCCCCCAACCAAAAATCTTGTCTTGTCTAAATTTAACAATAGACCAAATGCCTTTTTTGCCCATCAATGACATTGCCAAACTATCCCATTGCCAAACTATCCCATTGCCATACTCCCCGTATTACGTATATACAGAATCATCTCATGCTCCTACAGATTACAGAGATAATTATTACCGTAACGTGATGTATGTAAAATTTATAAAATCGATTGAGATAGATTGTATATACGGAGACAAACAAACAAAATGAACTACTAATACAACGCAAAATTTAAAAACAAAAATACAAATTGGAATATAATAATTTTTTTTGCCAATTTGTTATGAGCCACTTGATATTACAAAGTTGTAAAAAACATGATTAAACTATCTTACATGTTCTATTTTAGTGGCTATATTTTACTAGTGATGTAAAATAATGAAATTAAGATGCCAATTTGCAATAAAATTTGGTGAAGTAAACTACATCCCCACACGTTACAAGTTACAACTTTATCTTGAAGTGAGTCTTTGTGTTCATGTTGCTTTCAAGTTTCTAGTATCAACCACAACCACAATTACAACCACAACCACATTGACTACTGTTTTGTTGGCTTTGTGAACCATATAGTGAATTTGAAGAAATATTAATATAATCTAAATTTGTAATTTTCGGTAATACGAAATGTTAATTATACACTAATTTTGAAATTGTAAGTTTACGTAGAAATTTTATTTATTATCGAAACAAGCAACACAATGAATGGATGGTAACTACGGTAGGTATTAATTTGATCAAGTGGAAGGGATTACGATGATATATATATATAAAAGAAAGGCTAATAGAATTGGTGAATGTAAAAAAAAGAAAAAGAAAAAGGGAATCAAATGAGATAATGGTTGTATGGTCAAGTTTGTTGTCCCCGGCCCGTTCGAAGGTACAATGCTTGTTAAGGAGAGGTAGACAATGAGGTCTAAACGAGCTCCATTTAAGGATGATGCAATTTCCATTAAGAAAAACAGAAGACTTAGAGAGTGTTTATTTAGAGGTTATGTAAATTAATTCGGTGAGAATGATTTTTATTACAAATCGTTTATTTGTAAAATCAATTTTTTTAATAGATGGACCCCACGTGAAATTCATAATTGCATTATCCATTTTGAGGTAATGAGATTAATTAAAGGGAAGGTGTTAATGATTAATGTTACCTATGTGACGACCCGGAAATTCGAAAAAGGAAAAGTTGGAAAATTTGAAGGAAATGACGATTTTGCCCCTAGTTATAAGAGCCGAAAGTTGACTTTTTGATTGGAACACTTTTTGGACTTTCCAAAGAGACTGTTAAGTAGGTCTCGAGATGCTGAATCCGCAAACAGGCGGCATGCGTCGATCGGAGGTCGGATGTGACAGTTGCGGGTCTGCGAAGGTGAAGGGCATTTTGGTAATTTTGAAAGGTAAGGGCAAAATGTTGACTTTTGACCCAGACCTTCAAACAGACTTTGGCCGATGACTGTGACATAGCTCACGACGTTACAAGTCCGAAGACAGGTGGCATGTTGAAATCGGACATCGAACAGAAAAGTTATGGTCATGGGACTTAAATCGGTTAAACTTACGTCCCGAGATTTTGATTAAAATAATATTTAAAATAGTGAACAGTGATCGATGATTATGGTCACTTGGATGAGTGACAAGTGTCACTCATCCCTTGTTTTGAGGCCCTAAATCGTGGAACCTGTTTCCCTTTAATCCATTTTAATCATTAATCATCATCCTTAATTATCATTCATTTTCATCATTCAGTCATCTTCTTCTCTTTGGTTTTTCTCTGAACCGTGAACAAACAAAAATAGAGAGTGTGAGTTTTTCATTCCATTATTAATTATTTCCACAGCTGATCTTGAGAGGGAAAAATTGAGAGATTGAGAAGACTGAATTAGAGAGAAAAACACGAGGGACAGAGAGGTTACTGAAATTTCAGAATTCTAAAATTTGGAAAATTATGGTGAAAATTCGAATTCAAAGTTGTGAGCTCTGAGGATCAAAATTGAAGCTTGATTAAGCTTCCTGAGATTATTTCGAACTAAACCACAACAAAAACGAAGGAATTTGATGTCGTTTTGATCAAGAACCGAAGCTCCAATGTCTTCGAAAAATCAAGCTTGAATTCGAATGGTTAGAGGTAAGGATTGGTGCATTGATTTTGTATTAATGTTCTTTACAATCATAGGTTACTTTTTGTGTGAATTAATTAGGGAAATTGTTAAGATTTGGGTGAGATTGAATTTGAAACCTGTTCGAAGATCCATTGGAGAAGTGATGGATTTAGATGTCGATTGATGAAACTAAAAACACAGAACCTAAATTAAGATGGATTAGAAGGGATCGGGTAAAAGAATGGAAGGAATTGAGGTCAAATTGAGGAAGATTGTACCGGGTCTGATCGTGGGTTCACGACCCGTTTAACAGAGAATTGGGCTGTATGGATGACACTGTAGCACCATTGTTCACGTGCGTGGCTTTCAGGCGCAGCCGATTGCGGTGCGCGTGGTGAGTTTTCTGGGGAAGTGTTCAACAGATGTTTTACTATATTCAATGTAACGAACATTTTGGTATTGGTTTCGAGTCAATCGGACACCGTATCGATATTGTTTCGAGGGTCTGAAGGTTTAGGTTATGTTTTAAATTAATATTTAATTCCCGGAAAATTATGGGAAATTGATATGATATTCATAGAGTCATTAGTGACCTTTCATGATGATTTTGGACAAGATTCGAGATTCCTGGAAAGTGTCGGAAATTATAGAAACGGGTGCAGCTCGGAAAGCGAGCGGTTTGGACGGTGTGTGAGTGGACGTTTGTTTTATAAATCATTGGACGTTTGTTTTATAAACCATTATGCATGCATAGTTAAATGTTTTACATGATTGATTGCATTATTTGGCTTGCAATGATGTCATGGTGATTCGACATGATTAATTGTGATTTAATGATTATTTTAATCAGTCTTTCATGCACATTTTACGAGGAATGTGCAATTGATGTTTTGGGTTAGGTGTCAGGACCCACCCCGGTTCCACTTCGAAAACTAAGGTAAATCCTGCTCCCGTCTGACAACCCAAAACGAAAGACCGAAAGGACCTCACGAAAACCACAATTTACACTGCCAGACGCAAGAGAAATTAAAACATCCAACTAGTCAACCGTTATACAGAGCATAGTACGAAAAACAAAGTAAAACAAAACTGATACACAGAGCAAACGCACAACGGAAAATGGAAAAATACTCCGGGAAAACTCTTGAATACTCTATGCCTCCGACGCTGCCTCAACGTCAACCCCCGCACTAGCTACACGACCTGGAGGGCAGTTAAAACCAGAAAGTGTGAGTGGACCATAAAGAATAAAGTTTCAAAAACCATTTTATAACAAACCAGGGTTTGGCCCTCCGTTTTGAAAACATGCATGCATAACCCATTTATTAAACACAGCCATAAACCACATAGTAATCATCATAAAACATTTATAATTCACAAAATAGGCATCATTAAAACAGTATGATAAAACATAAATCCAAGTCATCATTATCCGATCAAACTTGCTGCACCTATCCGAGTCTTTAAACTCAATCCAGGCCTCAATAATCCGAGTCTTTAAACTCCGAGTCTTTAAACTCAACAGGCCTACGGGGAAATATCAATATATCCGAGTCTTTAAACTCAATTCGGGTCTTTAAACCAAATCCGGGCCCGTCCCCCGTCAAACATAATATCCGGGTCTTTAAACCCAATAACCAGATCCAGCAAATCCAATCCAAAACCGTTTGAAAACCATTTCTAAATCCATATCCAAACCCGAATCTGAAACCACTGGTTCGAAGCCCTTCCGGCATCCAGAACCGTCATTTCGAACCCAAATTCAGAAATCCACGCTCAACTTTAAAACCAATTTCCGCTTTCCGAAATCCGATTCTAAAACCGAAAACCCTTGATCGTCGAAATCATATTCCAAAATCCCTTTATAATCATTGGAAACCCTTTATCGTTTGAAATCCCAAAATCATAGCATCATAATCAGAAATCAAGCTTTTCTCGTAAAACGTGCCAAATACGTAATTTCCCAAAAAACGTGCAATTAAGTAAAACAGTTATAGCACATTCAGTAACATGAAATCGCATATAAAACCATAAAACAAGTAATTAAAAACAATTATGCATGCTCAATTATAGAGAAGGGGTCCACTCACAGATACCAGGCACGTCACTCGCGTCCCGTTCGTTCCGCACGTTCCTCGTCTACCTTGGGGAGTCCCGATCCTGTCACAAGTCACCAAAATACGTCACTAACATGTCCACGAAGCGTATCCTAATTTCTCCAATTTTCCCGAACTTCAAACGTAAGTAAAACGAAACCCTAGAACTTCGATCCCGCGGAACTAACTCCAATCGACGTCCGATTAACCCGAAATCTATCCCAAAAGATTCGTTACAACATCTAGACCAAAAACCTAGTTGAACACCTCCCTGGAAAACGCCGCACGCGCCTCCACGCACCGCCCAAAGTGGCTGCGTGTGGGCCTCACGTGTCTGCACTGTTCATCGTCTTCAACCTTTGTCCAAGCGGTCCAGACCAGTTCAGCCAAACCGAACCGGCGTGACCGGTTCTCTGTCAACCTGCAACCAAACAGTTCCTCTTTCCACCAAAAGCTTCGTCTTGATCTTAGGAATCCATTCCCCTCAACCAAACACAACAACACGGCCTCTAACCCGTCGTCCCCAACTTGAAACAGAAACCCGTCCAAACCCCTGTTCTTGCTCCCGGCCAATCGTCTACTCCCCCGTCACAGCTTCGAACCCTAGAGCTTCCTAGGACCCTCCTGAGTCCACTAGAACTCACCAAACACCTCGACTCAGCTCCTACCTTCACAACTTTCAAATTGAAACAAAACGGAAAAACAGAGGAATTTGCAATTACCTCACCTGCCGCTTACCGCCATGGCTCCGCCGTGTCCTTAGGTGTCCCCTCAGCTCCTCAGGTCCTCCTCCGTCCTCTGAACACCACCACTCGACCGTTTTGATCAAAACCCGGCAGCACCCCACCAAACACCCTCTCTGTTTCCCCGAGACCTTACCTTCCTCACACACACAACCACTCAACTTCCACTCCTCTCATCCCAATCCTTCACTCTCAGTCTCCCCCTGAACACAAACACACACTCAAGACTCTCACCTCCCTGCAATTCGATCGATTTCACCTCCCAACTCTGTCTCTGTTCCTCTCTTCGAACAAACACGATACACACATAGTCCAATTTAAGTGCACCGTCCAAACTTGTAGAAACCTCTAGCACACTGCCACCTGTCACAATCCTATGTTCCCTGACTCAAAAATATCAAATAATCGCTGTACACTTGGCCTTATCAGATTAGCCCAAATCCCAATGCACCAAAAGACCAAAATTCCCCTGTGAACTAAAATTACCATTTTGCCCATCACCGTTCTAGACCTATATCTTAACCGTCTGATGTCCGATGAAGGCATGCCGCCTGTCGTTGAACTCAGGACAACGAGACCTACCTTACGGTCCTAGGTCTACGAACAAAAACCATGTCGTACGAAAAGTTAACTTTTCCCCCTATTTTAACCAAATTACGGTAATGCCCTCAACCTTCCGAACATCAAAACTTCCTCCTCAGATGTCGGAATCGGGCGTGCCACCTGTCTACGTACTCGTGACGCCCCAAACTACATCACGATCATCGGTCAATACCCAATTGACCTCCCGAACTCAAAGTCAACATTTTGCCCAACCTAGGGGCAAAATCGTCATTCTATGCTAACAGCCACACGTAACCAACTAAACACCGATTAGACTCAGTAATCCGTTACTAATCACTTTACTAAGCTTGACTCTCGGGTCGGGTCGTTACAATAGGCCCGGAGTAAAAAAGGTTTCTAAAAGGATATTGTGACTTAGTTGATGAGTCAATGATGGTCTCTGGATTATTTTATGTTTTCAATGTGAATTTACGGATTTACGTGTAAATGGCATTTGGGTTTGTGACCCTGTCGGGAATGCTTTTGACTTGGTTTGAAGTCATGGATATGTTTAATATGTGTTTTTGGAATGGATTGTGTTTGTGATTGTGGATACTAGACCATGTTCTGGATGGTACGAGTGCAGTTCCTAGACGTGACTCGGATGTTGCGTGAGTGTAGTTCCCGAGTATGTGGTATGTCTAGATGTTGCGTGTGCAGTTCCCAGACATGATTGATATGACTGGATGATGCCTGAGTGCAGTTTCCGAGGTTAGCCTACGCGTAGTGCGAATGTGATTGTGTGATTGTTTGTGAACTTGTGAATAGTACTGTTTGATATTGATTGTGATTACGTACTAGTATTGAGTACATGTTATGGTCTTTGTGGCCAGGTGATTATATTTTCATATGTTTGGCTTGAGAGCCGAGATTTGATACTTGTTATGTGATTTGGCTGGAAAGCCGGTGATTGTTATTCATATGTTTTCCCTATGCATGCATGGTTTGATAAACTGGAGGGTAAATGTTGTATCTTTAAATGTGTTTTAAATGATCTTATTTTTTGTCCACTCACACCTTTTTTGTTTTGATGACCCTCCAGACCGTGACACGAAGTTCGAGGCTGGTCAAGAGGCGGAGACATGAGCGGAAATCAGTGCAGTTATTCCTTGTCTGACAGGTACTGAAGGGTAGTTTCGAAGCTTCAGTTGACTTGTCAGACGGGAGCAGGACCAAGCACGGTTATCGAAGTCCAATTGAGACAAGTCCTGTCAACCTATTTTAATTTTTTATGTACCCAAAATTGTCTTACCACTTTTACAATAATTACAAAGTTCAACTAAAATAAATTTAAGCATATGTTATTGTCTTCAACAATTTATTTATTTATTAATAAATAAAGTATTTCAAAAAATGAAGAAGAACATCATATCTATTTTTTAATGATTCGAATCTTTTAACAAATGGATTATGTGATGGTGATCAGATAAGAGAACAAGAGGTTGAGAAAATTGAAAAAAAGAAAGGGCATTTTAGCAATCAATTAATTTTCAGTCCGATTGATAATGGTTAATAAATAATAATAATGAAAATCATTTCTATTATAGTGTGTTTGGATGAAAGATTTCTAATTTAATGAGAATTTACAAATTCTATGATTTGTAATTCCGTATTTACAATTTTCATAATTTGCAAATTCTAGTGTTTGGATATCATGATGTAGAATTTTAAAAATCATGGAAATTATAATTTCACATGTTTGGATAATCATAGGATTTAAACATATGAAAATGGAAGTTTTATTTGTACACAAAGACAGTACACAAACATCAAATTTGAATACAAAGAACTCAAACACATTACGTAAAAGCTAAAAACACAGAAAACCCTTCCTATATGTCACTCTCTCTAATCTAATTTATGAAATCATACTAAAATTCCAACTGAATCTGCTAAACAATAAGTAGAGTTGCAAATCAACTCTTGTAAAATAGAGCAACAAATCAAAACTCACTTTTAGAACAAGTATAAAATATGATTAATGTTCAAAATATCTCACATTCAAATAAATTTTAAAGTAAATATAAAAATAACTAACAAATAAAACGTTCTAATATATATAAATAAACACGGAAGATCCTAACATAATAAAAACATAATCTATTTTGTTGTTGAAAGAAACATCAACACCATGCTATGTTTTTCCTCAACCAGAAGCCCCTTGAACATAGAAAGGTGTTTCAGATTTTCTACAAACCAACAATATGCCTTCAGTCGATCATTTCGACTAAGATAAGGAATTTCAATAAGTTTGCTATATCATGCTGCTGGATCAAGGCTTAGTGTTGTTGCATCGATAAGTTGATGAAAAGACGAAACCATTTTAGCTACTGAATCTGCAAGGACATTAGACGTACCTCTTCTCTTTAATGGGGAAATACTAACATGCATTTGATTACTTCTCTTCGGATCAACATAAGTAGGTGAAACATCATCAATGTGAGAGCTTTCAAAGCCTTCAGTATCAGCATCCAAATCAATGGCATCGGTAGGAGAACTCTCTTGGTTCATAGCATTAGCAGCTTCTGCACATGTTTTAGCACCCTCCCCAGAAGCTCTATCTTTGCTACGTAACTCCACTAAATCATCCCGAATGGTAATCACTTTCCACCAATAGGTTTTAGCATCATCATGTGGCTATCAAACAAAAAACAAAAGTAAACTAAATTTATATTCATAGTTAAAAAGACAAGGAAAATAAATCAATTAAACAAGAGTATGTATGCATTCGAATCAATCTATATTCAATGTCAACAAAAGTAAACTAAATCTATATTCATGGTTCAAGAATTATATGAGGTTTACATCAACAAGCTTCAGTCCTTCTCTGGAATAACTCCTCTATACCTCTTGATCGGCAGACCAGGAAGAATCGCACCAAAGGATTCAACTCCAAGGCGTGAGATATTCCAAACTTGTGCTAGTTCTCCCCTTAAACCATCTTCTTTATGGCCTTGAATACTGAAAAATAACCCTAGAGGATTCAAACTCAAAACCAAGACATTCTTAGACTTGTGCGCTCATTATTTAACTATTCTTAATCGTTTTTAACAAATTAATTTTTTTTATCTACACTCGACTTTCTCTGATTTTATTCAAAATTGAATGTAGTAAGTAAAATGTGGAGTTTAGAAATGAACTCCCAATTGGATTATCAAAAGAAGCTTGTTGAATCATTGACTGGTCTGGGTTGTGTTTATTCCTTGTCAAACAGTCAAGGTTAGAATGAAGAGGGTGAAGATTATGTCAGCAAAGGCATGGTTAGTGGTGGTTGCTTCTCCCCAAAAGGAGTAAAGAATGTAATGTTGAGACACTGGGACCCCATCAGTGTGTCTCTCAGCCACTCATGGCTTTTATAATGCTAAAAGAATCTTGAAATTGGATTAGCGGACCTGCTAGATTGTTTAAGATTAATCATTAAAGTGAATTTGTATTTATCTCATTTACAGGTGTCAGAATTATTCTACTTCAAAATCAAATATCAAATCAAAATTCAAGTGAAAAAAGGTAATAATGAAGTACTGTGTTAATAACTGGGTAACTAGGGTAAGGAGAAGAAGCAAGTCTTGATCAAGGATGAAAATATCGATATCGACGGATATATCGCTAACCGAATTTATGGATATCTCGCCCCAAATATCGTTATCGATATCGATATCGTTTACGGTCAACAAAAATGACGGAAATTAGGTCCAAATGACGGAAATTTGGAATGAAATTTTGGGAAAAACTTAAGTACCCAATAATGGTTATATAGGATTAATAAAAACTATAAAATGACTTTGATATAATGAATATATGATGAATCATATGATAGAATATAGGTCTGCCGATAACCAACAGTATAAAATCTTAAAAATAAACTTAATATATGTTTTAAATATATTGAGGTGAATAATAAATCATGATTTTGACAAAAATAAAAGGATATTTAAGGCTTAATATTTTTTTTTTGGATTAAACAAGGTATTCTAAATTAAAATATATGTTGTAAATTGAAATATAAATTCTAAAGTAAAACATATATTCTAAATTAAAACATATATTCTAAATTAAAACATGCTTTACCAAATATATGAACTAGGCCATATTTTACTAAATATATTGAGATGAATAATAAATTATGATTTTTACAAAAATAAAAGGATATTTAAGGCTTAATCTTTTTTTGGATTAAACAAGGTACTCTAAAACCAAATATATGTTCTAAATTGAAATATAAATTCTAAAATAAAACATATATTCTAAATTAAAACATACTTTACCAAATATATGAGCTAAGCCATATTTTATACTAAAACATATATTACTAAATATATTGAGGTGAATAATAAATTTGGAATTTTGACAAAAAAAAATATTTAAGGCTTAACTTTTTTTTTTGGATTAAACAAGGTATTCTAAATTAAAATATATGTTCTAAATTGAAATATAAATTCTAAATTAAAGTTTAAAACATATATTCTAAATATGTGAGTTAAGCCTTTTTTCACATTAAATATGTAATCTAAATTAAAAATATGGTCTATATTAAAAAATATATATTCTAAAATACAACATAAATTACTAAAATATATTTTACTTCATATTTAAAATTTTGAACAAATAAAAGTTAAATAGGAAATTAAAAAGGAAAACTAAAAACTGAATTTGACCCCCCCAAAAAAAAAAAACCTCAAAACGGGCCGTTTTATTTGTTGCTTAAAAACAACGGGTTGTTGAGTTGAGGCCTTGACTATTGTTTGGTTTGAGAGAGATCGAGATCGATCTCTTGTACAGAAGGGCGGCGGCGAGAACCTTGAACTCAGTAGCACGTTTCGCGGCGGCGAGTCGAACTGGGACTTGTCGATGATGAAGAGGAGATCATCGGGCACGGTGAGGAGCACCGGATCCCTATAGCCCAGCCCATCGGTGACTACGACATCGTGATTGATGCGCTTCCTTCTGGAACCATCAACGATCTAGCAGGACCTCGAGGACGAAATTGAGCGGTGGTGGAACGGTGCAGTGCAGAGGAGTGTTGTGCGGGTGCGATGGTGAGTGAGAGGGAGATAGGTGGTCATCGGTGGGTGAAGAGTCCTGTGCGGCGAACGTTCGGCCGTCGACGGAAGTCTCGAGGAGGATCAAGGATGCGGTTCACCCTAATTTTTCGAGGGAGGTTTGCGGTTTGCCCCAATTTTTCTTTTCTCTTCAATTTCTTTTCTCTCTTCTCTGGATTTCTGAATTGATTACGGTGGATGAATTGATTATTGTGCTTCTCTTCAAATTGATTATTGTGCTTCTCTGAGAGAAATTTTCATCCTTAGCTCTAAGAGAAATTTTTTCCATTTCCTCTGTTAATTGATTTTTGTTTCGGTCAATATCGTTGATATCGACCCCTATCGACGACATTCGCCGATATCCGTGAATATTCTCGATTTTCCGGGAAGTTTAAGCTTCCCCCCCTTGTTACATGCCGGTGGCCGGATTTACCGAAATTTTGGCGATATTTCGCCGAAATTCAGCGACATTTTCATCCATGGTCTTGATTTGTCATCATGGTGGGGGCTTTGATTCTAAACATACCCAACTTCTTTTGCAACCATTTTTTTTTTTTTGGGATTTTGGTTTTGTGAGAGGAAGAAATTCCAAACTACGCATGAGTTATTTGGATGTGATGGTGGAGATTGGAGATGGGAGAAAATGATGAATGACATGATATTTTCAGTACAAACACCATGAAGATGACATAGAGCTCCGGTTGCCAACAATGCATTGGCCATAACTCGGATTGCCAATAATACATAGGCTATCTATCAGGGTATAAGCGAGTTGATAGAAAAACAATTTAAGATTATGCTTAATAAGTGATGACATAGAGCTCCGGTTGCCAACAATACATTGGCTATAACTTGGATTGCCAATGATACATAGGCCATCTATCAGGGTATAAGCGAGTTGATAGAAGAACAATTTAGGATTATGCCTAATAAGTTTTTAGTCAACGTTTCAAATCCTACTCATGCTCGTAAAATCCTGATTCAAGAAATACTTGTAGGGTCTTTAGTCATGATTTAATAAGTGGTTGTAGAATCTGCATAAAGAACCCCAGTTTACTAACTAGAGATTTTTTTTTATCAGAGTTAACTAACTAGAGGTAAGTTTGAAAAATTTTACCTTAAAAAAGATTCTGGAAATTAAAAAAATGATATAGAGCTGGTTTAAATGATTAAAATAGAACCCTGATGACATGAGTACTTTCAAGTTTCAGGTGAAAAAGGAATAATTCAAACCGATGAAAATGAAGTAACAAATTAAAGAAAACCTTTGGGAGAAATAGTTTCTTAAGAGGGTATATCGCTAATTGTACATTGAAATATACTTCCATTATATGTAAGAATTTATTTCGTAATTGAATTTGAGAACTTAAAATCTCGATCAAATGCTTGCTATAACGAGGATTTTATAATAAACTTTGAAGTCAGAGAATTCACTTAATAGTCGTTAAATTATTCATCAATAACTTAAATTAAAATTTGAACATTAGATAGATAATAAAAATGAATGAACAAATTACCATCAACAAACTTCTACCTTCGACAAAAACTTGCAAGGTATAAAGAGAATGAAATTAGGGAACCTGCCATCATTGTCGTGATTTCTAGTCGACATTGTTAGAAAAATAATTCTCAATATCAAATTTAAGGGCAAAATGACATGAACAGTATTATTTAAGGGACTAAATTTTGCATCTAATTCTTTGGCCTTATCTCTACCAGTAAACATATTTTTAGATTAATTTGTATAATAATGTCACATCTAGAGGATTGAGTTTATACTGCTTAATTAATAAGAGTTCGTTCGTTAAGAACACTTTATAATTATGAATAAATCGTATCCGCAATGAAAATTAATCTTACTTTTTAAATATAGCAATAACTCGTGACATTTCTCCAAAAAAAAAATAAAAAAATAAAAAGTTCCCACAGAAATAATTCATTTGTATCCTCACTATCATTGTTTGTCTGAGTAAATCTCCACTCTTTTAGTGGATTGTCAATATCTGGGATGGAGGGAGGGTGATGAGTAAAAATAATAATACACAAACTTATGAAAGTGTACAAATAGCTTCTTTTGGGGAGACAAAGGTAAATAACTTCATTAAAAGCACGTGCTAGCAAATAAAACACACATTAGAAATCAGATTGTTTTTCAAAAAAAAAAAAATTCAGATTAGGGAAGGGTAAAAAACAATATTATTACTTCCAATAAAGGAAACAATATTATTACAAGTACATAAATTAGAAAGAAATTTCACCGCCCTCTTTTTAAGTTTTAAGAAATACGGGAATTTTTTTTTAAAGAAATATGAGAGCTTTCTTACTATATTTTTTCTTTGTCAATAAAAGTGTTAAATATGGTTATTTTCAAACATTTTAGTAATGTATTTTTTTTTTTGTATTGAAATCTTGGCATGCACCAGCATTATGCTAGGTTGCCTGGTCGAATTATTATTTTTGTTAACGAAATTCTAGTTGAATATATTTTAGTTTAAAAAAAATTAAATTTGAACAAATCTCATATATTTTTAAGATTTTACTTTTATTTTGGCTATTTATTTATGGGTATGCAAAAGACTATGTCTCTCTTTGTATACTTTTCATGATGTTTTAAATAAATAAAACATCTATTCTATAAAATAAAAGAAAAATTTGAAATTCAGATATATAAGAAAAATACGTTATTTAATTAAGGTTGAAAATGAATTGGAAAAAAAAAAATTAAGGTCGAAAATGTTGATAGGTGTAAATTAATTGAGTTCCACTCCAAGTCAAAGCAGACAAAACTTGTGTCTTGGGTCATACTTTGAAAAAAAGCCTCAATTTTATTTAGCCCATTATGTATATATATATATATAAAGTTACAAAAATTATCTAAAATAACTTTTATATTGAGTTATGTACCTGAAGATGTTAGAGACCTCGCAAAAAAATTTTAACTTTTATAAAGGGCTAGAAATATTAACAGGCAACTTTGCATTCTAAAAGTAAATTTTATAAATAATATTTTTAAATTAAATTAATTTAAAAAATATGACTTATTTATATTTAAATATTAAACTAAAAAGCCTCAATTATAATTCTGACATGCCTCCATTTGACTTGTGATGGCGAGCACGCCCGTAAATGGATATGGTGAAAAAGGCTTCTTTTTTTTTTTTTTTTGGATTTTCAGCTTTCTATTGAATTTACGTAAGCATGTAAAATTGGTTTGATTTTGATTGAATTTGTTGATTTCAAAATCAACAAAAAGAAACCTCAATATGATATCCTCTAATTTACAATTATATTTTTTGTCCCTTCCTTTGCAGTTTGCACTAAGCAGAGAATATAGGATAGAGGGATTTTCTGTGCAGAACTGTAAAAGAATAGTCAGTGACTCAGTATGAAAGAGAAATACAGAGTCGGGTGTTTTCACTTTTTTTTTTTCCTGAGTTTTCTTTTTCATCTTCGTTGATCTAATTTTATCCGTTTACTTCGAAGGGAGAGTTGTTTTTCTGTGTATTGTCACCATTAATGGATGCACGTGGAGAGCCCAGTAGGTAAATTCCTTCTCAACATCTACTTGAATTCTTTTTTTTTTAATAGTCAGTAAAATTTGGGGTTTTAAGAGTAATGTGATGCAATGATACTATAAATATATTATATTATAATTTCGTGTTGATACCCATCTTCCCAGGGACTCCGTCAAGTTTCTCACTTCTCTGCCACCTCTTTCTCCTTCGTCTCCTTCCTCCTGCTTCTTCTCTGTAAGCATCTGTTTCTTCTTCGTTAATTCTTCTCATGCTCCGCACTTTCCTATTTCTTGTAGTTTCAGTAATCTCAGATTACATGGCATTATCTATTAATCTTTGCGTTTTCTTAGTTGCTTGCTATAATGGGTTCTGAGTTTTGATTTCTTTGTGATCTGGGTATGTCTCCTTTTTCCCTCGAGTTTATAAAATTGGAAACTTTATGTGTTTTGCTCGCTTTGATCTTCGGATTTTACCCTCGAACACTTTGGTTTCATCGCAGTGTTGAAACTCAAAATTAATATTCCAAGCCCTTTTATTAGTGATTATGATTGATGAGCCTTGATGTTATATGAAATTCAATCGAATTTATAAGTTCTTTGGACAATTAATGAAAACCTTGTGTTTGTTCAGGTGGTTTTTAAATAATTTTTTTGCTTCAAAAGTTAACATTGCGTTTGATTCTTTTCTTGTGGGAATAGTGCTGTTAAACTTCTTGCAGATATGGCTCTTTCCGGGGATGGTCAAGAGAGAGAGTTGAGAGTTCATGAAAGTTTGGACGAGCTCAGCACTCATTTGGCAGACTATATTGCTGAACTATCTGAGGCATCGGTGAAGGAGCGCGGCGTCTTTGCCATTGCTTTATCTGGTGGCTCTCTCATTGGCTTAATGGGGTATCAATGCTTTGTTTTGCTTTCCTTTTGCGGCACATAGTTTTCTTTGTGTTTTGTCCTGTTTGTGTTGATAATGTGTGTAACTTATGGGGGGGAAAACAGAAAACTCTGTGAAGCTCCTTACAACAAGACAGTAGACTGGGCCAAATGGTACATATTTTGGGCTGACGAGCGTGTGGTGGCGAAAAGCCATGCTGATAGCAATTACAAGCTTGCAAAAGATCGCCTTTTGTCTAAGGTTTGAATGATTATTCTTCTGTATAGGCTGTATTTTTTTTCATTGAAGTTATTGAATTGAAGGCAAGAAATATGATTGACAAGTTAACATTATTCATTTTGCTTTGAACTTGATGTTTGTTTTTATGCGTTTCAACACGTTATGTGCACACAAAAACTCTGAACCAGATCTAAATTGCTCTCATATTTATCCAGTCAAGTTCTCGTATAAAGAATTTCACTATCTGTTGCTGATTTCTGTTGTATAATTTCAGTAAAGCTCCTTATCACTATTGGAACTACAACCACCCTTATGTATTTTGGCCATCGTCTAGTGCAGATGACGTTTAACAATTCATGCAGATACAGTTGGGTCTTAGTTAAGGGAAGGGTCGTTACTGAAAACACTGGATGCTTCTTTGTTCATATTCTATTTATGGTCTTATATTATTGATTTTTTAAAGGATTGATTTGAACATTTCCATTTAACTGCTACTAAATAGCTTTAACCGTGCTCTACTTGGGACTGAATGGATCTAGGCCAAAGTCATCTAGGACATGTGTGCGATAAATCTTTAACCTTTTACTAATCTTTGTTAACTTAGAGAAAGCCATCTTAGGTTACTTTCCTTCGCCTTCTATGGTTGTTATCGTCTAATGATTCAAATCTAAGGAAACATATATGTTGTGGATAATAACCTTTCAATCTTATGGATAGAGGTGTAATTCGGCCTCTAGGGACATCTGAGAAAGGTCCAAAGTTTCAGACATACATTAATATGCATGTGTTAGTATCCGGAACTGAAAAGTTTTGAGCTGTCTTTTTCGGTCACTGGAGAGCTTTTAATTGACAATGGTGGCTAGATTATTGCAATGCTTGTTTAATTTTAGTAAGTTTCCATCATCCAGGCTGTATTCTCGTGTCCATTTTCATTCATTCATGTATTGCAATTTGCAGGTACCTGTAATTCCTAGTCATGTGCATTCGATTAATGATTCAGTGTCGGCAGAGGAGGCTGCTGATGAGTATGAGTTTGTGATTCGTCAGTTAGTAAAATCTCGTGTGATCAGCGTGTCTGACATAAGTGACTGCCCCAAGTTCGACCTCATCCTCCTTGGAATGGGACCTGATGGTCATGTTGCGTCACTATTCCCTAAACACGCGACGCTTGAGGAGAAGGATCAATGGGTAACTTTCATAACTGATTCCCCCAAGCCTCCACCTGAGAGAATCACATTCACTTTGCCGGTCATAAACTCGTCTTCCAATGTGACTATAGTCGCTACAGGTGAGAGCAAGGCAGAGGCGGCACATCTTGCAGTTGACGTGGGATCAGTGCCTGCAGGAGTTGTGAAGCCACTGAAAGGGAAGTTGGTGTGGTTCTTGGACAAGGCGGCCGCCACAAAACTTGAGGGTGCCCAATTTTCTGCATAGTGGTATGGAGACCTCTTCATGTCGGAATGTATGTTTGTGTTTAGAGGAGGGGATTTGATGCCGGTGATTCAATTTCTTTTTCGTTAAGTCACCTTTTGGGCTAATTTCCCCATTTTGCCTTGTCTTCCTCTCTCTCACTCATCCTTTTGTAAGAAGAGGTCAATAAAGTTGGGGTCTTAATGCAAAAGCCATCTCTGCTTCTTCTTGCTCAAAGAAATTACTCAAAGTCAACGTTAAAGCAAGAGCCTTCATTATTTACCCATCGTCTGTAATTCTCGCTGAAATACCGTCACTTGATATAACTGCGTAAACTTTTCTCCTAGTCACTCATACTTGCAAATTCTTTTCTTGCATTTTGGTGATATACTTTTGTGGAAAAAAATAATGAATGGTGAGGTGAGAAACTGGTGGGTGAGTTTAGCAAAATTGGGTATACATGTGGGTTGCCACAACCTGTGAGTTTGTGCTGATTCTTTTATCTTATACGAAATCTCGATAATCGATGGATGGAATATTTCTGTACCACTCTTCAAAGACCAAAGCCGGTTTAGATATAGGTCCGCATCAACGCAACCGAACCAACAAATCAGCCATTTCAAACCAAACCAAATCAAACCAAACCGAATCAAACTAAACTAAACCAGATTGTAATGATTTATTCTGGTTTTGTGGCCTTAAATAATCTTTATTGTAAAAACCCAAACTAAACCAAACCGCAATCCGACTTGGTTTAAGTAAATCCATTCCATTACAATGTTGGTGCAGCACTTGGTATAATTTGAGGAACAATGTTGGACCAAACATTTAAAGAAGAAAAATCCTATTTCATTCTCCTCATCTGGGTTTGACATCACTCTTCTTCACCTACCCTCAACCACTCCAAATTAATTATAGAAACCTACTTTAACATATCCAATATCTTTTTCAATACATAGCGACACTTAAAAAGCGTGCGGAGATTGGAATACAGACTCTTAAGTAGATGAGATTAAGAATGTCCATAAGATATTGCATTTCCGTGACTGAAAAGGCATCAAACATGTCAAAATGCTCTGATGAATTGAACTTTTCTTAGCTCTGATTATGAATGCTGTCCATCAAACATAAAAATGGTGGAACAAAATTGAAGCTGCATGGCTACATTCTAGCTAAATTCTATTTCTCAGTGGAAAAAACACCTGGACTTTTTAACTTACAGTCTCTACGGTCTTTAGTGTGCGATATTCCTTTTCTGTTGTAGACCTTATGCCGTTTGGATCCGGAACCACTTCTTCCATATCTTCAGTCGGAGGGAAGCCGCGTGCTCTCCCGATCAACCATTGATCAATGACCCCACAGTCAATTGCGTACTTGATTGAGTGCTCCAAATATTCTTTATCAGTCATAAGATGTGGTTGAACTGTCAACATTCTCATCAGAGCTGAAAACAAGACATGAAACAGAATTAGAAAAAGTGAGGAATAAACCAATGCTCACTGGTACTAAAAAGTCTTAGGAACAACAGTTCATGAAAAGAAATTAGAAAATCCAAGTTTATGTCTTCATGATCATATCTAAAATTTTCACAAAATTTGTCGAAGATGAACACCGGACCATTGGTATCTTCTAAGTTTGCATGAGCAAATACAAGAAGCGTCTTCTTCAAACATTGATGGATAGTATCGGTTAAAAACTATTTAAGATAATAGAAGTGATGACATATTATTAAAGAGAACTAAATATTATATGCACTGAAGAACTTTCTACAGTCCTATTTGCTAGGAAAAGAAAAGGATAGGTTCTTGTGTTAAGTACTCGGTGTGATTGAAACTTTGACAGAAAGTGCACTAGACCAATAGCTGGAATCTAAATCTTGCACTGAAGAACTTTATTCAAAGAATAAGGTAGGGAATATTATAAACTAGAGGCACAAACTGCATTTCTTGACTGAAACACCACTACCTGCAGAAAGAGAATAATTATAATGGACCAATTGAGGCACAATAGATGGTTCTTATTTAGGAGTTCTAGCATGTTACCACCCAAATGCAGGGCTACGCAGGGCCTACTCTCATAGTGACCACCATTGGCGAATATGCTTAATCATTAAACAAAACAAGAAAATCATCAACAGAATGAAGATCACAGGAGTGCACCTGCCACGATGCCATCTCCGGATGCTGACATATCAGAAGTGAAAGGACTAATGGGGGGATCCTCCATCCCATTAATGGCACCATGGTACTCTTTTGTGTAGTAATGTATCTTGGAAGTCCCATTTGTCACAAACAAAACCTTAAGATTTTCATGCCAAAGTGGTGCAATCACTTCTGGACTATGATGGATAAATTTTGATCTGGAATTATTTTTAGTGTCAAATTCCTCAGAGGGCCGGATTCCGCAAAGAAACTCAAGTTCTTGTTTGGTAACTTCAATAATATCAGCAAGATTCCACACTTTCTGAATGAACAACTTGGTTTCTTCAGAAGAGTGCCAAAGCGGTAATGGAAGGTTTACATCATAGAAAATAACTCCTCCTAGTTTCTTTGAAATCTTGATTGCTTGAAGTGCAGTTGATCTCATGTTTTGGTCAAGTAGAGAATGTGTGCTAAAGTAAAACATCTTTGCCTGCACCATAGGTTGTCAAAAGATATCCATGAATCAGAGCATGATACTTGTAGAAGCAGCTAAAAGTCAAGACATCTAATGCTACTAAACATGAGAAAATTTTAATATCATGTTTAAAAAATCTATTGAAATCTGAGGGTGATATTTAGAATGTCACCCTTGTCCGCAAATCCCACCCGCTCCTCACAAAGAAAAAAAAAATTGATGAATCAAAGCCAACTAATTGATACGATTCTTTATGTGGGATTTCTTTCACAGTTTCATGTGAAAATATTGCACGGCATTAATAATTGGAAGAAATCAGATATACCAATTAAAAACAAAGACCAATATGCAAGCGAAATATCTTCTCAAAAGACTGAAAGCTTTTACCTCCTTCAGCACATCAACGTTGATGTCTGACTTTGATAAAGAATCCTCAGCACAGGGTTTGACACAAGTCAATCTCAAGCGAGCCCTTTTACCAACCTTCATCTGTGACACTGCAGTTGCCCTTTTACTATCAACGCGAACAGAACGAGTCTGAACATTGTTGACATTCATATAATATAGCATTGCCTGACCGTACTCGTCATCCCCAAGTTTTCCCATGAAAGCAACCTTGCCACCCAAGCTTGCAAGAGCAATTGCAACACTGCCCGCAGATTCCCCAGGAGACCTAATAAACTTTTCGGGGGCCCATAATGCATCTTTCTTTCTTTCATGTATTTCATAATTTATAAGCCTGTTGGCTGGGCTTCCTGAGGGCACAAAAGCATGTTGTGCAGCCCCAAAGCAGCAAACAAGAGGTGGCCAATCATAAGGATCGCTAAAATCCTCCCCCTCATCTATTTCCAATTCTAATTCTTCCTCACTTTCATCCCTCACATCGTCAGTAAACGCAACCTCCTCTGTCTCACTAATTTCACCATCCCTAACCGGACGCTCACTATCATCATCTTTCTCCTTAGTTCTTCTCTTCCTCACCTTCTTCTCAGTTTGTTCTTCCACCACGCTTGTAGAAGCGGCTGCAGCTTGATATATTAAATTACAGGTTAAGCACATACAAGATAGGGATTTAAGAAACAAGAGCAAAAAGCAATAAGCAGGGATACCTTTTTTTCGAGTTCTTCCACGTGGTTTCTTGGTGGTATCTTCACTAGATGAAGAAATAATGCTTTCCTCATTAGAAGAATCATCACCGGCTGTTGTTTGCTTTCTAGTTCGCTTAGGAGCCCTAGTTGTCTTTTTCTTAACTTCGACCTCATCCTCAACGGATGCCTCTAGAGCTGAGTTCTCCGAGTTTATCTTTTTAGGGACAGATGCAAGGCCCCATTTTTTACTATGTAATTTAAGACCCTGAAGCTGCACAAAGCTCAATGACGGGCTTTGGGGACAATCCCAGTGGCATCTGCAAGTTCAATAAACAAGTAGACAATCACAAGCATACCATCGATTTGGAAAGTAAGCTTAAGGAAGTTTAAACCCAAATGTCTATTGGACAGAGACTATGAAGTTCAATCCATTGTAGGGTTTTACAGGTTTAAGCAACATTTTGTGTTTTTTTTTCATGGGTTTTTTCTTAAAAGCCATCGAGAAAGCTCTGCAATTATCCAAACCCGGAAAAGATTCCTCATTTTTCAAATACTTTATCTTGTTAATCTCCATTTCGCTCGGTTTGGATTGCCATTTGGATAAGAAGCAAAAGAGAACAGAGTTTTGAACTAAAAGACTGGATTTGCAAGAGAAAAAGATAAAGAGTAAAGGAACCTTACCTGGGTAAGAAGAGAAAGTGAGTGAAAGGAAGAGACGCCATCGAAAGTGGTGCCAAGAGCTCAGCTTCTTGGTTGCCCAAGTAATTGCAGCAATTGGGTGCTTCTATTAACTATTAAGCCATGAGAGAAGTGATAAGTGTGTTTTATAAGGGTCGGAACTTGGAATTTTGTCTTCACTTTTCAGACAAACAACAGCAAAGCGGGGGAAGGAAATAGGACGAGAGCTTTACACGTGCATAACGCGTGCAGGCAAGGACGCAGAAACGACCCGCATCGTTGGAACTTGGTACTAGAAAGGTCTCCATGCAATTGCATCACATTTGGTACTTGAAAGCTTCCATGGTTTTGCTCCTATTAATAAAATCTACACTTTCGTATTATGAATAAGGATTTCTTATGCGTTTAAAAACACACGTTCGAATCGTGAATAAAAGATCCGAACTTGAAATTGATTTAGAATTGTTACATTTCAACACTACTTGGCTCGATGGTTCCTCATAAGTCACAACCGACAACCATTTTTGAAACACAATGCCTGTTCAATTTCAAACTTTCAAGGAGAGGAAGAAGAGCATATACAAAAATCATTCAGCGAACTAAAAGCAGCCATGAAAGGAAGCACTAAGAAATAACAAACACCACAGCTACACAGCAACGCCCTTTTAACAGTTGTATAGAAGGATTGTTTGCTCATCTACTAGAAATTTTGAACAAGTATTAGTCTCGTCAACAAAGTTTTACAACAAGGATCTGATGGACATACATGCATATTTTCTCTCATAATTTTTTAACTCGAAAACTGTGGAACTAGTCACTTTGTTTCAAAATCTCTGCTTCAGCCCTTGCCATGGGGTCATCTTTCATCTCGATTTCCTCCTCTTTTTCGCCTTCCCGTTCTCGTGTCTTCTTTTTCCTGTGCAACTCTTCCGCGGCTGCCATGGCAGCCTTGTTCTCTGCCTGGATTCGCTGCATTTCCTCTTCTTGTTGCTGTCTCTCAAACCATGTGTCTGCATCTGCCCAAACTGTAATACAAAAAGAAAAGAAAGACGTTAAGCATTCCATATATTTCAAGCTGGACTCAAAATGAAGCTTACATTCAAAGAAAGAACCCTTTAGGGTAATGTTTGGATGAGGAATTTCAAAGTTTCAAGGAACTTAAGCTAAATTAGTTATAAATGAGGAACTTCAAAGTACTAAGGTATTTCAAAGGATTAGATGCAAGGCATTTAGAAGGGATTCCGGATTTAAAATTCCTTGCCTAGTTTTGCTTTGCTCATTTGAAAGCCATTGGTACTTTGAAGTTCCTCTTTTGAACTAATTTAGCCTAAGTTACTTGGAATTTTGAAGTTCTTAAGTAATTCTAGTTTAGTGCAAGACAAGACCAAGTCAATTTCTGCTCAATATGAATAGTGCCTGCAAAGATGGTATTCGCAAGTTTACAAGTTAACAATGATCTCTTTCTTTCAACCTTATCTACACACTCAAACTTGAAAAGTTGCACTGCATTTCTGTTTTTACATTATTTCATAAGTTCATATCTACAAACTAAGTTATTTATAGCACATCAATCTGAAAATTCCTTTACTAACCAATACCAATAATACTAGAAAGCTCTAGAACTAAGGAATCTAAGCTTAAGATTGAATCCTAAACCCTAAACGCCACAGCTACTTAAAACCAAGTAATAACAACTAACAAGAACAAGCCAATCCAACAGCGGCATCAATCATAACCCCTAGACCCAAAATTCACTCCAAATCCAAAACTCCAAAACACCCCTGCAACCCATAACATAATTCATCAATCAAGCAGACCCAGCTAAACAATTCAAGCTAACAATCAAATTCATAGATAATGTAAACTTTACATTGTAAAGAAGAAGAGGAGTAAAAGGGAAAAAAGACGTACTGGGCTGAGCGGCCCAACCCTGTTCACCACCCTTGATCTTCTCAGGGAGGGCGTAATTGACGGTGAGGACGCGGCCGTAGAGCTCGGCGCCGTCCATGTTGTCCATGGCGGCTGCGGCGTCCTCTCTCTCCAATAATGTGACGAAACCAAAAGAACGGTGCTTCTGGGTGGCTTGGTCCAGCGGCGTCTTCACGTCCTTGATGTCCCCGAAGGGTATGAAGGCCGCGTGAAGTATGGACTCGTTGACCTCCTCCGCCAACCCTCCTACGTACAGTGTGTTCTTCTGCACTGATTGCTGCGCCATATTCCGAACCCCTTGGCAATTTCCGATTCTTGTTTCTTCTTCTTCTTCCTCCGCTTCCTTCTGCCTGTTCTGTTTTTTCAAAGTTCTCACTTTTGTGTTTGTTTGTCTCTCCGTGTGCTTTTGGGCTGCGCCTGTCTTTATATTCTGGACAAAAACTAGGGAAAACCAAATTGGTGTGGTAAATAATTAAAATGTTTATTCATTTGTAAATGAGGTGGATAAGTAATCTTATATTTTGTATTAAATTCTAACCCTACTTTTATATAAGGGTTAGTTAGCCAATGAAATCAAGATACAGATTCAAGCCTCCATCTCATCTGTTTCATAGGTTTTGCTATACGTTATTAGTACGATCGACTTTGAATCGGAGATTGCTCAAGTGAAGGACAAATTCAATCAAGCATGCCAAGTGGTGAAGTTTGTTGTCTAACTGACAGTGCTACTACACAAAATATCCCACGTGATAGGATATTGTTTACAAACTTAATAACTAACCACACCCCTGTGACAATTATATCTGGCCAATCAAATTTGATTGAAAGCTCCGGAAGAGCCCACTTTATGTTGTCCAATGATACTGTATTTACCATTGTTGAAGCCTTATACTCCCCACGTTCCAGCAAAACGTTATTGAGTTTTAAAGATATTCGAGCCAATAATTATCATGTTGAAACCACAAAAGAAAAGAATGTGGAATGTCTTTGCATAACCTCCAACTTGTATGGCCAGAAGTGTACATTGGAGAAATTTGCATGTCTCATGAGTGGACTTTACATGACCACTATTAGAACCATTGAGGCAAATCACATGGCTAGCCGGAAACTACCTAACCCTAACAACTATTTATTATGGCATGACAGATTGGGAAACCCATGTCAAGGTATGATGCGCCGTATCCTTAATACATCACACGGGCATCCCCTTACAAATAAGGACCTCGTGTTTATCGTGTTTAGTGAAACACTATGACAAGCCTGCTCAATGGGAAAATTGAACACTAGATCATCATATGCAAAGATAAATAAAAAATCTGTCACTTTCTTGTACAGAATACAAGGGGATATTTGTGGATCCATCCAACCACCATGTGGACCATTTAAATATTTCATGGTTTTGGTTGATACATCGACGAGGTGGTCCCATGTGATTCTATTGTCCACACACAATACTGCGTTTTCTAAACTCTTTGCCCAAATCATTAAATTAAGGGTCCACTATTCGGATTATCCTATAAAGTCCATCGAACTTGATAATGTCGGTGAGTTTACATCGAAATCTTTCGATGATTATTGCATGTCCCTTGGGATTGATATTGAATATCCAGTTGCACATGTTCACACCCAGAATGATCTCGCAGAAGCATTCATTAAACGTTTACAAATGATTGCATGAACCTTGGTTATGTGCACCAAGCTCCCAATTTCTGCGTGGGGCTGTGCAATTTTGCATGCAGCTATATTGGTCCAGTTGAGGCCCACTGCCATCTAACCCTATTCCACGCTACAGCTAGTAACTGGGTACGAACCTAACATTTAGCACGTACGCGTTTTTGGGTGTTCAGTTTACCTGCTAATTGTGCCCCACAACGTACAAAAATGGGACCTCAATGCTGAAGGGGCATATGTCGGTTATGAATCCCCTTCCATTATACGTTATTTAGAGCCCTTGATATGCGATCTCTTTACCGCTCGATTTGCAGATTATCACTTCGATGAGACAGTCTTCCCGCCGTTCAGGGGAGATAAGAATGTCAACCTTCCTGAAGAACGGTGTGAATTGACGTGGAATGTCTCCATTATGTCTCATCTTGATCCCCGAACTGCACAAAGTGAGAATGAAGTGCGGAAAATTCTAGATCTACCGAGTGTAGCTAATAATATGTCAGATGTTTTCTCTGATCTAGCTAAAGTGATGAGATCACATATACCTGCTGCAAACGTGCCTGCAAGGATAAACATCCATGTAGGACGCGTCATCCCAGATGAACGGGTTGTCCCAAATGGATAAAGTATGACCATGGTGGCTAATCAGTCATATGTCCCTGCCCAGAAGCGAGGTAGACCAATAGGTTCGAAGGATTCTCATCCCCGAAAGAGGATAAATTTGGCACAATCGAATCCCTTGGATATCACAATATCATTTGATCCATCTCATGAGATCATTCCGGATTATGGGTCTGTCTTAGAAGAGAGGACGTTAGGGGATGCCTCAACGTCTGAACCCATTTCTGAGAATAGAGAGACCTCGGTAAACTATGCATGCTTAAATGAGATATGGAATCAGAATGATATTATCATCGATGATATATTTGTATTCGCAGTAGCTTCTGAAATAATAACTAGTGATGATATCTAATCTCGCTCCGTTGATGAATGCCAACGTAGAGAAGACTAGCCAAAGCGAAAAGAAGTAATCCAGGTCAAACTTGATTCCTTGACAAAAAGAAAGGTGTTTGGACCTGTAGCTCCTACACCTCCCCATGCTAAACTTGTAAGCTTTAAATGAGTATTTGTAAGGAAACGTAATGAGAAAAATGATATTGTGAGATACAAAACTCGTCTAGTGGCGCAAGGATTTTCTCAACGCCCTGGGATTGATTACGAGGAGACGTATTCTCCCTTAATGGACATTATAACGTTTTGTTACCTTATCAATTTGGTAGTTTCTGAAAAAACTAAGTATGCAGCTTTTGGATGTGGTCACATCTTATCTCTATGGGATCTAGATACAGATATATATATATATATATATATATATATATGAAAGTTCATGAAGGACTTCAGATATCTGATGCAAATAGTTTCAGACCACGAAACACGCTCTCCATTCGTTTGAGGCGTTCACTTTATGGATTGAAGCAATCTAGACGGATGTGGTATAACCGTCTAAGTGAATATTTGATCAAACTGGGATATGTTAATACTGAATTATGCTCATGCGTGTTTATTAAGAAAAAAGTTTCTGGTTCGCTATAGTGGCAGTTTATGTCGATGACATGAATCTGATTGGTACTTCTGAAGAGATCAAAGAAACTACTAAGCACATGAACTTAGAACTTGAAATGAAGGATCTTGGGAGAACACACTTTTGTCTCGGCCTGGAGCTTAAGCACCGTGCAGATGGAATTTTGGTCCATCAATCGAATTACATTTAGAAGATGTTGAGACACTTTAATGAAGATAAAGTAAAACCTTCAAGCACGTCCATGATCGTCCGAAGTCTAGATCCTAAGAAGGACCCATTTCATCCAGCAGATGATAACAAAGAGCTATTAACACTAGAAGTGTCATATCTAAGTGCAATAGGCGCATTATTGTTTACACGACCATCCCAATTCCCCCGGGATTAACGCGGGATGTGTCATGTTCCCGTTTGATACGAAGTGTCAGAAAATGGATAATTCATACCTCGGCCCATACAGTGTAACGACCCATCTTGGATTTCGGGATTAGATTAGTGATTAATGACGGTTTTGCCCCTCGAATGGGCGAAATGTTGAATTTTAGTTCGGGCGGTCAAATGGACTTCGGAGGATGACTGTGACGTAGTTCGAGACGTCACGAGTCCGTAGACAGGCGGCACATCCGATTCTGATATTTCAGGAAGAAGTTATGTTGTTCGGAAGTTAAGGGGCATTTTGGTAATTTGCCATGAGAGGGAATTTTGGTCCTTTGGTGCCTATGGATCTGTGCCCAGTGCTAATTGGACACTTGGCTATCGTGACACTGGTGCCTAACCAGATTGGGACACATGTCTCTCACTGGAAGGTCGTGGAACCTCCTCACCGTCTTACTTGTTTTTAAAACAGGGGAGAAATCATGTTTTGAACGGGGTTGAGAGAAAAACAGAGGATGGAGTGACACCGTGAGGACCAACCCATACACCCACTTTCAAACGTCCTCATTTGCTTGTACTGTATGAACGAGAATGAGAAAGGGAGGTGAGAAGATCCCAACGGTGGCCACGGCGGTGCCCACGACGGCGGGTTGAGGTAAGAAACCCGTGAAGCCTTCGTTTGAATTAAAAATGGTGCTTTTAGGTATAGTGCTTATTAATCGATTATGATGATTGGAAGCTGTTTCTAAGGGTCCCAAAGATCGATTGAGATCAAAACCAAGGCTAGAGGTGGCTGGGATCGTGCAGGTACGACGGTCGAAGGTGGGACAGTTTGTGCTTGATCGGGCAGGTATCATTCAGGCCCTACTATCATGTGTTACATAGCTAGATCGATAGGAAATCATGTAATGAAGCTATAGGACATAAAATGGGTGGAAACGGACAAAAATTGGACTAATTATTGCATTGAACCGTGAACGCCGGTTCGACTGGACCAGGCTGAACCGAACCAGTCTAGACCCAGTTCTGCGAGAGGTTGAAGAAGATTGTGCCTGGCGCGTAAGGCCCACGCGCAGCCCCTTTGGGCAGCACGTGAGGGTGTGTGGTACTGTTCCTGGGGAAGTGTTCAACACGATTTTTATCGTATCAATGTAACGAACATTTTGGGACTGGTTTCGAGTCGATCGGACATCGTTTCGATATGATCCGGGATGTCCGAAGGTTTAGGATCAAGTGTAAAAATAGTTAAAAATTTGGAAAAAATACAAGGATTTAGTAGAAGCATATTGAAGTAGTTAGTGACCGTAGAATGTGATATGTACAGGTTCGGGAAGTCCGGCGATAGAGGATTAGCCGAGAACGGCGTATTGCACGCTTATCGAGGCAGCATCGGGAATGGTGTAACAACCCTTCCCAGGAGTTAGGATTAACGAAGTGATTAGTGATGGATTAGCTAGGTTAATCGGTGGTTAGTTGGTTACCTTTGGATAGTTAGCGCAGAACGGAGCAGGGTTCGTTCCGGTTATCAGGGTGATAATTGGGGTGGGTCCTGTCAAATGGTCTGTGAGTGGACTTTGCTTTCTAAATTATGATGCATGCATAAATGTTTTGATATGTTTTCTATATGTGATTTCTATGTTTATGATTATGATCTTTACGATTTCCATTTTGCATGTATTTCGAGATATGTTACGTATTTGCACGTTTTACGAGATTCTGTCTGATGTTGTGATTTGATATGATTTCGATGATTTACTTTTGGGATTTGAATTATGATTTGAATTCAAGGATTTATAAATGGATTTCGGAAAGTAACTTCGGGCTTGAGGCCCAGTTTCTAATGATTTTGGATTTCGGTTTTAATGCGATTGCTGGATTTGGAAATGATTTTAATAAAATGGTTTTGAATTGGATTTGCTGGATCTGGTTATTGGGTTTAAAGACCCGGATGTGATATGTGACGGGGGCGGGCCCGGATATGTGATTTTGGGTTTAAAGACCTGGATTGAGTTTAAAGACTCGGGAGTTTAAATACTCAGATATTGTGATTTCCCCCGTAGGCCTATTAAGTTTAAAGACTCGAGAGTTTAAAGACTCGGATTGATAATGAGGCCTGTTGAATTTAAAGACTCGAATATATATTGAGTTTAAAGACTCGGATAGATCCAGCAGGTTCGATTGATGGAAATGTGTGTTAAATGTGTTTCGGATTTCTGTGATACACTGATGGTTTTCAAATGGTTTCCAGATGTTTTGGGCTATGACCCGGATGATATGGATTTTGATGGTTTTGGGTTGAGGCACGGGATTTGAGAAAAAGAAATGATTTCGATTTTCATAAACGGTTTTTATCATCTCGGAAATGAAATGGTTTTCGAATGCATGCATTGGTTTTACATGGAGGGTATAAATGTCTTTTCTTATGAAATGTTTTATGAACTTATTATTTATTTTTGTCCACTCTCAGCCTTTTATGTTTTTCGATACCCTCTAGGTTGATGCGGTGCGGGATGTTGTTAGTGAGATGGAGACATCACACACGCGATCCACAATGATGTTGCGAAATCTGGTTAACTCAAGTTGGCTTTTGGTACGTCGACCTGGGTATCCCTTGTTTGGCTTACGTGTTCCACGAGAGTTAGACAGGTGTTTGGCTTTGTGTTGTACGTGGGGTTAGACGGGAGCATGACGTATCCTTTAATCCTGGGGGATTGAGGGTGGGTCGTGTCATACGGGGCTCTCATAGCACGCCAGGATCGGTGGAGGAGTGCGATGTCTCGGTCTCTGTTACAGTCCGAATCCGTGATCAACCTGAAGGGCATTAAAACCATTTAGAAACTGTGAGTGGACAAAAATTAATAAGTTCATAAAACACATTTCATAAAGACATTTATGCCCTTCACTAAAAATTATGCATGCATTCGAAATCCAGAAATCAAAACATTTACTTAAATAAATCATTAGGGCTTTAGCCCAAACCAGAAATCAAAACATTTACTTAAATAAACCATTAGGGTCTTAGCCCAAGAACCGTAAATCCAGAACTAAGTGGGCCACTGCCAAAATCCATGAACACAAATCCATAAACAACGAAATACCATTTCATAAATCCAATAATCCATATTTACCACATAACCATCCTCAGCATTCCAGATGCCCAGCGTACCAGACGTCTTATCTCACGATAAAAGTAACGCGTGCTACCCGGGGTCTCTCCGGGTCCATATCTCTGACGTCCCAGACGTCTAATCATAGCAATCCTACTCCTTAGTCACTATACGGTCTGATCGCTCAGTATAATGACCACTCGCACGCAATGCACCGTGACTTCCCCAGTGTCCCAAACACCTGGAGGAGACCATCCACATATCCTTGTATGAAGATGGTATATGGAAAACAGTTTTATAAAGTCACTTCAAAACATCTCAAAGGGCCCTGCCCGGAATTTCCATAAAACATCACAAATCCATTTCGGGTCCCCGATCCGAAATCACGTTTATGAAATATAAGGTCCTAGACCCTAAATCACATTTATAAAACTCAACTGGGCCGCATGCCCGATTTTGTAAACCAACTGGGCTCTGGCTCGATCACATAACTCAAAAAGGCCTCTGCCCGATTTCATAAACCAACTGGGCCCCCGACCCTATCACATAATTCAAATGGGTCTCATGCCCGAGTTCATCTTTCCAAAACTAAAACCATACCATTAAATCATTATTAAAACCACAATCACGTATAACCACAGTATAAGATCATAACATCGAAATACGTACAAGTACGAGATTACCTCGAAATACATGCAACCATGTAATTCACCAATGCCACAATCATCACTATACAAATCACATATATAAAACATATAAAATAGTTATGCATGCATCATAGTTTAGAAAACATTATCCACTCACAGACCGTCCTATGCTGCCTTCTTAATACGTGTGCTGTAAGCCTTCCCGAGTCACACCACTATCACCGGAACTTCCAAACCTGTCCAAATCATACTAGAGGGTTACTAACTACCTCATTAACCTCTCATTGAAGCCCCCATAATTTTTTCGAATTTTTAAACTCGATCCTAAACCTTTGGACACCATGAACTATATCGAAACGATATTCGATCGACACGAAACCAGTACCAAAATGTTTGTTACATCAAATAGATGATTCACATGTTGAACACATTCCCAAAACACCCCTCACGCGTTGCGCATGGGCTTCGCGCACTAGCACTATTCATCATCCCTGTCCTCGCGTGAACAGGTCCGGTCCGATCCGACCGCTTGGCTGGTCCAACTAAACCGTCGTGACCGGTTTGGGTCAATTTCGACCCTTTCTTCAACCCGTTTTCGCCCCAATTTTCTCCTAAACCTTCTTCTAATCATTCCCAATCGATCCATGAATTCAAAATAGGAAAACCAAGTCCGGAAACCATACCTTGAATTTGATTCTTGAACCGGCCGTCCATTCCCGCCGTGTTTCCAAGATTCCGGCCACCGTTGCCCACCTCTTCAAGTCCATTAGGCCCCTTGAAACCTCCAAAACACTTTCCCATAAATAAAACCATTCCATAAACACCCAAAACCCAACCTCCAACATTGAACCTGAACCTTACCTTTCATGGAAACGTCGACCACCGTCCACGACGGCGCAAGCCGTGGCCACCAACTCCATCGTCTCACCTCACTCTCTCACTTTCATTCACATGTTAAGTCTAGATAATGAGAATTGAAGGATTATGGGAATGGGTTTTGCACGGTCAGGGTTTAGGAGAAAATGAAAATGATCGATAGGGGGGGGGGGTTGGGGGAATAAAAACATCCCACCGTGTGGGAGAATAGACCAATCAGATAAGGGACAGGTGTCACTTACTGATTGGTCAACCCAAATTTTCAATCCAATCTAATCCTCCTGCCACTGGTCCCCCCGTTTCTCGGTTTACGTGCAATAGCACCGTTTTCCGTCTTAGACCCGTAACTTCTCCGTCGAACCTCCGATTTCGACGTGCCACCTATCTACGGACTCGTGACGTCCTGATATACGTCAGGGTCATCGATCCTCGTATGTTTGACTCCACGAGTCAAAAGTCAACATTTGCCCAAATTCAGGGGTAAAACGGTCAGTTTGCACTGTTCGTTCAATTTCTCTCAACTAATCCCTGATTAGTCATTCTAAATCATAATTCATTAATATTTAATCCCGATATTCGGGATGGGTCATTACAATTGTACTTGGCTCAATGCACTAGACCAGACATTTTATTTGCTGTGACCTTGCTAGCTAGATTTAGCTTCGCGCCAACACGCCGCCATTGGATTGGCATAAAAGACATTTTTCGATACCTTAGAGGTACAAAGGATATGGGCTTATTATATCCCTAAGCATCGAGGAATAAATTAATGTAACGACCCGTCCTGAATTATCGAGATTAATTAAGACTTAATGACGGATTAGCGAGGTTAATCAGGGATTAGACGAGGATTAACGGACGTTCAGGGCGAAATGACGATTTTACCCTTGAAATGGGCGAAACGTTGACTTTTCATTCAAGTGGTCAAATGGACTTTGGTCAATGACTGTGACGTAGTTCAGGACGTCACGAGTTCATAGACAGGTGGCTCGTCCTATTCTAACATTCGAGGGAGATGTTATGACGATCGGAAGTTCATGGGTATTTTGGTAATTTGGTTGAATATGGGTAAATAGTTGAATTTTGACCCGGGAGGTCTGATGGCCGAGGGCCGATGACCGTTACATAGATCACGTCGATACGAATCAGTAGATAGGCGGCACGTCGAAATCAGACGTTCACCGGAGAAATTACGGTTCACGGAAGTTCTAAAGTACTATTGCACGTTTTACGAGATGGCTTAAGTTTTGTCTCAAGTGGGCCCGAGATATTTTCTCAGGCCCAATGTCACTCATCCATTACCCATTGAGATTGTATTCATGCACTTCACCCATTTCCTTGTTCTTCCAAACCAAAGCCCGATCTCACACAAACACCACCCCTTATCACCCCCTACCTTGATAACTGAGGGACAGAGACTGAGAGGGAGGTTGAGACTAAGAAAATGAAGATGAAGATGGTGGCAGGAGGCGGCTGGGCCGCCGTGCACGGCGGAGAGAAGGTATGAATCGGTTTTGAGGAGACGATTGGCCCAGAGGAGACGATTGGCCCGGAAGAGGGTTTATTTAAGTAGTTAGTAAACCTCTAAATTAATTTGGACAGGTTCGGGAATCCCAGAGGAGACGATTGGCCCGGAAGAGGCGTATTGCACGCCTATCGAGGCGCGTCTTCGGACAGTCTATGAGTGGACCTTTCATTCGAAATCGATGCATGCATAAATGTTTATAAATGTTTTAAATACATGTTTTGTGATTCCATGAGTAAATTTGTTTGTGGTAGCCTAGGATTTACATATTTGCACGTATTTCGAGATTTATGATTTTATACGATGTTTGTACGTGCTAGGTTTTCAATGATGATTTAATGAATTGGTTTTGGAATTGGAAATATGAAATCGAGCATGAGACCCATTTGATTTACAAACTCTTAGACTTGGAGTCCATTTGAATTGACGAGGAATCGGACCGAGGGTCCATTTTAATTATACGATCGGATCGAGGGCCCCGTTGGTTTACGAATTCAGGTTTATGACCCATTTGATTGAAATCTCAGGATAGAGGTCTTTTATTATAATATCGCGCTTGATGCCCCTTTGTCTGTGGTATCGGGCTTAAGGCCCTGTTGATTGTGAAATCGGGCTTGAAGCCCTGTTGCTTTATGGTTTCGGGCTTGAGGCCCCGTTAGACGTGATATTGGGCTTAAGGCCCCGTTAATTGTGAAATTGGGTTTAAGTCCCAGTTTGGTTTACGAAATGAGAATTCGGGTTGAGACCCTATTGAAACTGTGTATTTAGGTCGAGGCCTGTGAAATTGATTTAAATCGGATTTGAGGAATCCTATTGAGATGAATCGGGTATGAGACCTAGTTGAAATATGTTTTGAGAAAGAAAGAAAGTATTTGAAAATGTATGATACCCTCTATATGATTTATATGGTCTCCTCCAAACGTTGACCTGGAGAGTCACGATCCACAGATCAGAATGGGTATCCCCATAGGGATCCCGTTCCAGGAGTGGGAGTTATGATGTGGTCCCGGACCAGATTCCGGAGAGATGTTCGAACTAGATCCAGAGATAGAGCTCTGGCTAGATCGAGAGATAGAGCCTCCCAGATGGAGAATTCCAGGGTGTAGACTCGGAGTGAGACCCCGAGTAGTGTGCACACTAGTATAGAGATGAATCGTGACATATATCAGGGATGTGTTCCCTAGGGGCTGTGTGCCCCGAGTTGGCATCTTCTCGGAAGTACCGCGGATGGGTTACATGTAACGACCCATCCCGAATTACAAGATTAGATTAGTGACTAATCACGATTAGTAAGGTTAATCGGTGATTATTTGAGTGCAATCGGACAAACAATACAAAATGACGATTTTGCCCCTAGAATGGGCAAAATGTTAACTTTTATTTGGGCGGTCAAACGGACTTTGACCAATGACTGTGACGTATTTTAGGACGTCACGAGTTCATAGACAGGTAGCACGTTCAATTCCGACATTCGAGGAAGAAGTTATGACGTTGGGAAGTTTAAAGGCATTTTGGTAATTTTGGTTAAAAGGGGCAAATAGTTGACTTTTGGACAGAGAGGTCCGATGGCCGAGGGCCGAGGACCGTTACTAGATCGGGAAGATATGAATTCATAGACATGCGACACGTCGAATTCGGACGTTCGACGACGAAGTTACGGTCCACAAAAGTTCAAGGGAACTATTGCACGTTTTATGAGACGTATGCCATTTGGCAGTTAGTGGGCCCAAATATTTTAAGGAGGCCCAATGGATGAGTGACAAGTGTCACCCATCCATTGCCCAATGAAATTGTATTCATGCATCGACCATTTCCCTTGCCTTCACAAACACAACCTGATCTCATCCTTTAAACCCAAACCAATCCAACCCTTCCCATCTGATCTTGTGTGAGGACAGAGAGAGAGGAGGAGTTTGGGCGGCTGCAGGATGGCTCGCCATCGTGGACGGTGGTGGCATACCAACCAGGTAAACCTGAACCCATTCTCGGTTTTTATGCTTCAAAATGGAGCTTTAATGGTTAGGGTGTTAGAGGGTGATTGAGAGGTGGTTACTGGCCCGTGAGGACGCCTAGGAAGGGTGGTTGATGGTGGGGGAACGGTTGGGCTACCCTAGGAATAAATGGAAGTATTTGGACCGAAAAAGGGGAAATCGGTTTAATAGGTTTTCGTAGGGTTTGGATTGTTTTGATTACATATTTAGATTCATAAGATCAAAATAGGAAGATTGGTGGAAAAAAGGAGGAAAAAGGACGAAAAAATAATAGGATATGGACCTGGACCGGTCACGCCGGTCCAGATGGATCGGATTGCACAGGAAAAATCGGTTCGGACCGGTGCTGAAGGTTGAAGACGCGTGTACAGTACCAGGCGCGTGATCTCACGCGCAGGTGGCTTCCTTGGGCGCGTGGGGGTGTGTGTCCCATATTTTGGGAATGTGTTCAATATGTGAAATCTTCTATCCGATGTAACAAACATTTTGGAACTGGTTTCGTGTCAATCGGACACCATTTCGATATGTTTCGGGGCGTCCGAAGATTTTGAATCGAGTTTAAAAATAGTTAAAAATTCGGGAAAATTACGGGACTTTAATAAGAGGTTAATGAAGAGGTTAGTGACCCTATAGTGTGATTTGGACAGGTTTGGAAGTCCCGGTGATAGTGGTGAGGCCCGGGAAGGCCTATGGCACGCGTATCGAGGCTCAGCTTTGGACGGTCTGTGAGTGGACTTTGGTTTTATAAATACTATGCATGCATAACTGTTTTATATGTTTTATATATGTGATTTCTATGATGATGATTGGGGTGATCGATTTTACGTATGTTGCACGTATTTCAAGATATTTTACGTATTCCACGTATATCGAGGATGACGGTTTTATTGTGGTTTTACATGCTTGAGATTTCATGAAGGGTGTGATGAAATGGTTTTGAAATTGGAAAGATGAACTCGGGCATGAGGCCCAATTGTTTTGGAAACCTCGGACTTGGAGTCCATTTGAGTTACATAATCGGGCCAAGGGCCCAGTTGCTTTATGAAATCGGGTCAGGGGTCTAGTTGGTTACAAAATCGGGCTGAGACCCATTTGAGTTATATTATCGGGCCAGGGGCCCAGTTGATTTACGAAATCAGGCTGTGGGCCCAGTTGGTTTACGAAATCGGGCATGAGGCCCAGTTGGTTTATAAATGTGATTTCGGGTCAGGGACCCTAAATGGATGTGAATAAATGTTTTTGGATTCGAGAAATCAGATGTTTGGACTTGTGATGGTTTTATGGAAATTCCGGGCAGGGCCCTTGAGATGTTTTGAAATGATTGAGGAACTGTTTTCCATAAACCATCTTGATACGAGGATATGTGGATGGTCTCCTCCAAGTGTCTGGGACACTAGAGAAGTCACGGTGCATTACCTGCGAGGGGTCACTACACGGAGCGACCAGACCGTATAGTGACTCGGAGCAGGATTGCTATGATTTGACGTCTGGGACGTCAGACATCTGGGATGTCAGAGATATGGACCCGGTGAGACCTTGGGTAGCACGCGTTGCTTATAACGTGAGATATGACATCTGGGACGTCGAGCGTCTGGGACGCTAGGCATCTGGGATGCCCAGGATGGTTTGAACATGTTTTTCTTGAATGGTATTTATGGTTATGGTTTTGGGCGGTGGCCCACTTGGAATTGGAATTTGGTTTTCGGTTTTTGGGCTGAGTTCCCACATTTGGTTTTGAGTTACGGTTTCTGGGCTAAGGCCTTAATGACATATTTGAGTAAATATTTTGAATTACGGATTTTCGATGCATGCATACATTTTAATGAAGGGCATAAATATCTTTGTGAAATGGGTTTTATGAACTTATTTATTTTCGTACACTCACAGCCTTTGTTGTTTTTAATGCCCTTTAGGTTGATCACGGATGCAACTGCAGTAGAGACTGGGACATCGCATGCCTTCTCCATCGATCCTTGCGCACTCTGGAAGCCCCGATTGGGCAGTGGCTTTAGGTTATCCCTTGTCTGACACTTCGTGTCAGACGGGAGCATGGTACATCCCACGGTAATCCCGGGGGGATTTGGATGAGTCGTGTCAAGTGGTATCAGAGCAGGTTTGCTCTTTTTGTGCGTGTAGGTCGAGGGTGTGATGTCTCTTGGGGCTGCTGTTCACTATCAACCTGATAGTTAGGGTGTCGAATGGATAGTTAGTGAGAATGAATCATGAATAGTGGATAGATTATGATTGGCCCGATACGCCGTGCGTTAGTGTGATTCGATCCAAGTGGGGTTGTATGTGATGAACTGGTAATGTGGGACCGTCGGTTCGGTCATGTGATATTAGATTATCGTGCTGCGGGGTGCAGCTGGGTTCGGGGAATCCCATTCGAGTAGTGACTTGGGAATGCGAACCCTAAGTGAGTGATGGGTATCCCATTTGTGTAGTGATTTGGAAATGTGAACCTCAGTTGAGTAATGGTCTAAAATGAGAACCCTGGTGGTGATTGCTAGTGTAAGGGATGTTGGTACATCGGAGTTAGCCGATGACCTTAGTGGTGAAACCCACGTTGAGTTGATGGTAGGATTGGATTTGACGTCTGTACAATGTCAGGACCGCGGGGTCGGTCAAGTTGTGGATTATACTGCAGAGGACAGTGGGGTTCAGATGAACCCTAGGGTGTGATTGTGGAACCCTGGTATATTATGGATTAGAAAGGTGAACCTTAGTTGTGACTAGTGGATGAGAACTGGTGCTGCGACGAGCGGTTGAGGTCGTGAATGACCATGTGGATGACTCTAGTGAGTCTAGTCAGAACTATGAGATTCGATCCACGAGTACAGATGAGATAAGATATGGAATCCCAGATTAGACCGGGTAATAGTGTGATGTGTGGATGCTGATCTCGATAGCGATGACTGTTGTTCGATAGTCATGTTGAGATGACTGGCTATCTAAGGTATTTGGTGTGGTTGTAGTAGTTGAGAATCAGGGGACGTTCATGGGACGTTCATTATCCTGATGTGGATTGTCAGAATGGTGGTACCCATAGTTGTGGGGTACGAGATATGCAGAGTTCCTTTCACCTGAGCGAAGATATGGAGTTGTTGCTCGGTATGAGTTACGACTCAGAGTTGTCTGATTTGCACACTGTGTGCTAGTGTGGATGTTTGTATGCTGGTGCTGATGTTGGTACTTGTGTGCTGATACTAGTATGGATGCCTGTGTGCTGATACTAGTGTTGATGATAGTGAGTTGGTGCTGGTGTCGGCGATTGTGATTGTGATGAGCCACGAGTTGGGAGGTGACTCCGTCATGATGGACATATGTTCGGTATCTGAGATTCAGTAATGATTAAGTGATGGACTGGAGGGGATCCAGTGGAGATTGTGATATGTTGGGATAAGCCACAACAACAAGTGATGAGTGGATAAAAAGGTATGATTGAGACTTGAGGAATCTTGGGATGACGTCCCCTACGTCATGAGAATTAGTGGATTTGGGGAGTTGTTGTCAATTCTGAGGTTGGTGTGATTGTATGTTTCTAGTATCCCCAGAAAGTACAAGGAAATTACTGAAATTGGAAAAGACGAGGAAAATCATTGGTGGTATGGATGTGGGATTTTGTGATTATGAATAACTTGGAAACCCGAGGGTTGAACTTGTAAAGGTCGAGATGTGAGACGAAGGAATGTTTGCACATTCAAAAGGAGTTGAGTGATTCCCAATCGGAATAGGTGTATGTGCATAAACGGTTATGAACGGACATGAGGTCTGAGTAATAAATTGGTTACGAACATGTGGTTGTCCAAGTGAGTTGAGGAGGTGGGAAGTCCAGTAGTTGGACTTGACATCTTGTTGGAAGCATGTCTGTTCCCAACATGGTTGGAACTTCAGATTCGAGGAGAGTTGTGATTGAGGAGACGAGAGGAGTGCTCGTTTTCGCATTGGTGATAGGTATTCTGAAGTCATTAGGGGATGACTTCTTAATTTCTTCCCGTGGCAGATGATGATTGTTGTTACCAATACATTGAGCGTGTATTGGTTGGTGGGCCCGTGTGTGTTTTGGGGTCATCAGGAGGAGTTGCGTATTTCTAGGTTAGGTAAATGAGATTTATCATTTTCTGCTTGGTGGCAGACGATGTTGGGTTACTTGGTATGGTGGGTGCTATGAGTTATGCGTGCACTCACATAGGATGAATGTGATGTCATCGTATTGGATCATCCTTGATTTCTCCTAGGTAGAATGACAATGATCGATATGAGGAATTGGAGAGAACCTACAGTTTAGCTGTGTTTCGTTGTTGACTGAATGATTAGATGTGAAAATAGTTGGGGAGTGTTGTGGTTGACAAAGGATTCAAGAGGGTGTAAGACCCTACGATCAGATTCCAGGTGGATTACTAATTATGTGAGCATGTGTGGATCCTAGGTGGATCTGGATTGTGATGTTGTGGACATAGGGAATTGTGACGATCTAGGATCGTGATGTTACCGGTCGGGTGACGTGGTGATCGAAATTGAATTGTGACTTGGTTGATCAGTTAGATGAAGAGCTTATTGACATGTCGTAAATAGTTGGATTTGTGAATGATGGGATTGGCTTCCTTTCGGAGTCAATCGAATATGATATGGTAATCGAGTGAGCGAGTATCCGATAGGTTCGGAGTTGGTGCGTCTCGGTAGACGTGAGTGAGATTGGATGCTCATTTGGCATGAATGGGTACGCCTTGGCGGGCGTGAGTCGGATTGGTACATTTTGGATGACGTGATTGGGAGTAGACTTTGTGATGTTGGTCGAATGACCATGGGACTCATGATAGATGATAAGTTAGAGTAATCAATTTATCTAGTACTCGATTGGACAGATGAACCCCGGTATTAAATCGTGATTGACTATGAACTATGTAGTGGACTGGTTAGATGATGGATGTACGTACCCTGTACGTTGTGCGAGAATTGATACTCGATAGGCCGAGTGGTGCCTGGTGACGGTACATAAGATGTACCAGTGGTCTGTGGTTGAGCGTGTTGGTAGTCGGCTTAGTTCCGATACCATTGGATTAGTCGAGGACGTGGACTGGACATTGGATATTGTGCACTAGGTCATGGTATTTATGATGGGTCCAGTTACACATAGAACGAGCACTGTTGGTGATTGTGGACTCAGGTTGAGTAAGTTGGTGGTTAGTGTAACCACATGTGAGTTTAGTGTCAGTTTCGACTGGTGACTGTCAAGTGGTGACAGTTTGTCGGATGTTTCATCGTGGATCGATGAGTGAGTTGGTGACTCCCAGTGGGAGTAGATATCAGGATAGATTGGTGATTGAGAAAGGAACCATCGAGTTGATTATGTCAGCGAATTGGTAGATTTGACAAGTGGTGTCAATTCGGAACGTATGCTTACTGTCATTCGACGTGGTCGAGTGTAGTCGATACGACGTGAGTACTAGTGGTACGTCTGGTTGCAGACAAGTATTATGTGGGCTATTGGGTGTACGAGTGTACACAAGAGGTAAGATCGGATTATCTTTCCACGAGATGGATGTGGAACCAGGATAGTTGGAGTTTCGAGAACGAAACTAATTAAGGAGGGAAGAACGGTTGGAATTAGATCGGTTGGAATTTCGAGGATGAAATTAATTAAGGAGGGAAGGTTGTAACGACCCGTCTCGAATTTCGGGATTAGATTAGTGACTAATCACGATTAGTGAGGTTAATTAGTGATTAGTTGAGCGAAATCGGACAAACAATGCAAAATGACGATTTTGCCCCTAGAACGGGCAAAATATTGACTTTTATTCGGATAGTCAAACGGACTTTGACCGATGACTGTGACGTATTTTAGGACGTCACGAGTTAATAGACAGGTGGCACGTTCAATTCCGACATTCGAGGAAGAAGTTATGACGTTTGGAAGTTTAAGGGCATTTTGGTAATTTTAATTAAAATGGGCAAATAGTTGACTTTTGGACCGGGAGGTCCGATGGCCAAGGGCAGAGGACCATTACGTAGATCGGGACGATACGAATTCGTAGACAGGCGGCACGTCGAATTCGGACGTTCAACAGCGAAGTTAAGGTCCACAAAAGTTCAAGGGAACTATTGCACGCTTTACGAGACGTATGCCATTTGGCAGTTAGTGGGTCCAAATATTTTAAGGAGGCCCAGTGGATGAGTGACAAATGTCACCCATCCATTTCCCAATGAAATTGTATTCATGCATCGACCATTTCCCTTGCCTTCACAAACACAACCTGATCTCATCCTTTGAACCCAAACCAATCCAACCCTTCCCATCTGATCTTGTGTGAGGACAGAGAGAGGGGAAGAGTTTGGGGCGGCTGCAGGATGGCTCGCCATCGTGGACGGCGGTGGCATACCAACTAGGTAAACCCGAACCCATTCTCGGTTTTTATGGTTCAAAATGGAGCTTAAATGGTTAGGGTGTTAGAGGGTGATTGAGAGGTGGTTACTGGCCCATGAGGACGCCTAGGAAGGGTGGTTGACGGCGGGGGAACGGTTGGGCAACCTTGGGAATAAATGGAAGTATTTGGACAGAAAAAAGGGAAATCGGTTTAATAGGTTTTTGTAGGTTTTGGATTGTTTTGATTACATATTTAGATTCATAAGATCAAAATAGGAAGATTTGTGGAAAGAATGAGGGAAAAATAACAGGATATGGACCTGGACCGGTCACGCCGCTCCAGCTGAACAGGATTGCACAGGAAAAACCCGTTCGGACCGGTGCTGAAGGTTGAAGACGTGTGTACAGTACCCGGTGCGTGATCTCACGCGCAGGTGGCTTCCCTGGGCGCGTGGGGGCGTGTGTCCCATTTTTGGGAATGTGTTCAACACGTGAAATCTTCTATTCGATGTAACAAACATTTTAGGACTGTTTTCTTGCCAATCAGACACCGTTTCAATATGTTTCGGGGCGTCCGAATGTTTTGAATCGAGTTTAAAAATAGTTAAAAATTCGGAAAAATTACTGGACTTTAATAAGAGGTTAATGAAAAGGTTAGTGACCCTATAGTGTGATTTGGACAGGTTTGGAAGTCCCGGTGATAGTGGTGAGGACCGGGAAGGCCTATGGCACGCGTATCGAGGTGTAGCGTTGGACGGTCTGTGAGTGGACTTTGGTTTGATAAATACTATGCATGCATAACTGTTTTATATGTTTTATATACGTGATTTCTATGATGATGATTGTGGTTATCGATTTTACGTATGTTACACGTATTTGGAGATATTTTCCGTATTGCACGTATATCGAGGCTGACGGTTTTATTGTGGTTTTACATGCTTGAGATTTCATGAAGGATGTGATGAAATGGTTTTGAAATTGGAAAGATGAACTCGGGCATGAGGCCCAATTGTTTTGGAAACCTCGGACTTGGAGTCCATTTGAGTTACGTAATCGGGCCGGGGGCCCAGTTGCTTTATGAAATCGGGCCAGAGGCCCAGTTGGTTACAAAATCGAGCTGAGACCCATTTGAGTTATATTATCGGGCCAAGGGCCCAGTTGATTTACGAAATCGGGTTGTGGGCCCAGTTGGTTTACGAAATCGTGCATGAGGCCCAGTTGGTTTATAAATGTTATTTCGGGTCGGGGACCCTAAATGGATGTGAATAAATGTTTTTGTGACAGGACCCACCCCGATTATCACCTCGATAACAGAGGCGAACCCTGCTCCCTTCTGACAAACACAAGTAAAAGACCAAAATAACCTTATTTAAAAAAACACCACACATTGTCAGATCAGGGAGAAAAGCCATACAGTTTACAGAGCAAAGTAACAATACGAAAACAAAACAAGCCCTACTGTAAGCTAAGCACACAACGGATGACTTTATGCCTCGGACTCTGCCTCAACGGTAGCCTGGAGGGTGTTAAAAACAGTCAAAGCGTGAGTGGACTAAAAATAAATAAGAGTTATAAAACCGTTTACAAAATAAATAGGGTTCACCCTCCGTTGAAAACATGCATGCATAACCAGGTATCGTAAAACCACAATTAGTACGAAAACAAACAATGTAACGACCCGTCCCAAATTAATAGGATTAATTAAGGATTAATGACGGATTAGCGAGACTAATCGGGGATTAGACAAGGATTAGCGTAAGTTCAAGGCAAAATGACGATTTTTCCCCTAGAATGGGTAAAACGTTGACTTTTCGTTCGGACTGTCAAATGGACTTTGGCCGATAGACCGTGACGTAGTTCGGGACGCCACGAGTTCATAGACAGGTTGTAACGACCCGTCCTGAAAATTAGGATTAAGACGGTGATTAGTGAAGGATTAATGAGCTTAATCGGTGGTTAGTTGGTTACGATAGGTCCATTAGCGTAGAATGACGATTTTGCCCCTAGGTTGGGCAAATAGTTGACTTTTCGTTCGGGAGGTCAATTAGGTATTGACCAGTGACCGTGACGTATTTTGGGATTTCACGAGTCTATAGACTGGTGGCACGCCCGATTTCGACATCCGAGGAGGAAGTTATGATGTTCGGAGGATTGGGGGCATTACCGTAATTTGGTTAAACTAGAGGGAAATAGTTGACTTTTTGTACGATCAGGTTTTGACACGTTTACCTAGGACAGTTAGGTAGATCTCGTCGTCCTGAATTCAACAACAGGCGGCACGTGTTCATCGAAGTTAGGACGTGCGAGATACGGGTCTAGAAAGGTAGTGGCGTAATCGTAATTTTGACTCAAAGGAGGGGTATTTTGGTCTTTTGCACATTGGGAATTGTGCAACTGGATTGGGACAAGTGGACAGCTGAGATTGGGACATTTGTGAGAGGGTTGAAAGGATTGTGACACGTGGATGGACACTAGAGGTTTCTAGGATTGTCTAAAATACACACGGGCACATTTTGTTTGATTTCAACCGTGTGTTTGGTTTTGAAGAACAGAAAATAGAGAGGTGAGGCGGTGAGGATTTTGATTGATTCAGTGAGTGTGTGAGAGTTTTGTGAGTTGTGAGAGTTACAGAGAGAAGAAGAGAAGCTGGTGACTGGGACTGGGAGTGAAATCGTGCAAGAAACACGGTGGGTGTGAGGTTCGATTTTCAAGGAAAATAGAGAGGGCCGTGGGAAGTTGGTGGTGGTTGTGCCGTGTGTTGGTCCAACCCAGGCTGAGAAGGAGCTAGGAAGACTGCAGGGGACTCAGTGGACACCGTGGTACACGGCGGTTCGAACGGCGGAGGACGATTCGACGGTAAGACTCAAATCCCCTGTTTTTCCTGATTTGCTTAATCCAAAAGTCGTGGCTTCTGGGTAAGATTCGAGGGATTTAGTGAGTGGTGTGAGACTCAGGAGGTTCCTAGGAGTCGTCTAGGGTAGTTGCCGTGACGGGGGAATGTTTGAGTGGCTGGGGGACCGAAACAGGGATATCGGGCTGTTTTATTTCGAGGTTGAAGGCGGCGGGTTTAGGGCTTTGATTTCTAGATTTTAGGACGGAAAATGATTGCTGGGAACTGGACGAAACTGATAGGATTGAAATGGTGGAAAATCATGGAGGAATTGCAGAGAATCGGGAACGCCGGTTCAGACTAGTTCGTTCAATGAAGACGGTGATGAACAATGCCCTGGTGCAGGCGCGTGAAGCCCACGCGCAGCCACTTTGGGTGGCTCGTGGGGGCGCGTGGGGAGGATTCTGAGGAACCTTCCAACATGGTTTTTGGTTTAAAGGTTATGATGAATCCATTGGAATAGGTTTCGGGACTATCGGGCGTTGTTTCGGGTTAGTTCTGCGGGATCGAAGGTCTAGGGTCCCGTTTATATGTGATTTGAGTAGGACTTTTTTGAAGTAGTTAGTAACCTCGTTATGAACTTGGGACAGGTTCGGGAAGCCGAGAGTAGCTGAATGGCCCGGAATGGCGTAAGTGCGCGCGTATCGAGGCGACGTCGGAATGGTCTGTGAGTGGACTTTGCTTTCTAACTCTTGATGCATGCATATATGTTTTTATATGTTTTTCTATACTTGATTCTATGATTTGATTTATGATTGTGATGGTTTATGGTTTTTGCACGTTTTTCGAGGAAAGGACGGTTTTTACGTTTTACGAGATTTGACGAATATAGTGATTTGAACTTGGTTTTAATGACTTGATGTTGGGATTTGAAATACGAATTGATTTCAAAGAAAGTAAAAGGATTTCTGAAAAGTTTTTTCGGAAAAATGCTTTCGGGCTTGAAGCCCAGTTCAAAAGTGGTTTTCGGAAATGAGATATCGGGTTTTGGAATCGGAATTCAGGGTGACGATTCAGGATTCGATTCGGGACTTGAGATGGATTTCAGGTTTGGGTTCGGAATGGTTATTCCGGATGCCGGCTTATGGAATGATGGTTACGGACTCGGATCTGGAAAGGAAATGGGTATGAGTTCTGGATTTGGATTCGGAATGACGGTTCTGGATGCCAGAATGGCATCAGACCAGTGGTTTTGGGTTCGGGTTTGGATCTGGATGGAAAATGGTTTTCACACGGTTTGGATTGGATTTTCTAGATCTAGTTATTGGGTTTAAAGACTCGGATATTATGATTGACGGGGGACGGACCCGGATTGAGTTTAAAGACTCGGGAGTTTAAAGACTCGGATATATTAATATTTCCCACGTAGGCCTGTTGAGTTTAAAGACTCAGGAGTTTAAAGACTCAGATATTATTGAGGCCTGGATTGAGTTTAAAGACTCGGGAGTTTAAAGACTCGGATAGATCCAGCAGGTTCGATGGATGAGAACGTGGTTTCAAATATGTTTTGGATTTCACTGAGAATTAATGATAATGGTTTTTCGATGGTTTTGGGCGGAGGCCCGGGATTTGGACAAAGGAAAATGTGTTTGGGTTTTCGTGCATGGTTTATGATATGAAATTGATATGCATGCATTGGCTTTTAAAACGGAGGGTATGAATGTATGTGTTTGCTGATAAATGTTTTTAAACTTATACTTTATTTTTGTCCACTCACAGTCTTTTCGTGTTTTCGATACCCTCTAGGTTTTTGTGGCGCGGGCTGTTGGTCGAGAGAGCCGGAGACATCACACGTACGATCCACAGTAGACTCTGTGCACTCTGGGAAGTTCGAAAGTGTTTGGACGGTCAGATCGAGAATCCCTTGTCCGACTTACGTGTCATATGAAGGTTGGACGTCAGTTTGGCCTTCGTGTCATGCGTAAGTCAGACGAGAGCAGGGTTAGTCCCTAATCCTGGGGGATTAGGGGTGGACCCTGACACAGATGGCACGTTCGATTCCGACATCCGTGGAAGAAGTAATGACGATCGGAAGATCAGGGGCGTTTTGGTAATTTTGGCAAAAAGGAGCCAACGCTTGACTTTTGACCTAAGAGGTCCGATGACCAAGGGACGAGTACCGTTACGTAGATCATGACGATACAAATTCGTAGACAGACGGCACGTCGAATTCGGACGTTCGACGGAGAAGTTACGGTTCACGGAAGTTCAGGTGCACTATTGCACTTTTTTCGAGACGGGAACTTAATTGGACTCTAGTGGGCCCTAGCTTTCTCTCAGAACCAATGGATGAATGATAGGTGTCATTCATCCATTCACCCTCATTTTTCTCTCATGCATATCCATCCCCCCCCCCCCCCCCCCCCCCCCCCCCCCCGCGCCGTGCATCCATTTTCCATTTTCCCCATCCAAAACCCGATCACCATTTCTCACCCAAAAACCCAAACCCTTGACCTGTTAGTTTAACTAAGAGGACAGAGAGATGAAGGGGACCGGCTGGACGTGGTGGCTGGCCAAGCAGAGCCGCCATGGGCGGCGGAGGAGGAAAATAACACGAGGTAATCAGTTTTAACCATTTTCAATTCAATTTCGATTTCGTTTGTTATGGGAGGTTTTGGACGATTGGTTTGAGTTAATAAGGTTGCTAGGGAGTTTTTAGGAAGGTTTTGGGAGTGGTGAGACGTCGAGAAGCCCTTGGTGGATTTTGAAAATTCCAACCGTGAGGGGAAAATCAAACCGGTCGGGTTTTGTGGGTTTTAGGGGTTCTAATCGATTAGGTTAGGATCCTAGGATTAAATAATGAAGATTAGGATTGATTAGGAGTGAAAACGGTGAAGGTTGGACCGTGTAGGAGCCTGGACCAGTCACGCTGGTCCAAGTTGCAGGCGAACCGGACCGAACCGGCCGGTCTGAACCGGCTAGAGGAAGAAGACGAAGTACTGTAGCTAGGCGCGTGAGGCCCACGTGCAGCCACTTCAGGCTGCACGTGCGAGCGCGTGCGGGAGAATTTGGGGAAGTGTCCAACATGTCAAATCATCTATTCGATGTAACGAACATTTTGGGACTGGTTTCGAGTCGATCGGACATTGTCTCGATATAGTTCGGGTTGTCCGAAGGTTTCGGAGCGCGTTTAAAAATAGTTAAAAATCCTGAAAAATTAGGGGGCTTTAGTGAGGGGTTAATTAACTAGTTAGTAACCCTCTAAAGTGATTTGGACAGGTTTGGGTACCCCGAAGGCGACGCTTGACCCGGGAAGGCATACGACGCGCATATGGAGGTAGCATCGCGGACGGTTTGTGAGTGGACTTTCTTTCTGAAATCGATGCATGCATAAATGTTTTATATATGTTTTAATATGTGTTTTGAGATGCCTTGAATGCATTTTGGTGTGTGTTTACGTATGGGCACGTACTTCGAGGTTTTCGGGTTTTATACGCGCTTACGCTTTCAGTTTTCATGAAACGGTTTTGAAAAGTAAAACGACCCATTTGGTCTTGATGACTCGGGCATGAACGCTATTTGATGACCCGTGGGTCAGAGTCGTGGTCGCGACGGGTGCTGTGTGCACGGCGACGGACGGCGTGACGCTCGCCTCTGGATTAGGATCCGTTCCTTTCGGAGAGGTCACGATGCACATCCCGTTGTTGAGCAGCCACTAAAGGCTCAACTTCGGAGTGCTGACGGTTTAGAGGATCGATCGGCGACGTGTGCACTATGGTCTCGAGATGGTCACGGCAGTGATGTGTTCACGGCGACATACCAGGATTCAGAGCGGTTCTGGATTAATGGTTGCACGCATCGCTATGATCGGGATTGTGACTGGCCCTGAGATATCGGGCTCGATGCCCAGTTGATTTACGAGTTCGGGCTCGATGCCCAGTTATTGTGAAATCGGACTAAAGGTCCTGTTGAGTCCTATGTTTGGGCTGGAGGCCCATTTGCTTTGTGTTATCGGGCGTGAGTCCTGTTTTTATGGTTTTGTATACGAGTATGTATATACCCGCCTTACGAGATTATTGATTGGTCTCCTCCAGCGTCGACCTGGAGAGTCACGATCCGCAGATCAGAGTGGGTATCCCTATAGGGATCCCGTTCCAGGAGTGGAGGTTACTTATTATGTTGTGGTCCCGGACCAGATTCCGGAGGGATATGTAGACTAGATCCAGAGAGAGAGCTCGAACTAGATCCAGAGATTGAGCCTCCCAGATGGAGAATTCCTGGGAGAAGACTCGGAGTGAGACTCCGAGTAGTGTGCACACTAGTATAGAGATGACATCGTGACTATATCAGGGATGTGTTCCCTAGGGGCTGTGTGGCCCAAGATGGCATCTTCTCTGGAAGTGCCTAGGATAGGTTATATTTGTATATATGTATATGTGTGTGCGATTTCATTGAGATGACGTTGGGCTGTGACCCCCGCGTATTGGTTTTGGGCTGAGACCCTTATGAGGTGGTTTTGGGATGAGTTCCCACGTGTTTTGGTTGGGCGGAGGTCCCAGGTATTTGATTGATGGATTTCGGGCTAAGGCCCAAATGGTTTGATGGTTCATGTCGGTTTATGGGAACCTGACATGAACCCTAGAAATGGTTTTCAAATGCATGCATATGTTTTTAATGAAGGGCATAAACGTCTTTTATGAAATGTTTTAATAAAATATTTGTTTTGTCCACTCACAGCTTTTCTGTTTTGAATGTCCTTCAGGTTGATCTCCGATGTGGCTGTATTAGAGACGAAACATCGCATTCCTCCTTCGTATCCTGGCGTACTCTGATAGCCCCGGTTATGTAAAAGACGAAAATATCCCTGGTCTGACACTTCGTGTCAGGCGGGAGCAGGTACGTCCCACGCTAATCCCGAGGGATTTGGAGTGGGTCCTGTCAAACAAAGTGCAGAAATCATCAGAAATCAAAACCAAAGTTCAGGCACTCGGCTCTAAAGCCATAGAAACCAAGTTATTTGGGTCATAACCCAAAACATTTGAAAAACCGGTGAAAAACATCGATCATACAAGTTTACTGGATCTCATGTGCACCCGAGTCTTTAAACTCAAAACACAATGCGCAATAACCAGGCCTTCCCGGGATATCAACGAGTCTTTAAACTCAAAACTATACCGAGTCTTTAAACTCAAAACACATCAATCCAGGGCCCTCCCCCCCGTCAATCAATCCGAGTCTTTAAACTCAAAACCAGATACAGTGTTTTTTTCCGAGTCTTTAAAATCAAAGCCATTTGTCAAGCATAAAAAAAAGTATCAAAATCCGAAAACCAAAGCCAAACCAGAAATCTTCGAAAACCGAAATCACATTTGCTTCAATGGGGAATTCCTCCCGAATTTCACTTCCAACCTCAAATCAAATCCACAATTCTTAATAAAATAGAAAGCATATAAACATAATCATTCATCCGAAACCATACTCAAAAGTATCATTGAAATCATATTCTCGAAGTACGTGCAAATTCGATAACTCGTATTAAAAACGTGTAATCAAGTAAAGCAAGCATATGAATCATAAGCATAAATCCATCTATCGAAAGCGTAAAAGCATAATCGAAACATAAACAATATAAGTAAAAACAATTATGCATGCTTGGTTAGAAAATAAACAGTCCACTCACAGTTTCGACCACGTCACTCGCGTCCTATACGGCCCTCGGCTGTCTCAGGAAATTCGCGACCTGTCAAAGTCACCAATTCGGGTCACAAACACTTCAATTAAGCTTACCCTAATTTTCCTAATTTTTCTGGCTTTTTACACGTATTTTAAACGAACCCCTAAACCTTCGAACACTCAAAACTAACCCGATCCGTGTCCGATTGACCTGAAATTTGTCCTAAAATGTTCGTTACATCGATTAGAGTGAAAACCGTGTTGAACGTTCCCCCTGAACAGTCCCCACGCACCCTCATGCGCCGCCCAAAGGGGCTGCTCGTGGGCTTCACGTGCCTGCACTGTTCATCGTCTTCAACCTCAGTCCACTCGGTTCAAATCGGTCCGGTCGAACCAAGCCGACGTGACCGGTTCTCACTCCAATCCAACCCGTTTTCAATCCTAATCCTCACCTGTCAAACTCGAACTTCAAACCCAGAAAAAACCAGATTCTATTCCCGGCCACTGGTTGTCCTCCCAGCCACGATTTCGGTTCCCTAAGCTCAATTACAACCTCCTTGAACCATTAGGACCAATAAACCGATTCAACAACCGTCTAAAGTCCACGACTTTTCATTCGAACAAAAACTGGAAAACAGGGGACCCAAAACATACCTTCCTCCTACTCACCGCCGTGAGCTCCTCCGTGAGTCTTAGGGTTCCAAAATGAATCCTCAGGTCCCTTGAATACCACCACCAACTCAGCTTGATGGGTTTGATCGATACACGGCAGCACCACCACCTCGAATCCTTCTCTGTTTGCTGCAATCCCTCACGGCCTCTGAGCCTCCCACTCACTCAACACTCACCCAGAACACTCACCAGTCTCTCAGCTTCTCTCTGCACACACTCACTTGATCACAAGAATTCACACACTCACTAAACCGATCGATTTCCTCCCTGTTTTCAGTCTCTCTGTTTTTCCTTTGCACGGTTAAACAACCCAAACAATCCATTTAATTTGAGCCGTGAAAGTGGCTAGAAACCACTAGACACAAGCCATGTGTCAAACACCTGATGGACCAGCCCCAAAATATCCAATTAACACTGTCCACTTGTCCTTATCCAATTGGCAAGCTTCACAAGGTACAAAAGACCAAAATACCCCTAATTGTTCAAATTACGATTTTACCCTTCGCTTTCTAGACCCATATCTCACTCGTCCGATGTCTAATAAAGACGTGCCGCCTGTCGTTGTACTCAGGACGTTGAGATCTACCTAACGGTCCTCGGTTTGCGTGAAAAATCCTTGTCATGCAAAAAGTCAACAAATTCCTCATTTTTAACCAAATTACGAAAGTGCCTTCAACCTTCTGAAGATCATAACTTCCTCCTCGGATGTCGGAATCGGGCGCGCCACCTGTCTATGGACTCGTGACGTTCCGAACTACGTCACGGTCATCGGTTAATGTACTTTTGACCGTCTGAGCTAAAATTCAACATTTTTCCCATTCTATGGATAAAATCGTCATTCTGCGCCGACCGTCCAAAAGTAACCAACTAAACACCGATTAACCTAGCTAATCCGTCACTAATCACTAAGCTAATCCCGACTCCCATAACGGGTCGTTACATTTTGGATTCGAGAAATCAGATGTTTGGACTTGTGATGGTTTTATGGAAATTCCGGGTAGGGCCCTTGAGATGTTTTGAAATGATTGAGGAACTGTTTTCCATAAACCATCTTGATACGAGGATATGTGGATGGTCTCCTCCAGATGTCTAGGACACTGGAGAAGTCACGGTGCATTACCTGCAAGGGGTCACTACACAGAGCGACCGGACCGTATAGTGATTCAGAGCAGGATTGCTACGATTGACGTCTAGGACGTCAGACATCTGGGAAGTCAGAGATATGGACCCGGTGAGACTCCGGGTGACACGACCCATCCCAATCCCTCGGGGATTACCGTGGAATGTGCCATGCTCCCGTCTGACAAGAGGTGTCAGACAAGGGATAACCTGATGCCACTGCCCAAACGGGCTTCCAGAGTGTGCAAGGATCGATGGAGGAGGTGTGCGGTATCCCAGTCTCTGCTGCAGTCGCATCCGGAATCAACCTGAAGGGCATTAAAAACAAAAGCTGTGAGTGGACGAAAATAAACAAGTCTGTTTAAAACATTTATAAAGACATTTATGCCCCTCAGTAAAAACATATGCATGCACCAAAAACTAATAATCACATATTTATTTAGAAATAACCATTAGGGCCTTCGCCCGGAAACCATAAGCATAGTTTCAAATCCCAAAAGTCAATCCAAGAGTTATTTCATAAATCCAGTAATATACATTTATTATTTTCCCATCTCCGGCATCCCCGATGCCTAGCGTCCCAGACGCTTGACGTCCCCGACGTCATATCTCACGGTATTAAGCAACGCGTGCTGCCCGGGGGTCTCACCGGGTCCATATTTCTGACATCCCCGATGTCTGACGTCCCTGACGTCAATCATAGCAATCCTGCTCCTGAGTCACTATACGGTCTGGTTGCTCCGTACAATGACCCCTCGCAGACAATGCACCGTGACTTCCCCAGTGTCCCCGACACCTGGAGGAGACCAATATATATCCTCGTATCGAGATGGTTTTATGGAACACATTTTATTATTCATTTCCAAAATATCAAAAGGGCCCAGCCCCGAATTTCCATAAAACCGTCATAAGTCCAAATAGTTGATTATCAAATCCGAAATCATTACTCAATTCCATTTTAGGGTCCCCGACTTCATAAGTGAACTGGGCCCCTGGCCCGATTTCATAAGTGAACTGGGCCCCTGGCCCGATTTCTCAAATCAACTGGGCCCCTGGCCCGAATTTACTTTATCAAATCCGTAACTGTTTCATAAAATCATATCCGAACCACCATTATGGAAATCAGTGCAAATCCAGAAAAATCTCGATTTATGTGCAAACACGTAAATCGCCTCGAAATGCGTGAAAACATATAAATTCACTGATATCCAAAATAAATCATATAATCACAATTATAACAATCATGAAACAGTTATGTATGCATCGAATTTATAAAACCAATGTCCACTCACAGACCATTTAATCGAGCGCCTCGATACGCGTGCCATAGGCCTTCCCGAGCCACACCACTATCACCGGGACTCCCAATCCTGTCCAAACCACATTAGAGGGTCACTAACCTCTTCATTAACATCCTATTAAAGTCCCGTAATTTTTCCGAATTTTTAATTATTTTTAAACTTGATTTAAAACCTTCGGACATCCCCGAACAATATCAAAACGGGATCCGATTGACACGAAACCAACGCTAAAATGTTCGTTACATTGAGTAGAACAAAAGTCATGTTGGAAGTTTCCCCAAAATACCGTCCACGCGCCCTCACGCGCCACCTAAAAGGGCTGCTCGTGAAGACCACGCGCGGTGAACCGGGTTCACCGGTTCAGCGGTTTCTATCGATTCTGTCCGGTTTTCGATCCCATTTAATCCCATTAAGTTTGTCTCATCATTTCTAATCGATTAGTTGCTTCAAAATCCAAAAAGAAGTTCAATACGTTACCTGTTCAAGGAAGAGTGCAGACCAGCCACCTGCAAGTGCATCGTGCCGTCGATCCTGGCCGCCTCCCTCCTCAAAACTGCGTCCACAAAATCAGTTTAGGTTCCTAGAACACTGTAGGATCAAATCCAACGGCTAACACCCATCCAGAACTCGATTTCCATTTTTGGTTTCGAACCGGGTTACGGGCACCGTCGTCCCCGCCGTGCCCAGCCCACTTTGAGCTTCGAATTCACGTCCCCTGGGCCTGTTTCTGTCCCTAAGTCTCATAAAAATCAAGAAGGAGCTCAGAAACTCAACTAAACGTCAACTTCCAAAACCTGGACATAACTCTCCCTCGGGTTAACACACCCGCTGTGAACCACCGTGGTCGCCGCTGTCGTCCTGCCGCCTTCCGTCGTCTCTCACAATCTCTAGTCATTCACACATGTGCACAGAGGAGATGAGTTGTTGTGTTTGTTCAAGTTTCTTCACGGGCAAAGGAAGAATGAGAGTGAGGGAGAGATATATCAGATGGTTATTCGAATAAAGTAGTGGAAAGTGAGGATGGCAACAACACAAGAGATGAAGGGCTGAGATTGAAGGCAGAGATCAGAGGAAAGGCCCAGATCAAAAGGTGAAATAAGTTGGAATTCTTTAATTATTTAAATACTAATATTTTAATCCAATCTCACCAATCCGGATCTGAGTCCATAGTTTAAGGTTAGTGGTTCACATGTCCCACTCAGAATCTCTGACCAATCAGAAAAAGCCACGTGTCCTCGCCTCGTAATGCGTGCATAGTGAAATCGAACATCTGTGACCCATAACTTCTCCGTTCGTGGTTCGATTTCGGCGTGCCACATTACGAGGCGAGGACACGTGGCTTTTTCTGATTGGTCAGAGATTCTGAGTGGGACATGTGAACCACTAACCTTAAACTATGGACTCAGATCCGGATTGGTGAGATTGGATTAAAATATTAGTATTTAAATAATTAAAGAATTCCAACTTATTTCACCTTTTGATCTGGGCCTTTCCTCTGATCTCTGCCTTCAATCTCAGCCCTTCGGCCATCGGACATCGGACATCCTGGTCAAAAAGTCAACATTTTCCCCTATTTCGTCCAAATTACAAAAATGCCCTTGAACTTCCGAACGTCATAACTTTCATTACGAACGTCGGAATCGAACGTGCCACATGTCTACGAACTCGTGACGTCCCAAATTACGTCACGGTCATTGGTCAAAGTCCATTTGACCGTCCGAATTAAAAGTCAACATTTTGCCCATGCCTAGGGGCAAAACGGTCATTTTGCACAATTCGTCCGATTTCACTCAACTAATCCCAGATTAGTCATTCTAAATCATAATTAAATAATATTAAATCCCGATATTCGGGACGGGTCGTTACAACCTTCCCTCCTTAAATAATTTCGTCCTCGAAATTTCCAAATATCCTTACTCCACATCCACCTCGTGGAAAACATTTCGATCTCACATCTGTGTACACTTGTACACCCACTAACTAATACAAAGCTCGTCTGAACTCAGACGTCCTATCACGGTCTGTCACCGTACCGACCATACTCGACACCGCGAGTGAAATTGATCACTTGATCCTTGTCAATTTTACCATTTAGCTGACTCCTTCAGCTTGTCGGTTCCTTTCCAATGCTAACATATCCTTACATCTGCTCACATTGGGAGTCACCAATTCCCACTTGTCAGTTCACACTGACACTACCAGCCAAACTGTCACCACTAAGCTTTACCACCCTGGTAACGCTCCAACCATCGACTAATTAGTGACAACACCTCGTACTACATCACTCTCGATGTAGCGTAAGATCAACCACATGATCCCATTTCGCAGGGCAAGCCCAATCCTGCAACATATATTAATCTCAATGTCCATAACCGCCGACTCCGTCAGCGAACCATGACGCTGGAAAATCGCGGCGTAATAACATCACGCAAGGCTACTCATGGTTTCACAGACCACCAACTCACTCATCCTGAGTGTACGTATACCGTCAACTTACTCAATCAAGTGGTGTAACTGGAACACATTGAATGCCAGCCCAGCAGTGATCACACATCTCAATACTAAGGTTCCATTAGCCATCCATGGCTAAGACCGCCTGCTCATACAATCACTGAACCCGACAAAATCACTCTGCTTAGCGCACAGTATCCAATGTCCAGTCCACAATCCCAACCAAACAAATGATTCGGAACCAAGCCGATTACCAACACGTTTAATCACACACCACAGGTACATCCCATGTACCGTCACTAGGCACCACTCAGCCTATCCAGTATCAATCCTCGCACAATGTACCCTGTACGTACATCTATCCATCAATCCGCCTACAACCACCTAGGTTGTGGCCAAACACGTTCTAATACTCTAGAGTCCATCTGATAGATTCTGTATCAGACAGATCAAAACTCCGACTCAATATCCATTTCCAAATCTGAATCCGAAATCATTATTCCGTAAGCTAGCATTGGAATAATCATTCCGCACCCAAATCCAGTAATCCACTTTCGAGCTTCGAAATCGAATCCTGAATCGTCACCGAGAAATTCGATTCCAAAACCCAAAATCTCATTTACGTCCACCGAGACGTACCAAAACCGAACCTATTGGTTACCTGCTCAAGACACTCGATTGACTTCATAGGGAAGCCAATCCCAATATCCACACGCCTAAGGTTGACAAGATCTGACCACATCGGAAACCTACTCACCCGAATAACAAACCATATAGGCTCCACTTCGAAACGAAGTTCAGTCCCGTCATTTACGACTCACATACTAAGGTAAGAGTGATAAACTCTCACCCCATCTGGATCATCAAGATCACGATCCAGATCCATCACTACGTCATCTGACAAGTAACATCACGATCCTAGATCTTCACATCGTCCAAAGTCCACAACATCACAATTCAGATCCACCTAGGATCCACATATGCTCACGTAGCTAACAATCCATATGAAAACTGATCGTAGGGTCGTACACCCTCTTGAATCCTTTGTCAAATTTCCTTAGGTGGAATGGTGACCTCAATTTTCACCACCAATTCCAGAATCATACACAACTTCTTGTGTCCAATGACCCCAAGCCAAACATGGGTCCACCCACCAATACACGCTCAACGTACTGGTAGCAATAATCAACGTCCGCCAGGGCTAAAACAAGAAGTCAACCCCAATGACTTCAGGATACCTATCACCAATGCGGGAACGAGCACTCCTCTCGTCTCCCAATCACAACTCTCCCCGAATCGAGAGTTCCAACCATGTTGGAAACAGACATGCTCCCAATGAGATGTCATGTCCAACCACTGGACTGCCCACATCATCACCTTTACAGGTTCAACACTCGGCTTTCCAAGTTTTTCACAATTACAAATCCCCACATCAACACCACCAATGATTTTCCTCGACTTTCCCAATTCCAATAATTTCCTTGTACTTCTTAGGGATATTAGAGATAAACAATCTTACCAATCTCGGAGTTGACAACAACTCCCCAAATCCACTAATTCTCCTGACATAGGAGACGTCATCCCAAGATTCCTCAAGTCTCGATCATACCTTTTTATCCATTCATCACTTGTCATCTCATAACTGTTGGGACTTATCCCAACACGTCACAACCTCCTCTGGATCCCATCCAGTCCAAGACTTAACCGCCACTGAGTCGCAGATACCGATCATATGTCCATCATGACAGAGTCACATCCCAAGTCGTGGCTCACCACAACCCCAATCACCGACACCGGTACCTGCACCAGTGCTAGTATCACCGACACTTGTCTCAACACACAGGCATCCATACATCCACACTAGCACACGAACATCCACGCTAGCGCACTGTGTGCAAATTTGATACCCTGGATCTCCGTTCATACCGAACGACGATCATGTATCACCACTCGTACCCCATGACTATGGGTACCTCCAATTTGACCATCCGCACATCAGGATAATGAACGTTCCCTGAACGTCCCCTGATCCTCAAGTGTTAAAACCACACTAAATACCCTCGATAACCAGTTATCTCGACACAACTGTCGACCAACAGTCATCGCTGTCAAGATCCGTATCCACACCTCACACTATTATTTGATCCAACACGGAATTCCATATTTTATCTCATAACCGTATCCGTAGATTGAAACCCATAATCCTGACTAGACTCACTAGAGTCATCCACATGGTCATCCACGACCTTCGCCGCTCGTCGCAGCATAAGTTCTCATTTAAAGTTCACTTTTCCAATCCATCAATTATAAATTAGCGTTCCAAAATCACACCCTAGGGTTCCACCGAACCCAACTGCCTTCTGCAGTGAAATCCACAACCTGACCGACCCCGCGGTCCTGACATCGTATAGACGTCCAATCCAATCCAATCGTCAACTCATCGTGGGTCCCATCGTGCGTTCCACCACGAAGGTCATCCGCTAACTCCGATGCACCAACACCCCGTACACTAGCCAACACTACCAGGGTCCATATTTTAGACCATTACTCAACTGAGTTTCGCATTTCCATATCATTATTCAAATGGGGTTCCCTGAACCCAGTTGTGCCCAGCAGCACAACAATCCATCCTCACATGACCGAACCGACGGTCCCACACTACCAGTTAATCACAAACAACCCCACTTGGGTCGAATCACGTTAACGCACAGCGTATCGGCCAAACACACACTATCCACTACTCAAACCCAAAACTATATATCAGGTTGACAAAGGAACTGCAGCCCAAAGAGACATCACACCCTCGACCTTCACACACAAAAGAGCAAACATGCTCTGATACCACTTGACACGACCCATCCCAATCCCTCGGGGATTACCGTGGAATGTGCCATGCTCCCGTCTGACAAGAGGTGTCAGACAAGGGATAACCTGATGCCACTGCCCAAACGGGCTTCCAGAGTGCGCAAGGATCGATGGAGGAGGTGTGCGGTGTCCCAGTCTCTACTACAGTCGCATCCGGAATCAACCTGAAGGACATTAAAAACAAAAGCTGTGAGTGGACGAAAATAAACAAGTCTGTTTAAAACATTTATAAAGACATTTATGCCCCTCAGTAAAAACATATGCATGCACCAAAAACCAATAATCACATATTTATTTAGAAATAACCATTAGGGCCTTCGCCCGTAAACCATAAGCATAATTTCAAATCCCAAAAGTCAATCCAAGAGTTATTTCATAAATCCAGTAATATACATTTATTATTTTTCCATCTCCAGCATCCCCGATGCCTAGAGTCCCAGACGCTTGACGTCCCCGACGTCATATCTCACGGTATTAAGCTGCCCGGGGTCTCACTGGGTCCATATTTCTGACATCCCCGATGTCTGACGTCCCCGACGTCAATCATAGCAATCCTGCTCCTGAGTCACTATATGGTCCGACTGCTCCGTACAATGACCCCTCGCAGACAATGCACCGTGACTTCCATAGTGTCCCCGACACATGAAGGAGACCAATATATATCCTCGTATCGAGATGGTTTTATGGAACACATTTTATTATTCATTTCCAAAATATTACAACGGTCCTGCCCCGAATTTCCATAAAACCTTCATAAGTCCAAATAGTTGATTATCAAATCCGAAATCATTACTCATTCCATTTTAAGGTCCCCGACCCGAAATCGCATATATAAATCAACTGGGCCCCTAGCCCGATTTCATAAGTGAATTGGGCCCCTGGCCCGATTTCTCAAATCAACTGGGCCCCTGGCTCGAATTTACTTTATTAAATCCGTAACTGTTTCATAAAATCATATCTGAACCACCATTATGGAAATCAGTGCAAATCTGGAAAAATCTCGATTTACGTGCAAACACGTAAATTGCCTCGAAATGCGTGAAAACATATAAATTCACTGATATCCAAAATAAATCATCTAATCACAATTATAACAATCATGAAACAGTTATGCATGCATCGAATTTATAAAACCAATGTCCACTCACAGACCATTTAAACGAGCGCCTCGATACGCGTGCCATAACCCTTCCCGGGCCACACCACTATCACCGGGACTCCCAATCATGTCCAAATCACATTAGAAGGTCACTAACCTCTTCATTAACATCCTATTAAAGTCCCGTAATTTTTTCGAATTTTGAAGTATTTTTAAACTGGATTTAAAACCTTTGGACATCCCGAATAATATCGAAACGGGATCCGATTGACACGAAAACAACGCTAAAATGTTCGTTACATTGAGTAGAACAAAAGTCATGTTGGAAGTTTCCCCAAAATACCCTCCACGCGCCCTCACGCGCCGCCCAAAAGGGCTGCACGTGAAGACCACGCGCGGTCAACAGTGTCATCGTCTTCCCTTGGTGAACCGGGTTCACCGGTTCAGCGGTTTCTGTCGAATCCGTCCGGTTTTCGATCCCATTTAATCCCATTAAGTTTGTCTCATCATTTCTAATCGATTAGTTGCTTCAAAATCCAAAAAGAAGTTCAATACGTTACCTGTTCAAGGAAGAGTGCAGACCGGACACCTGCAAGTGCATCGTGCCGTCGATCCTGGCCGTCTCCCTCCTCAAAACTGCGTCCACAAAATGAGTTTAGGTTCCTAGAACACTGTAGGATCAAATCAAACGGCTAACACCCGTCCAGAACTCGATTTCCATTTTTAGTTTCGAACCGGGTTACGGGCACCATCGCCCCGCCGTGCCCAGCCCACTTCGAGCTTCGAATTCACGTCCCCTGGGCCTGTTTCTGTCCCTAAGTCTCATAAGAATCAAGAAGGAGCTCAAAAACTCAACTAAACGTCAACTTCCAAAACCTGGACATAACTCTCCCTCGGGTTAACACACTCGCCGTGTGGCACGACCCATCCCAATCCCCCCCCGGGATTACCATGGAATGTGTCATGCTCCCGTCTGACAAGAGGTGTCAGACAAGGGATAACTTGTTGCCATTGCCCAACCGGGCTTCCAAAGTGCGTAAGGATCGATGAAGGAGGTGTATGATGTCCCAGTCACTGCTGCAGTCGCATCCGGAATCAACCTGAAGGGCATTAAAAACAAAAACTGTGAGTGGACGAAAATAAACAGGTCTGTTTAAAACCTTTATAAGACATTTATGCCCCCCCAGTAAAAGCATATGCATGCACCAAAAACCAATTTTCACATATTTATTTAGAAATAACCATTAGGGCCTTAGCCCGGAAACCAAAGCATAGTTTCAAATCCCAAAAGTCAATCCAAGAGTTATCTCATAAATCCAGTAATGTTCATTTATTATTTTTCCATCTCCGGCATCCCCGATGCCTAGCGTCCTAGACGCTTGACGTTCCAGACGTCATATCTCACGGTATTAAGCAACGCGTGCTACCCGGGGTCTCACCGGGTCCATATCTCTGACATCCCCGATGTCTGACGTCCATGACGTCCAGCAATCCTACTCCTGGATCACTATACGGTCTGGTAGCTCCGTACAATGAGCCCTCGCAGGCAATGCACCGTGACTTCTCCAGTGTCCCCGACACTTGGAGGAGACCAGGATATATATCCTCATATCGAGATGGTTTTATGGAACACATTTTTTTATTCATTTCCAAAATATCACAAGGGCCCTGCCCCGAGTTTCCATAAACCGTCATAAGTCCAAATAGATGATTTATATCAGAAATCATTTATTCAATTCCATTTTAGGGTCCCCGACCCGAAATCACATATATAAATCAACTGGGCCCCTGGCTCGATTCATTAGTTAACTGGGCCCCTGGCCCGATTCATTTTATCAAATCCGTAACCGTTTCATGAAATCATATCCAACCACATTTATGGAAATCGGTGCAAATCCAGAAAACCTCGGTTTTCATGCAAACACATAAATCACCTCGAAATGCGTGAAACCATTTAAATTCACCGATATCCAAAATAAATCATTTAATCACAATTATAACAATCATGAAACAGTTATGCATGCATCGAATTTATAAAACCAATGTCCACTCACAGACCGTTTAACCGAGCGCCTCGATACGCGTGTCATAGGCCTTCCCGGGCCTCACCACTATCACCGGGACTCCCAATCCTGTCCAAATCACATTAGAGGATCAATAACCTCATCATTAACATCCTATTCAAGTCCCGTAATTTTCCCGAATTTTTATATATTTTTAAACTGGATTTAAAACCTTCGGACATCCCGAACAATATCGAGACGGTGTCCGATCGACACGAAACCAATCCCAAAATGTTCGTTACATTGCATAGGATAAAAGTCATGTTGACCTCACCTCGAGATTCGTGCCCACGCGCCGTCACACGCCGCCGTGAGTGGCTGCGCGTGAAAGCCACGGGCTGCTACAATGACTGCTACAGTCACCATCTTCACTTGTATGTCTGGTAAACGGGTCTGATTACCCGCGATCTGACCCGGCCAGATTGACAGGACCCATCCCAATCCCCCCGGGATTACCGTGGAATGTGCCCTGCTCCCGTCCAACATGGGGTGTCAGACAAGGGATAACCAAGTGCCACTGCCCAACGGGGCATCCAGAGTGCGCAAGGATCGATGGAGGAGGTGTGCAATGTCCCAGTCCCTGCTGCAATCGCATCCGTAATCAACCTGAAGGGCATTAAAACCAAAAGCTGTGAGTGGACAAAAACCATTAAGTTTACCAAATACATTTATAAGACATTTATGCCCTCCAATAAAAACGTATGCATGCCACAAAAACCAGTAACCAAAACGTTTGCTCAACCGAGCCATTAGGGCCTTAGCCCAAAAACTGTTAACCAAAAACCAAGTGTGGGAACTCAGCCCAAAACTATGGAATACCACCACCATACATATTAAAACCATGTGGGTCACCACCCACGACCATAAATGAACATCAATCCATAAATCCAAAACCATTTAGGGTCCCTGACCCGACATACCATTTCATAACCAATAATCCATTTTATTCATTAATCCATATGTTACCATTACCATCACCAGCATCCCAGATGCTTAGCGTCCCAGACGCTTGACGTCCCTGACGTCATATCTCACGGTTTCATAAGCTACGCGTGCTGCCCGGGGTCTCTCCGGGTCCATATATCTGACATCTCTGATGTCTGACGTCCCTGACGTCAATCATAGCAATCCTGCTCCTGAGTCATCATACGGTCCGGCTGCTCCGTATAATGACCCCTCGCAGGCAATGCACCGTGACTTCCCCAGTGTCCCAGACATCTGGAGGAGACCATCATATATCCTTGTATCCAGATGGTATATGGAAAAACAGTTTTATTAAATCCTTTTATCACATCATTACCATTGGGCCCTGCCCGAAATTTCCATAAAACCACATAATTCCATTTAGGGTCCCTGACCCGAAATCACATTTATTATCCAACTGGGCCTCATGCCCGATTTTATGAACCACTGGGCCCACGGCCCGATTTGTAAACCAACTGGGCCCGCAGCCCGACTTATAAACCCACTGGGCCCACGGCCCGAATTCGTAAATCAACTGGGCCCCTGGCCCGATAACATAACTCAAATGGGTCTCAGCCCGATTTCATACCAACTGGGCCCCTGGCCCGATTTCATTAACCAACTGGGCCCCCGGCCCGATTTTCAAATGGACTCCAAGTCCGAAATTTCCAACATAATTGGGCCTCCAGCCCGAGTTCATATTTCCAATTTCAAAACCATTTCATCACATTTTATCCAAGTCATAAATATGGAAAATCCATGTAAAACCGAAAAATCTCGATTTACGTGCAAGCACGTAAATCGCCTCGAAATACGTGAAACCGTACAATTTACCAACAACCAAACCAACATCATACAATCACAACCATAATCCATATAAAACATTTAAGCATGCATAGAATTTATAAAACCAAAGTCCACTCACAGACCGTTTTAACCGTGTGCCTCGATACGCGTGCCACCGGCCCTCCCGGGCCACACCACTATCACCGGGACTCCCAATCCTGTCCAAATCACATTAGAGGGTCACTAACCTCATCATTAACATCCTATCAAAGTCCCGTAATTTTCCCAAATTTTTACTTATTTTTAAACTTAATTTAAAACCTTCGGATATCCCGAACAATATCGAGACGGTGTCCGATCGACACGAAACCAATTCCCAAATGTCCGTTACATTAAATAGGACAGAAGTCATGTTGACCTCACCTCGAGATTCGTGCCCACGCGCCGTCACGCGCCGCCGTGAGTGGCTGCACGTGAAACTCACGCGCCTGCTACAGTGTCACCAGCCCAACCCGTTTGTCTGGTAAACGGGTCCAATTCACCCGCGACACAACCCAGTTCCAATCCTGTCAATTCGATCCTAATTCCTTCAATTGATCATTCCATTAGCTTCGTTTTAAGTCCAATTATAAGTCTGTAACATCAATTACACGATAACTTACCCAAATTCCATCGATTCCACGATGAACACGAAGAACACCCAGGTTACTGTGCGTTCATGGAACTCCCTCAATTGCTGCAGGTTTCATCCAATTGATGATTCCAGAAGCATCAACGGACCCTGAGGAATAATTCCCCCACATCAATTGCATCAAACCGGTGCTCAAACGTCACGACTCAAACTCGAGCACCGTCACTGTTCAACAATGGAGTTCTGCCATTCTCCAACGTTTTCCTTCAATTGATGAACCCAGAAGCATCGGGGGATCATGAGGAGTCATTTCCCCACAAAAATAGAGTCAATCGCAGCTCCAAACCCCACGACTCAACCTCGATTTCTTCCTCTGTCACCAAGCTCGATCAGAGCCAAAACGGCACCAATTCCTCTCGTTTTTGACGTGGATCGACTCGTCACAACCTCAGTAAGATGTTTCCAAGCTCCAATTCGATCATCGCAGCTCAATTCGTCCAATTTGATTTTCCCTCCCAAAACTTAATCTTTCGAATTCTCAGTTCCTCCTCACTGTCAATCTCTCGTGTTTACCCAGTTGAATTCACTCTCAAATTGCTCACAAATTCACACTCTCAGATTCAGCAATGGAAGAGGAATTGGTTGGGAGAGTATTGGATTTGGTTGTACACGGTTAAGGAAAATATGGAGATTAATGGAAATTAAAAGATTAATTAATTAATTAAAAACTAATTAAACATCATCATGAGGTCTCCCCCAAAAACATGGATTCTGATTTCAAGGGATGAGTGACACTTGTCACTCATCCAGGTGTGTAGGGTCAACGGTCACTATTCATTATTATATTATTATTTTAATCCCGGCCTCGGTTCGTTAGTTCGTTTCCTTGACCATAACGTCGTCGTCGGATCTCCGATTTCGGCATGCCGCCTGTCGTTGGATTCGTATCGACGATACCTACGTAACGGTCCTTGGCCCTCGCCCATCGAACCTCCCGGTCAGAAAGTCAACATTTGGCCCCTAATAAGCCAAATTACCAAAATACCCCTCAACTTTCGAACACCATAACTTTCTCTACGAATGTCGGAATCGAACGTGCCACCTGTCTATGAACTCGTGACGTCCCGAACTACGTCACGGTCATCGGTCAAGGTCCATTTGACCGCCCGAACAAAAAGTCAACATTTTGCCCACGACCAGGGGCAAAACGGTCATTTTGCACATTTTGTCCGATTCCGCCCTACTAACCACCGTTCAACCTCGCTAATCAAGATTAGTGACTAATCTAATCCCGGAATTCGGGACGGGTCGTTACAATCTTCCTTCCTTAATAAATTTCGTCCTCGAAATTCCAACCGATCTAAACTCAACGTACTTCCCTCCTTAAAAAGTTTCGCTCTCGAAACTCGATTACCCTGATTCCACAAACACCCCGTGGAAAGTGGAATCGACCACACAACACGTGTACACCCGTACACCAACTAACCAAGCAAAACTTGTTTGCACTCTACGTACCACTAATACTCAAAACGCAACGACTACATTCGACCCCGTCGAATGACTGAAACTACTTGTTTCGAATTTGACACCACTTGTCAAATCAACCCTCTCGTTGACGCAACAACTCGACGGTTCCTTTCCCACTCCCACTAGGAGTCAGCTGACCCCACTCAACGATCTATGTTGACACATCCTGACAAACTGTCACCACACAGTTGTTGTCAGTCGAAAACTGACACTAGACTCACTCGTGGCTACACATGCCACCAACGTACTCGACTCACCAATACCCTTACCGACATTTCACACGACCTATGTGTAATTAAACACATCGGAATTACCATGACCCATTGCATAGTAATGTCCGGTCCACAACCAATCCCATGGTATCGGAACCAATCCGACTACCAACACGTTCACCAACACACCTCGGGTATATCCCGTATACCGTAACTAGACATCACAAGTCTACAAGGTATTGTACCTCGAACCGTGTACGAAGTACACACATCTACCTAATAACCAGACTACAACCACCTAGGTCATAGCCGAACGCGTTCCAATAATGGAGTACGTTTGCCCAATCCAGCATGAGACAAATCGAAACTCCACCCAACATCTAGTTCCAATTCCGAATCTGAATCCGCAACTTCGTAAGAAATCCCGGATCCAAACCCAGACATCACATTTTAATTCATATCCAAATCCGAATCCGAAATCATTATCCCGTAAGCTAGCATTTGGAATAACCATTCCGTACCCAAACCCGGAAATATACTTTCAAGTTCTAAAATCGAATCCTGAACCGTCACCCAGAAATTCGATTCCAAATCCCGAAATCTCTTTCACATTTACCAAGACACACCAAAAGCGAACCTATCGGTTACCCGCTCAAAACACTTGATTGACTTCATAAGGAAGCCAATCCAACCTCCACACGTCTAAGGTTGACAAAATTCAACTACCTTGAAAACCTACTCACCCGAGTAGAATACCATACGGGCCCCACTTCGAAAAGAAGTTCAATCTCGTCATTTACGACTCACACTCCCAAGTTCGTATCGATCCTTGTCATTCCACCTAGGAAAACCAAGGATGATCCAAAATAATGACACCAATACTCATCCTACGTGGATGCAACAAAACTCACTGCACTCACCACGCCATGTACCCCAACATCGTCTGCCACCAGGCAGAAAATGAAAAATCTCGTTTACCTAATTTCGAACACGTAGCTCCTCCTAATGACCTCACAACACACATGGGCCCACCAACCAATACACGCTCAACGTACTGGTAATTACAGTCAATGTCTGCCAGGGCAGAAAGCAAGAAGTCAACCCCAATGACTTCGGAACACCAATCACCAAGAACGAACACCACTCTCGTTCCCCAATCACAACTTTCCTCAAAACTAAGGTTCCAACCACCAGACTTCCTACCTCCTTAATTCACTTGGACAACCACGTGTCCACAATCGATCCGTTATTGTTCCGTTCGCAAATCCCAACCTTTACAGGTTCAGCACTCGGTTTTCTAAGTTCTCACTTACAAATTTCCACATCTATACCACTAATAGTTTTCCTTGTCTTTTACAGTTTTAATCATTTCCGTGTACATTTTAGGGATATTTAAAAACATAGAATCACACAAATTTTGGAGTTGCCAACAACTCCCCCAAATCCACCAATTATCATGACGTAGGGGACGTCATCCCAACACAGCACAATTGGGACTTATCCCAACACAGCACAATCTTAACTGGATCCCATCCAGTCCATCACTCAACCACCATCGAATCTCAAAGACCGAACATATGTTCATCATGACGGAGTCACACCCCGACTGGTGGCTCATCGTCAACACCATCACCGACACTAGCACCACCGCTAGTACCAGCACCAACACACTATCAACAACACTAGTATCAGCACACAGGCATCCATACTAGCATCAGCACAAAAGTACCAACCCACAAACATCCATACCTGCACACCGTGTGCAGATACGACAACCCTGGATCTCCGTTCATACCGAACGACGATCCCGTACCTCACGACTATGGGTACCACTATTCTGACAATCCACATCAGGAAAATGAACGTTCCCCGAACGTCCCCTGATCCCCAAGTATTATGACCACACTGATTACCCTCAATAGCCAGTCATCTCCATATGACTTTCGACTAACTGTCATTGCTATCGAGATCCGCATCCACACATCACACCAATACCCGATCCAACACGGGATTCCATAATTTATCTCAGAACCGTATCCGTAAATCAGATCCCATAGTTCTGCCTAGACTCACCAGAGCCATCCACATGGTCATCCATGACCTCAGCCACTCGTCGCAGCACAAGTTCTCACCCGCTAATCACAATTAAGGTTTACCTTTTTAATACTAGGGTTCCACAATCACACCCTATGGTTCAACCGAACCAAACAGTTTTCCGTAATCTAAAATCCACAACCTGACCGACCCCGCGGTCCTGACATCGTACAGATGTCAAATCCAATCCTACCCTCAACTCAATGTGGGTTCCACCACTAGGTCATCGGCCAACTCCGATGAACAAACATCCCTCACACTAGAAACCACCACAAGGGTTCACATTTTAGACCATTACTCACATGAGGTTCCCCGAACCTGGCTGCACCTAGCAGCACAACAATCCAATATCACATGACCGAACCGACGGTCCCACAATACCAGTTCACCACAATCAACCCCACTTGGGTCAAATCACATTAATGCACGGCGTATCGGGCCAATCACACTCCATCCACTATCCAAACCCAAAAACTATCTATCAGGTTGATAACGAATTGCAGCCCAAAGAGACATCACACCCTCGACCTGCGCGCACAAATAGAGCAACCGTGCTCTGATACCAAGTTGACAGGACCCATCCCAATCCCCCCGGGATTACCATGGAATGTGCCCTGCTCCCGTCCAACATGGGGTGTCAGACAAGGGATAACCAAGTGCCACTGCCCAACGGGGCATCCAGAGTGCGCAAGGATCGATGGAGGAGGTGTGCAATGTCCCAGTCCCTGCTGCAATCGCATCCGTAATCAACCTGAAGGGCATTAAAACCAAAAGCTGTGAGTGGACAAAAACCATTAAGTTTACCAAATACATTTATAAGACATTTATGCCCTCCAATAAAAACGTATGCATGCCACAAAAACCAGTAACCAAAACGTTTGCTCAACCGAGCCATTAGGGCCTTAGCCCAAAAACCGTTAACCAAAAACCAAGTGTGGGAACTCAGCCTAAAACTGTGGAATACCACCACCATACATATTAAAACCATGTGGGTCACCACCCACGACCATAAATGAACATCAATCCATAAATCCAAAACCATTTAGGGTCCCTGACCCGACATACCATTTCATAACCAATAATCCATTTTATTCATTAATCCATATGTTACCATTACCATCACCAGCATCCCAGATGCTTAGCGTCCCAGACGCTTGACGTCCCTGACGTCATATCTCACGGTTTCATAAGCTACGCGTGCTGCCCGGGGTCTCTCCGGGTCCATATATCTGACATCTCTGATGTCTGACGTCCCTGACGTCAATCATAGCAATCCTGCTCCTGAGTCATCATACGGTCCGGCTGCTCCGTATAATGACCCCTCGCAGGCAATGCACCGTGACTTCCCCAGTGTCCCAGACATCTGGAGGAGACCATCATATATCCTTGTATCCAGATGGTATATGGAAAAACAGTTTTATTAAATCCTTTTATCACATCATTACCATTGGGCCCTGCCCGAAATTTCCATAAAACCACATAATTCCATTTAGGGTCCCTGACCCGAAATCACATTTATTATCCAACTGGGCCTCATGCCCGATTTTATGAACCACTGGGCCCACGGCCCGATTTGTAAACCAACTGGGCCCGCAGCCCGACTTATAAACCCACTGGGCCCACGGCCCGAATTCGTAAATCAACTGGGCCCCTGGCCCGATAACATAACTCAAATGGGTCTCAGCCCGATTTCATACCAACTGGGCCCCTGGCCCGATTTCATTAACCAACTGGGCCCTCGGCCCGATTTTCAAATGGACTCCAAGTCCGAAATTTCCAACATAATTGGGCCTCCAGCCCGAGTTCATATTTCCAATTTCAAAACCATTTCATCACATTTTATCCAAGTCATAAATATGGAAAATCCATGAAAAACCGAAAAACCTCGATTTACGTGCAAGCACGTAAATCGCCTCGAAATACGTGAAACCGTACAATTTACCAACAACCAAACCAACATCATACAATCACAACCATAATCCATATAAAACATTTAAGCATGCATAGAATTTATAAAACCAAAGTCCACTCACAGACCGTTTTAACCGTGTGCCTCGATACGCGTGCCACCGGCCCTCCCGGGCCACACCACTATCACCGGGACTCCCAATCCTGTCCAAATCACATTAGAGGGTCACTAACCTCATCATTAACATCCTATCAAAGTCCCGTAATTTTCCCAAATTTTTACTTATTTTTAAACTTAATTTAAAACCTTCGGATATCCCGAACAATATCGAGACGGTGTCCGATCGACACGAAACCAATTCCCAAATGTCCGTTACATTAAATAGGACAGAAGTCATGTTGACCTCACCTCGAGATTCGTGCCCACGCGCCGTCACGCACCGCCGTGAGTGGCTGCACGTGAAACTCACGCGCCTGCTACAGTGTCACCAGCCCAACCCGTTTGTCTGGTAAACGGGTCCAATTCACCCGCGACACAACCCGGTTCCAATCCTGTCAATTCGATCCTAATTCCTTCAATTGATCATTCCATTAGCTTCGTTTTAAGTCCAATTATAAGTCTGTAACATCAATTACACGATAACTTACCCAAATTCCATCGATTCCACGATGAACACGAAGAACACCCAGGTTACTGTGCGTTCATGGAACTCCCTCAATTGCTGCAGGTTTCATCCAATTGATGATTCCAGAAGCATCAACGGACCCTGAGGAACAATTCCCCCACATCAATTGCATCAAACCGGTGCTCAAACGTCACGACTCAAACTCGAGCACCGTCACTGTTCAACAATGGAGTTCTGCCATTCTCCAACGTTTTCCTTCAATTGATGAACCCAGAAGCATCGGGGGATCATGAGGAGTCATTTCCCCACAACAATTGAGTCAATCGCAGCTCCAAACCCCACGACTCAACCTCGATTTCTTCCTCTGTCACCAAGCTCGATCAGAGCCAAAACGGCACCAATTCCTCTCGTTTTTGTCGTGGATCGACTCGTCACAACCTCAGTAAGATGTTTCCAAGCTCCAATTCGATCATCGCAGCTCAATTCGTCCAATTTGATTTTCCCTCCCAAAACTTAATCTTTCGAATTCTCAGTTCCTCCTCACTGTCAATCTCTCGTGTTTACCCAGTTGAATTCACTCTCAAATTGCTCACAAATTCACACTCTCAGGTTCAGCAATGGAAGAGGAATTGGTTGGGAGAGTATTGGATTTGGTTGTACACGGTTAAGGAAAATATGGAGATTAATGGAAATTAAAAGATTAATTAATTAATTAAAAACTAATTAAACATCATCATGAGGTCTCCCCTAAAAACATGGATTCTGATTTCAAGGGATGAGTGACACTTGTCACTCATCCAGGTGTGTAGGGTCAACGGTCACTATTCATTATTATATTATTATTTTAATCCCGGCCTCGGTTCGTTAGTTCGTTTCCTTGACCATAACGTAGTCGTCGGATCTCCGATTTCGGCATGCCGCCTGTCGTTGGATTCGTATCGACGATACCTACGTAACGGTCCTTGGCCCTCGCCCATCGAACCTCCCAGTCAGAAAGTCAACATTTGGCCCCTAATAAGCCAAATTACCAAAATACCCCTTAACTTCCGAACACCATAACTTTCTCTACGAATGTCGGAATCGAACGTGCCACCTGTCTATGAACTCGTGACGTCCCGAGCTACGTCACGGTCATCGGTCAAGGTCCATTTGACCGCTCCGAACAAAAAGTCAACATTTTGCCCACAACCAGGGGCAAAACGGTCATTTTGTACATTTTGTCCGATTCCGCCCTACTAACCACCGTTCAACCTCGCTAATCAAGATTAGTGACTAATCTAATCCCGGAATTCGGGACGGGTCGTTACACAGATAACCATCAATTCGACCTTGATTCCCTCCGTTCTGGATCCTAAGACAATCATTAACCAACCAATCTCAGTTCTGTGACATCGATTAATAACAATCAAACCGTAATCGTGCCACCAACCCGTGATCACCCAAAACGGGTCGATCACCAAAACTTCACAAATCCTCAACCATTGTCAAATTAACTTTACAGGAAGCTTATAAGGATTAATACGAACCAATTCGCATGATTAATTGAACACGACGTTACCTCAATCATCACGACTCAAGCTTGAGTTTTCCGGCCGCCCACCTCGTCCGTCCACGGCCCTAGGAGCCCCAAAGCTTGCCCCATTTGATCTGGTTCGACTCGTTGAGGTTCCAGAAAGCTCAATCCATCATCAATTAGGCTTGGGCTGGCCTAAAACTAGAAGTTCGAATTTGAATTTCTCAAAAACCAGTTTCGGGTTTTCAGAGAAATCCAGCACCAATTTCACTCATTCCTTTCATTCTCAATCACAGAGTAACCCACTCGACTTACACTCCATTCCTTTAACCCAATTCAGCCGTTAAAGGCATCCAAAAGTGTCCCACAATCCACTGCGTAAAGCTCCCCTGCACTGACCCGAAACCATTAAAAATCAGTGCCCAGTGCTATTGTGATCGATTGCCAGCACAATACATGTGCAATCACACCTCACACTGTCCCAATTCAGTCCATAAATTGATAAACAATCCATGGGATCGATCGCACAAACTTCCCACTTTCACGGCTGTTCAATGAAACAGTGCACCCCCGTGTGAAATTACAATTCTGCCCTTGTGCAGAAAATTACCAAAATGCCCCTCACGCATCTTGACCCGTAACTCGGTCATACGGACCCCGATTGATGCGTGCCACCTGTCTACGAACTCAGGGCATCGAGACCTTCCTAACGGTCCTCGGTCCTCGACCATCGGACCTCCCGATCAAAAAGTCAACATTTCCCCTTATATCGTCCAAATTACGAAAACGCCCTTGAACTTCCGTACATCATAACTTTCACCACGAACGTCAGAATCGAATGTGCCACCTGTCTATGAACTCGTGACGTCCCAAACTACGTCACGGTCATCGGTCAAAGTCCATTTGACCATCCGAATTAAAAGTCAACGTTTTGCCCACGCCCAGGGGCAAAACGGTCATTTTGCACAATTCGTCCGAAATCGCTCAATTAATCCCAGATTAGTAAATCACAATTAAATATTATTAAATTCCGATATTCGGGATGGGTCGTTACACCGTGAACCACCGTGGTCGCCGCTGTCGTCCTGCCGCCTTCCGTCGTCTCTCACAATCTCTAGTCATTCACACAAGTGCACAGAGGAGATGAGCTGTTGTGTTTGTTCAAGTTTCTTCACGGGCAAAGGAAGAATGAGAGTGAGGGAGAGATATATCAGATGGTTATTCGAATAAAGTAGTGGACAGTGAGGATGGCAACAGCACAAGAGATGAAGGGCTGAGATTGAAGGCAGAGATCAGATGAAGGGCCCAGATCAAAAGGTGAAATAAGTGGGAATTCTTTAATTATTTTAATCCTAATATTTTAATCCAATCTCACCAATCCGGATCTGAGTCCATAGTTTAAGGTTAGTGGTTCACATGTCCCACTCAGAATCTCTGACCAATCAAAAAAAGCCACGTGTCCTCGCCTCGTAATACGTGCATAGTGAAATCGAACATCCGTGACCCATAACTTCTCCGTTCGAGGTCCGATTTCAGCGTGCCTCCTATCCATGAGTTCGTATCGACTAGCTCTACGTAACGGTCCTTGGCCCTCAGCCATCGGACATCCCGGTCAAAAAGTCAACATTTTCCCCTATTTCGTCCAAATTACGAAAATGCCCTTGAACTTCCGAACGTCATAACTTTCACTACGAACGTCGGAATCGAACGTGCCACATGTCTATGAACTCGTGACGTCCCAAAATATGTGACGATCATTGGTCAAAGTCCATTTGACCGTCCGAATTAAAAGTCAACATTTTGCCCACGCCTAGGGGCAAAACGGTCATTTTGCACAATTTTTCCGATTTCACTCAACTAATCCCAGATTAGTCATTCTAAATCATAATTAAATAATATTAAATCCCGATATTCGGGATGGGTCGTTACACCGGGTAGCACGCGTTGCTTATACCGTGAGATATGACGTATGGGACGTCGACCATCTGGGACGCTAGGCATCTGGGATGCCCAGGATGGTTTGAACATGTTTTTCTTGAATGGTATTTATGGTTATGGTTTTTGGTGGTGGCCCACTTGGAATTGGAATTTGGTTTTACGGTTTTTGGGTTGAGTTCCCACATTTGGTTTTGAGTTACGGTTTTTGGGCTAAGGCCCTAATGGCATATTTGAGTAAATGTTTTGAATTACGGATTTTCGATGCATGCATACGTTTTAATGAAGGGCATAAATATATTTGTGAAATGTGTTTTATGAACTTATTTATTTTTGTCCACTCACAGCCTTTGTTGTTTTTAATGTCATTCAGGTTGATCACGGATGCGACTGCAGCAGAGACTAGGACATCGCATGCCTCCTCCATCGATCATTGGGCACTCTGGAAGCTCCGATTGGGCAGTGGCTTTAGGTTATCCCTTGTCTGACACTTCGTGTTAGACGGGAGCATAGCACATCCCACGGTAATCCCGGGGGGATTGGGATGGGTCGTGTCATTATACGTATGCGTACATATGAGGTTTACGGAAAGTGGTTTGGGGCGGAGACCCCGTATTCGATGTTTTGGTATTTCAATAAGAATGGTTTTGGGCTGAGACCCACGTGACGTGATTTGGGTTGAGTCCATATTGATTTGATTTACCATGTTCCATGTTTTAAGATTGTGATTTCAGGTCGGGGACCCATAAATGTTTTTATGGTTCATGATGGTTTTTGGGGACTGGGCATGAACCCTTGAAACGTTTTGAGAATGTTTTCAAATTGTTTATGAACGTTTTGGTAAACGATTTTTGAATGCATGCATATGCTTTTAGTGAAGGGCATAAATATCTTATTGTGAAAATGTTTTAATGAAATGATTGTTTTTGTCCACTCACGACTTTTAATATTTTGAATGCCCTTCAGGTTGATAGCGGATGCGGGTTGTAGCAAAGACGAGACATCACACTCATCTTCCAGATCCTGGCGTTCTCTGATAGTCCCAATTGGCCAAAAGACGGAAATATCCCTGGTTTGACACTTCGTGTCAAACGGGAGCAGGCAGGTCCCACGTTAATCCCGAGGGATTTGGGACGGGTTCTGACAATTAAACCCTCTTGGTCCTCGGAATGATGCACACCTTTTTGGGTATGCTGATGCAGATTACCTATCAGAACCACAAAAGGCGCGTTCCCAATCCGGTTATGTCTTTACCATTGGGAACACAACAATATCTCGGAGGTCTACGAACCAGACCCTTGTTGCTACGTCTTCGAATCATGCAAAGATTTTAGGCCTACACGAAGCAGTTCGTGAATGCATATGGCTAAGAGCCATTATTGGGCATATTCGAAGTACTTGTGGACTGAATTCCACCCATAATGAACCGACAGTTATCTACAAAGATAATATTGCCTGCATAGAGCAGATGAAGACCGGCTTCATTAAGGGAGACAACAACAAGCATATTGCACCGAAGTTCTTCTTTAACCAACAATAGCAAGAACATCGGAATATTGAGAACAAGTCAATACGGTCTCAAGATAAGCATGCAGACATGTTCACCAAGTCATTACCAAATGCCACATTCCAGTAGCATGTGCGAGGTATTGGTTTACGTAGACTAGCTAATCTACCTAATCTGTAGTTTTCAAGGGGAGTCAAGATCAAGGGGAGTATCCTGAAGTATACCAAGTATCCTGAAGTATACTGAGTATCCCGAAGTGTACTCACATGATCATAGTGTACTCTTTTGTCCTACGACTAGAGTTATTTTGTCCCATTGGGTTTTTTTTATCTGGATAGGTTTTAACTAGGCACATTTTGGTATGATCACCCCGCTAAAAATGCATTCTGAAGATGCCATGATTTGACTCATATGCATTTGCTCATTTTTCCCTTCGACCACGGGTTTTTTCCATTGGGTTTACCAGGTAAGGTTTTGGTGAAGTAACACTAATACATTTTATCTCAAAGGTGTACCATCTACCCGTATTACAGAAGAGACAACATCAACTACCTCAGAAGATTCCGATGTGATCACTTACACGCGCGTTGCACTCTTTTTCCTTCGACCATGATTATTTTTGTCTCATAGGATTTTTGTTACTTGGCAAGGTTTTAACGAGGCTATAAGCGCGTAGTCAAGCAGTACCATTACATGAAATATCCAAGGGGGAGTGTTGTAAATAATTAAACAGTTGTATCTATTTATGTAAAGGGTACTAGGGGTAGTATAGTCATTTTGTATTTATTATTTATCCCTTCTTATATAAGGGATCAGTTACCTTTGTAAACTCTAACTCATTATTCTAAACGTACGTATCATTCCAGTGTCTCTCATATTCTCTCTGCAATCTCTTCCTCTCTAAATCGATTCACAACAATTGGCTCATTTTTATATTTTTTATTTTCCTATTACCACAAGAGATCAATTATACATATAAAATATCAATTTTAGGATTCTGAGATATTCGAATTTGAAACCTTTCACTATATTGAATATTAATGGGAGATGTATTTATCACACACATTAGTCATCTTGCCCGTTCAGATGAACCACTAATATCGAACTCAATACAAATAACAATTGGGTATGGGGGATGTAAGCTAACTCAGTAATATTGAATTCAGGATGGGTATATGGTTGTTATGCATTGAAGTCGAACATGAAATCAATAATCCTCGATATAAATATAAAACATCGAGAATCCTTTGGTGCATTTAGAATTGTTTTATAGTTATGAGGTCTATTTAGGAAATCAAATACTTGTGGCCACCGGGGAAGTTGTGAGAATCATTACCAAAATTTCAAGCATTTAGTTTTTTTGTACGCAAAAGACAAAGGGATTCCTCAGTTTGAATTGCATACATTTCCTCAAAATTTGTAAATATCATTTTGTCCATGCACTAATCTTTCAATCTTAACATGAATCTTCGCCAATATTTGTGAAGAGTTCAAAATAATGGAGGACAAGTTTTCTCATCTGCTATTCTCTGCTACTTTTATTCAAAATTGCAAGGACTTTCATCTTGAGTGGTGAAAAGAGCACAATTGTATATGTGAATCAATTCTTGCGCAGATATAGGAAGCCAACGACTACAGAGATGCCAACAGCAGCCACAGGCACAGCCCAGAATTGCTTTGTCAAGTCGACGAGCTTCTGAGGATAACCAGTAGATTCATTCTTGGAGAAAATCTCAAGTTCTGGAATAGCTGAGGAAGTGGTGTCAAGCTCTCCAATGCAAAAGGTTTCCATAAGCTCTCTAGCAGTCTCGCTATGCCCGGCATCTTCAAAATCATCAGTGGCATCTTTACCTTTCAATGGGAAATCAAAATCACCAGTGAGTTTATATATCAGAAACAAATTCTTGATAGTTGAAGTGAACTAAAATGAGAAAGCGATTAGATAAAGGAAGCTTAGAGATATGCATGTACCAGTTGCAGCAAGGATTACATCGTCTCCACCAGGGTGATCGTCTAAGTATGTCGACACATCGTATACCTTTGAGTAACAAATGTAGTAGATTTAAACGATATAATGTTCAACCATGATCAGATAGATGACAACTTCTAGTCCTCCAACCAAATAAAACATAGAAACCAAACTAGTGATGAAAAATTGAAGTCCAAATTCCTTATGGCACTCAATCAAACTGACCACCAGATATCAGAGGAAATGAGACACTACATAGATAATGATTTGAAGCCATTCATACTGATGGCCTGTCCTCATTCTGCATACTCCAGGTTTCAGATAGTTAAAAGCAAAGACCCCCACATATCAACCAAATTCAACAGAAAGAAAGCATACAGAAATTTAAAAATACCAAAAAACCCAGTATGCCAGCACCAGTGGGTTTAGCTGACCAACTGGTCACCACTTAATCTCATGGAAACAAAATTTTGGGTGATGCTTCCTTCAGTACGAAAGCCGGTGATATTTTAACAGAATACAACTGGCCCCATAAACTATACTATGCTTATAGTGAGGAATAATCATCTATAGTTCGATAGGTTTGTGAGTAGAAAAAACCACCATACAGATCACTTAAATCCTACCAAATTCTATAGGTAGACAGCTATGATTGATATTATACTTAATCTGAGGAAACTTCAGCTGGGAAACAAACATGGGGAGGGAGTTGCCTGGCAGGGGAAGAAACTATAGCATATGGGATATTTCCTAGTATAACTCAAATGTAGGTAATCTACTATTGAAATAGATAATATATAGGGTTTCCTCTTTCTTTTCCAAGAAAAATTCCCTAGTGTCCATCTTTGACCTCCCTCCCATGACCTAAGATTAAGATCAAAAGTGAGAGTGAAAAATAAACATCTTGAAAAGGATTCAACCTCCTAAATACAAACCTAAGCTTGTTACAAATTTTAGAATATGTAAATTGTTCTTAGTGGAGTCCTCTCTCCTAGAACCAAGCAATATAAACATATATACACATAAATAGACAGATCTGAAAATTAACTAATACACATACGGCATACTCAGAAAGAACTCACAAGAAAGAAAGAAAATTGAAACAGTTAGTAAAAAAGGTGAGGTTTTTGGTTTCAATTCACACAAAGACAATAATACTGGGTGCTTCAATGCCATGAATATAAGATAGGAATGATTATGAAGAGAAGGAAGGCGAATGGAAGAACCGTAGAAGCTACCTTGCCATCAATGACGACCCAGCAGTTGTCTTTGGCGTTGTGCTCGGAGGCTTCTTGCATTGTATAGAGCTTCGTCAGCGTCGGCATCGTCGCGACTTTGGTCAATTAAACTTCACAGATTCTTCTCTCCTCTCGCTCTTGACACTTGGGCTTGCCTACCGTTACCAGATATTCTCTCTCTCCATCTGTTGAATCTTCGTTGGGGTCTCTAATTACTGCAAACCCCAAGCAACCATTGCCACGCAGACATCCGTTTCGTGCAGAGGAGGCTGTTGTTACTGTTTCAGTTGGGCTTCATGGGCCTGTCTATAAGGCCTGACTTAGTAAGCCCAAATCTATGCAAATATAATTGTCCTAAAAATTCTATACTGAAAAATTACTTCATAAAACGACTTATTTCTCCTCATGAACAAATTACAGAATGACATGTGTACAAGAAACTTCAACTTTGTACTTCGAATGATTATTTCGTATACTTATCGATCAGTAATTAGCATGCAAAGTATTAGAAGACGACGTATACGTGCTAATCACATAAAGTATTAGAATAAGTAACACGAACAATTTCAATCAATAAACAAACCACGACAAAGGTAATACTAAGGTATGCATCCGTCTAAGCACATAGAAAACTCATCTACGGTATACAATCAAATTGAATAACTTATCAAATCGAGGTATTTTAAAAGTAGATGTGAATGTTATGTTATCAAAAGGGAGTTAGACAGTATTAAATAGGATTAAAAATAAATGAGTATTCTTTTATGTGTAATTTCCTCGCAATGAGCGTAGCGAATTATACAATGATACAATCCAAACCAAATTACTCACCAAACAAACCAAAAATGTTGTCGAGCTCCTTCATTCCAAGGCAAAGGTATAAATTTTAAACTGTATTATACTGGTTGTAATATTATTAAGAGCAAATTACATTTTAGTATTTTGTGTTTTACACTAAATTTAAAGATGTATCTAATATTTCAAAATTCACATTTACATGCCTTGAATTCTTAAAAATGGAACAATTTCGTTATACCGTTGATTATTATGTTAAATAGTCTGTGAAGTTTTGACATATTACATGTAAGACTCACAATTTAATTTAAATAAATGACATAAACAGCACGCGACAAAAATAATCTTCTCTTTTTCTCCTTCCTTCTTCATTCTTGTTCTTTTTTATTTATTTCTTTCTTTCTACTTCTTCTTTTCCTCCTCTTTCTTCTCGTTCATTATGATTTTCTTCCCTATATGTGTTACAACTTTTTTGTAAGAAAAAAACTCATTATTTTTCTTAAATATTGTAAAAAAAAATCAAAAAAGAAAAAGAAAGGAGAAGATAAAAAGGAAGAAGAAAGAAGACAAAGAAGGCAGATGAAGAAGAAGCACCAGAGCACGATAAAGAAGAAGAAGCACCAGAAAAAGTTTATATATACAAAGAAAAAAAAACACACAGGCCACCTCATAACCCCATCATTTCATTTGAACAAAAAAAATCTAAAGTTTTTTCTCTCTTTTCAAACTACTGTTCTTCAGGCAAAAATTCACTCGCTCCCACATCACAATCTTTGTGGGTAAAAACTAACGAGTTACTTAATTTTTTTTCCTAGGTCTTATTTTGTTGAGTTCATGATCATTTCAATACATTTAAATATTAAAAATTTCAGTTGAAGATCTGGTGGAAAGAACACTCTTGTAGATCTGAGCAAAAATTAATTGAAGTTTCTAATCATTTCAATATGAAAGAAGAAATAGATGTGATGGGTTCATTATATGTGGGTTTTATGGTCAAGGACGACCGTACGGATGTGCTGCAGTCTTAGAAGAGTGTGAGAGCCTGGGTCATGCCCAAGAACACAACCCAGAAATATCCAGAAAAAAATTGATGAGAGAAGAACGAAACTGATGAACACAACCTGGAAATTCCCACCAAAAAATTGATGAGAGAAGAACGAAATTTGATGATGAAGATTACCCAGTAGTAAAAACAGAACAATCAATCCATTAGCAACAAAATCAGCAACCATCAAAACCAATAATCAAGTTATCCTAAATATGCACAATACAAAAACCCAATCATCAGATCCACTTAAAAATACACGAAATCAACAACCCACTACCAAATTCGCCCCTGAATAAGTCTCATTTTAAGTAAAATTGTGAGTTAGTTAGGTAGGAAGCTAAGATCAGAGATGAACGTACACACTGAAAGTTCTAGAGACGGTGTCATTGGCGGAACAGGCTGAGGATTCGAGATCTCCGCAACTAAAAATTTCAGTTGCAGAGACAACTGAAACTCTTCGCAACAAACTACTCGTGAAATCTCTTTCATTTCATAGAAACCATTCTCTACTTTAAGAATTAAGCTTGACTCACTTGCACGCCCTCATCTCTTTCATGAATCCCTCTCCTTCGTGATTGTTCTTATCGAGAACCAAGAAACCCAGCACCTCAAAGCCTCGAACCAAGGCCTCCTAGTTCCCACAACCATCAACAAGTGTGTCTAGGCTCTACGAACTCAGTAGACTGAACAGAGAGGCAAGAGGTTCATCGAAGCTCGAGGCGAAGGTGAACACCAATCTTGCACCTGGATTATTGTGTTTGTCCAAAATGCACCTCAAACTTGTTTTTTGTCCAAATGCACCTTGGAATTACCGTTCCAATTTGAATTTTTTTCCGTCTGAAGGGTTAAAAAGAAGGATTAAATCGGTCATTTTAAAATTGAAATTAGGTGGCCTCCACATCAGCTGATGATGTGGCATTTTAAGCCCCAACTTCCCCGCCCCTTGAAGAAACCACGCAGACAAGGAGGAGAAGCAGTGAAGAAAAAGAAATGAACTCCAACAAAGAAGAAACCGCAAGCAGACCATTTGAAGAAACTGCGAGGAGGAGGAGCAACCCTGCGAGCAGACCATTTAAAACATCATTGGTGATGGTAAACGTAGGTTGTGTTTTCCATGAAGCCAAATTAAAAGAAAAAAAATCCTGACAAACAGTGACTCCCGGCGTTCAGGAAATTGTGTTCGATTCTTTGACCGCTTCAAATTTTTGGCATAAGGATCAAAACTAGAAACTTGGAACAAGAACTCAAATTGCTAATCTCAATGATCAACAGGAGTCATCCATATCGATGATCAAGAAGAGAAGAAGAGACGACGATCTCAAAGATCGCGAAACAAATTCTTCGATCTAATGGTAGAGAACAATAGTCCTCAATCTGTGAGATCGAGAATCAAAGGAGGGGGGAGAGGAGATTGTCATTGTAGAGAGATGGAGGAGAAATTACTGTACCTTGAAAAAGTATGTCAGCGTCTCTGTGCGGTTTCCGAACAATACAACATAAGGCGGAAGCAGAGAGATCTGAAGTTGGTCTTCGCCTTGTCATTGTGAAGTCTACGAACGGCCTCGTCATACGTAGGCGCCGCCTCCCCGTCGCACGGAAGCGGAGGAAAAATATGATGCAAATTGGAAATCCAAATCATGTGCCGGTACGAACGCCGAATTGGTAGGGAGGCCGAGTCATTGGTGGGTATAATTGAAGAAATTTGCAAACGACCCGATTCTTTGGATTCAGGAGCCAACAAATTGGTGATGGAAAATTTGGGTTTGGTGGGGATGTGGGCTTGGATGAAGGCAGTACTTGTAGTCGGAAAAGAGGCACAGATCACAGAGAGCACCTGAGATGTGTATTTGACGAACCTATTGGAGGTTGTTTCTAATTAAAACTAGGCTTTTTACGTTTCCCTTGGGAACTATTATTTTGAATAGTAAGTTAGGATGAGATTATTGGTGCAAGCTAATTTTGTGACTATCAAGATCCTGATCTGTTTTTCTGGGGAGGAAGTTCATGTATAGGATTGAAGCTAGCATTTTGATATTTTTACGAGATTTAATATTTATTTTCTTAGCTGCACTTAGTTGAACTGTTGTCTGCATTTCCTTTGCAGATCTCGGACTTATTGCGCTTCGATGCTGGAGCACAGGATTGCAATACAGGTAAAGTTTTTCACTCAACTTCACACTTCAGCACACACTAGCTGATTGAATCGAGACTAGCTCGTGATTTAGGATAAGATGAATGTTTTGATTGTTCTTAGTGTTCTATTGATCAAATGGAAAGAAGATGATGATGAATGAATCGGTTTGTGCTATCACACTCAATGATGCACACCAAGTGTTTGGTTTAATTTCTCACTCGAATTCTCACCAAAATTCACTCTGAATCTTCTATGTTTTTTTCCATTCCATTCATCTATTTTCATTAATGCACCTTACACGTACATAACAATCTTACACACACTCTAGATGCTCTCACTCAGCAACCAATAGTGTAATCCCACCTAGCTAGTTAGTTACACAATTCTTGGTAATCAAGTAAACCTCACCTCTCTTCTCACGGTTACATCACAGCTCACTCAACACACTTGTCATGCCTAATTCTTCTAGAATCACTTGTCCAGTTGTCAACCTGTCCATGTGGTAGTTTACACATCAACAGCCCTTCCTAAACTGTTCACTGGACACACTCCAAGTAGACCCCATAGATAGTTGAATATGGCCTTAGGAAGTGGCTGGGTGAAGATGTCTGCAATTTGATCTTCAGTCCTGCAGTAAAGGAGTATGACATCTCCATTCTGTATAGCCTCCCTTATGTAATGTACCTTCCTGTTTATATGTTTTGTTTTCTGGTGGAAAACAGGGTTCTTAGCCATAGCAATAGCAGACTGATTGTCACACATCAAACCTGTAGCTTCTAGCTGTTCCTCTCCAAAATCCTTTAGAAAAAACCTTAACCAAATGGCCTGTGTTGTTGCTTCACAAGCACTGACATATTCAGCCTCTGCTGTAGATAGAGCAATGCTTGATTGCTTGACTGAGGCCCAAGAAAACACCCCACTGCCAAAACTGAAAGTATAGCCTGAAGTGCTCTTGCTATTATCAATCGATCCCCCCCCCCTAGTCACTATCACAGAAACCAAGTAGAACAACAGCTTTTCCTTTCTTGTACCCTAGACCATAGTTTAAGGACCCTTGCACATACCTAAGCACTCTCCTTGCAGTTCCAAGATGTTTTGTCAAGACCCGACTCTCCTCTGTCAGGTCCCGACTCATCTAGCACGATATTGTCCTCTTTGGGCCACCACAATACTCAACGGCAAGCCTGCGCCCTCAAAGTTTTGTTTTCGGGAGCTCACGGTGCAACTTCCCAGGGGGTCACCCATCATGGAATTGCACCAGCCTCAACTCGCTTAACTTTGGGGTTCCAATCCCCCCCAAAGCCACTTGAGCTCCCAAAAGGCCTAGTGCTAGATAGGTGTGTGCCTACACCTTTAAGGCACACCACCATCCTCTCCCAGACCATTCCCCCTCGTAGGAATGTGGGATTGTTCACCGTTCCCTCCAAGACACGGGTCTTACAAGTTTCTTGGTAGGATTGTGCATAAACCTGGCCAGAAGACTTGAGGCATACATAATGTCAGGTCTGGTGGCTGTAAGATACAGCAGACTACCAACCATCTGCCTGTATACTTGTTCATCAGCAGCCCCACTTCCATCTTCCTTCTGCAGTCTGTCATTTGCTGCAAGAGGAGTTCCTGCAGCTTTGCAGTTTCTCATCCCAAACTTATTGAGTAATGTCTGAGCATAGGTCCTTTGATGTATATAGATACTAGCTTGAGATTGTAGGATTCCTATTCCAAGGAAATGGTGTAGTAACCCTAAATCAGTCATCTCATACCTTTCTCATCATTTCTGATTTAAACTCCTGCATCATTTCCTTACTGTCACCAGTATAGATAATGTCATCAACATAAATTGATACAATCAAGGTTCCCACATCTTGATTTACTCTGAGATATAAGGTTGCCTCACTTGTGCTCCTCTGAAAACCACATCTAAGTAGATAGGAATCGATTTCCCCATACCAGGCCCTAGGAGCTTGCTTCAGCCCATACAAAGCCTTGTGTAGCTTGTAGACTTTCTCCTTCTGTCCCTTGACTTCATTACCTTCAGGCTGATGCACATAAACTTCTTCCTGTAAAACACCATTCAGGAAGGCTGATTTGACATCCAGTTGATACAACCTCCATTGCTTCTGTGCAGCCAATGCAATCAGTGTTCTGATTGTATCTAACCTAGCCACTGGGGCAAAGGTCTCATTAAAGCCAATCCCTGGCTTTTGAGAGTAACCCTTAGCAACCAATCTTACTTTCTGCTTCTGTACTGAACCATCAAGATTCAGTTTTGTTTTATAAGCCCACTTAACACCAATTACTGGTTTATTAAGCGGTTTCTCAACCAACTCCCATGTATCATTCTTCTCAATCATTTCAAGCTCATTTTCCATGGCTTTCTGCCATCCTCTGTCCCTTGCTGCATCATGATAGTTTTCAGGCTCAATAATACTCATGTGACACCTTGCATACACATCACTTAAGTCCCTGTACTTAGGTTGAGGCATCTCTGGAGAATCAGGATCAGAAAGGTTCTAATCAACTGATTCCACATTATCTTGTTCTTGTTCAACTGAATCTTCATTCAATGCTTGAACTTGTCCTTGACCATGATCAAATCTTAGTTGCCTCACAGATAACCCTTCATTTCCTTCTCTTGTTTCATTCCAACTCCATTTTGTTCCTTCATCAAACTCCACACTTCTGGATATCACAATTTTGTTAGTTTCCAAGTTATAGAGCCTATATCCCTTTTCACAGCTCTCATATCCCATGAACACACATCTGGTTCCTTTCTTGTCTAGTTTCTGTCTTAGTTGATCTGGAACATGTGAATAACAGACACATCCAAAGACTCTAAGATGCTTAACACCTGGCTTTCTCCCTGTAAACTTTTCAAATGGTGTCATGTCATTTAGTGAGCTTGTTGGACATCTGTTTAGAAGATAACAAGCAGTGTTTATAGCTTCACCCCAGAACTTGTTAGGGACATCTTTCTCTTGCATCATTGACCTTGCCATCTCCACAAGGGTTCTATTCTTCCTTTCTGCCACACCATTCTGCTGTGGTGAGTATGCAACAGTTAACTGTCTGCAGATTCCTGTCTCTTCACAGAAGGCGTGAAATTCCTGTGACATGTACTCTCCTCCTCTGTCACTCCTGATCCTTTTGATCTTATATCCACTTTACAGCTCCACCATCTTCTTGAACTTCTTGAAAACACCAAGTACCCCTGACTTGTGTGTAAGAAAGTATAACCAGCACATTCTGGTATAATCGTCTATGAAAGTAAGAAAGTATCTGTTTCCACCATTTTTTGTCTCCTGCATTGGTCCACACACATCTGTGTGAATCAATTCCAGTGGATCAGATGCTTTCCAAGAGATATCTTTGTCAAACTGTTCAACATGCATCTTCCTGGCCACACAGCCTTCACAGACTTCTCCTTTAGCTTGCAGCATAGGTAGTCCTACCACCATATCCTTTTGTTGTAGCAGCTTCAAACTCTTGAAATTTAGGTGTCCAAACCTCCTGTGCCATAGCTCAGAGGCTTCACTGATTGTTGCTCTCATTGCTACTGGGTTAACAGATTCAAATTACAAGGGAAAACATCTATTCCTGGTCATTTGAACCTTAGCAACTTTCTGAGTCATAGAACTGTCCTCATAGATATCCACAGTGTGATCTCCAAACATCAAGAAGTAACCATGCTCAATCATCTGTCCAACACTCAACAGATTTTCATCTAGTCCTGGTAAGAGCATCACCTCTTTTATATGTCTCCCACCCTGTTTAGTTTGAACCACAAGTGTGCGTTTTCCTACTGCATGCACCAGATTTCCATCTCCCATCTTCACTCTTGATTTAACAGTTTTATCTATATCAATCAACATAGATTCTTGCCCTGTCATATGATTACTGCAAGCACTGTCAAGGTACCATTTGCTGCAATCCTTGACTGCTGCAGCATTACATGCATAGAACAGATTAGGTGATGGATCTGTGATTTCTTGTGCCAGATTTCCTGCTGGTTTATGTGTACAATCATTAGCCATATGACCAAATTTTTGACAGTTGTAGCACTTGATGTAACAACCCGTCCCGAGAATTGGAATTAGTAGAGTGACTAAGGTGTGATTAGTAAGGTTAATCAGGGGTTAGGTGGTCCCGAGGGGTCCGGGAACCTAGAATGACGATTTTGCCCCTGCTTCGGGCAAAAATGTTGACTTTTATTTCGGGTGGTCAATTGGGGATTAACTAGTGACCAGGACGTAGTTTAGGACGTCATGAACCCGTTGACATGTGGTATGTCTGATTCCAACATCCGAGGAGGAAGTTGTGATGTTCGGAAGGTCGAGGGTATTATCGTAATTTTGGTAAAATAGGGGGAAAAGTTGACTTTTTGTATAATCGGGTTTTGGTAGGTTGACCTAGCATGGTTGGGTAGATCTCGTCGTCCTGAATTCAACGACAGGCGGCACGTGTTCATCGGACTTACGAGGCGAAGGTTACGGGTCTAGGAAGTTTCGGTAAAACCGTAAAAATGAGTAAAACAGGAGGGTATTTTAGTCTTTTTGGGTTTATGGGGATTCGTGCAGAGAGAAAGGAATGGACGGCTGGGGTTTAAACAGATGGGATAAAGTTTGAAGGGATGGTGACACATGGCAAAGGGCTAGAGGATTCTGGTGGAATCCGGTGTGTTCACAGCCCAATTATTTGGGTGGAACCGTGCATACCCGTGTTTGTTCTTCGACAAACACAGAGAACAGAGGGTGAGAGTTTGGGATCAATTGATCGATCTGGGTGCAAGGGTGAGTAAATAGGGAGTTGTGAGAGTGATAGTGAGGCAAGGCGGAGCTGGTGGCCGTGAATTTGTGGTGCAATCGTGCACGGCGGCACGGCGGAGGTGTGGAGAAATTTTGGGGGAAACAGGGAGCTTGTGAGGTTGAGGTGGTGGCTACGCCGTGAGGCGAGGCAAACCAAGGCCAGGGGAGGCTGAGGAGACTGCAAGGAGTCCAACGACCACAGTGGTAGGCGGCAGTGCGCACGGCGGAGCTGCAATCGACGGGTAAGGCTTCTTTGCTCTGTTTTGCCGTGAAACTTCAGTTGGAAAGTCGTGGACCTAGGGCTAGAGTCGAGGGATTTGGAGGTTAGGGTGAGACTCCTGAGGGTCCTAGGAATCGTTTGAGTGTGCTGCCGTGATGGGTGGTGCACGGTGGTGGAGGGCACGACGGAGGGACCTTCAGTACTCTGTTTTGGCCGTGGGTTCAAACGGCGAGTCGTGTAAGTAGGGGCTGAGTCGACGGTATAGGGGTATTGGTCTAGATTCAGTGAGGTCTTAGGGACCGTCTGGTGTCACCACCGTGACGGGAGGTGACCGGAGTTGAGGACTCATGAAACAGGGGGACATTTAGCCGTCTGGTTTTGAGCTTAGTTGACGGGTTAGGGACAGTGTCGAGGTGAACGGAGTTGGGGAATCGATAGGGTTGGTCAGGACGAAGCTGCAGGTGAAAGAAGGGGCTGAATTGGTGGCCGGACGGCGGAGATCAAATCTCGCCGGTTCAGCCTGCGACGGCCGGTTCAGCACAGGTTGAATGTGGTACTGTAGCTGGCGCGTGGGGCCACGCGCAGCCACGTTGGGCGGCGCGTGGGGGCGCGTGCGGCGGTGGTTGGGAAAGTGGTCAACATGACTTTTGGTCTAGGAGTTGTGTTGAGTTCAATGGAGTTGGTTTCGGGTTAATCGGACATTGTATGAGTTCGGTTCCGCGAGGGAGAATGTTTAGGGTCCCGGGTTTTCGGTTTTCGATTCGGGGATTTTGTTTAGGGATTTTAGGTGAGTGTTTGTAGACGTATTAGTGACGTCGAGGCAGTGTCCGAGGCATAGAAGTGACGTGAGAGATCCTAGAAGAGTTTAAAGGCTTCTGTGTGCGTGTACTTTATCGGTTTTTATTTTCCTTGTAATTTAGTGCTATGCTCTGTAAACGATAAGGTTGGGATATTTTGTAATTACTCCTGCGTCTGACTGGGTTCGAGTGAGTTTTACTTGAGTTTTGTGTTGGGGAGTCAGACGGGAGCGGGATTTACCTCGGGTTTCGGGGTGAAACCGGGGTGGGTCCTGACAATTGGTATCAGAGCATAGGTTTGTCGGGTTTGTGGGGTTTGTTGGTTTTTGAGGTTGTGTTTTAGTTTCTTAACTACTTTTATGCCTCTTTCAGCGTGCGGTTGACGATGCCTCCGAGACGTAGACCCTCTCCACAACCTGAAGAAGTAGCAAGAGAAACGGAGAGTGCCACGATTGAGCGAGCCCAGCGGCTCGGGGCTACTACTTTTAGTGGTGGGGCTGATCCTGAGGAAGCCCAGAGGTGGATTACCAGACTGGAGCGGATTTTTGCGGTGATGCATTGTCCGCCGGAGGAGCGAGTGTTGCTGGCTACCTTTTTACTAGATGGTGCAGCTTATGAGTGGTGGTATACTCTTGAGTTGTCCGGTTGGGATGTCCATAGTGTGACTTGGGAGACGTTCAGGGAACGGTTTCTGGAGCAGTATTATCCTCGTTCTTTCCGGGATGCCAAGGAGGCGGAATTTCTGCAGCTCCAGCAAGGGAATATGACAGTGGCAGAGTATGAACGGAAGTTCCAGATGTTGTCCCGGTTTGCTCCTGCTTTTGTGGCCACTGAAGCCGAGAAGTGCCGTAGGTTTGAGTTGGGTTTGCGAGGTGAGATTCGAGCTGTAGTGACAGCTGGATCTTTTGCTACCCTCCGAGACTTGTCGGATGCTGCGGTGCGAGTTGAGGCTAGTTTGCCGGTGCGACGCCGGGAACTATCTATTCCTGGAGTTTCGAGCCAGCGGACACCGAAAAGAGGTAACTTCGGTGGATCGTCCTCGTCGGGCGATGACCGTTTTGGTAGGCCTGGTAGTGCCCAGAGTTCAGAATTTTGGGGTTACCGAGCACCGCCGACTCCGCAAGCGAGTGCGACGTCGGTAGCGTCTACGGGGAGACCGAGCAGTGGACCAGGCTGGAATGTGTGTTTCTACTGCGGGGAGCGAGGTCATTTCCGACGTGAGTGTCCACTGTTGCCACAGGAAGGTGGTGTAGGCAGAGGAGTAGCGGAGTCCGGACAGAGTACAGCGTCAGGGACAGCGGGCACTAGAGGAGGTGGTGGCACAGCTACGAGTTGTAACAACCCGTACCTACGGGAAGGGTAAAAATGTAATTTTTGTGAAGTTTTGTAAAAAGGACGATTTTGCCCTTGTGAATAGTAAACGAAAAGTTGACTTTTTGTACTATTGATTGGATGCGTGTTAGCCTTTGACCGTGACGTAGGTTAGGACGTCACGAGTCCGTAGACAGGCGGCAGGTTCGATTCGGACAACCGGAGGAAAAGTTATGATGTACGGAAGGTTGGGGGCGTTATCGTAATTTTGAGCTAATAGGGAAAATGTTGACTTTTTGGAGGATGTGTGATTTTCACGTAGACCGAGGACCGTTGGATAGGTCTCGACGTCCTGAGTTCAACGACAGGCGGCACGCTGTCATCGGACGTCGGACGGAAAAGATACGGGTCTGGAAAGTCTAAGGGCAAAATGGTAATTTTGTGCAAGAGGGGCATTTTGGTCATTTTCCCTCAGCCCAATCAGATAAGGGCAAGTGGCAGATATTTTCTGGGCTGGCCTATGGATGATGGACACGTGGGAGTGGCTGGATGGTTCCAGGCCATTCTCAAGTGTGCACGGCCACACCTTGTACAAAAATCAAACCGTGTTTGGGTTTGAAACACAGAAAACAGAGGGTGAGAGGTGGAAGAGAGTTTGATCGAGTTTGTGCCAGGGAGAGTGAGGAGTGACTGGTGAGAGTGACAGAGAGACGTGGGTGAGGTGCTGATCGTGTTTTGGGACTGGAATCGTGCACGGCGGCACGGTGGTGGTGCGGCGAACATTTGAGGAAAACAGAGAAGGCAGTGGACGGTGGAGGCTGTTGTGCCGTGTGGTGAGGCAAACCAAGGCGGTAGGAGGTCCAGGTGGTTGCAGGGTGTCCAACAAACACCGTGGTAGGCGACGGTTCTCACGGCGGCGCCGGAATCGAAAGGTAAGCTCGTTTACTCTGTTTCCCGTGATTTTTCAAATGCAAAGTCGTGAAGTTGGGCTTAGAGTCGAGGGATTAGGAGGTCAGGGTGTTGTTCAGGGAGGTCTTAGGATTAGTTTGTGATGGCTTCCGTGACGGGGGCGTACACGGTGGGGCTCAGTCGACGGCGAGTATCCAATACTCTGTTTTTGGCCGTGACTTCAAACTTGAAGTCGTGGACTTCGGGGATGAATCGACGGATTCTGTGAGTTGGGTAGGACTAAGTAGGGTCCTAGGATGGTGCTGGTATCACCACCGTGAAGGGGGAAGCAATGGACGGCCGGAAAGGAAAACAGAGCTCACGGGTAGTGGGTTTCGAGGATGAAGACGAGGGGTTTCAGGCCGTGATTTCTGGATTTTAGGACTGGGTTTGGTTGCAGGGGACTGGACGAAGCTAATGGTATTGAAATGGAGAAGAATGGTGGGTGAACGGCGGAGAACCGGTCACGCCGGTTCAACTGTGTTGAACCGGGTGACTCGAGGTTGAAGATGGACTGTAGCAGGCGCGTGAGGCCCACGCGCAGCCACTTTGGGCGGCGCGTGGGGAGGAATCCGGTCAAGCGTCCAACATGAGTTTGGCCCTAAATGTCCTAAGGAATCCAGTGGTATAGTTTTCGGGTTAATCGGACGGTGTTACGGAATGGTTCGGGAATCCGTACGGTTTAGGGATTCGGATTAAAATATTATTAAATTCCCGAAAAATTGGGGAAAATAGGGAAGGTATCCTTGATGTTATTGTGACCCTATTTGGTATCTATTGACAGGACGGGAGACGCCAGAGACGGTTGAGGAGCGCACGGAGCGCGAGTGACGTGTTGTAAACTGTGAGTGGACTTTTTCTTATTTCCGAGCATGCCAAACTGTTTTAATTACTGTTTTATGATTTCTATGTGTGTTTTTATGTTTTAAATGATGGTTATACGTGATTGGAATGTTTGCACGTTTTTCGAGATATTTTCGGGGTTTTGCACGTTTTTCGAGAAAAAGCGGGTTTTCAGAGTTTGATCTTATAATGCAGAAATTTAACCTAAAAACGTTTTCTGATGATGGTAAATGGGTTATGAAACATGGTTAGGGATTTCCTATGGTTTTTGGTATGGAAAAGGATTTTCCGGATTTGGGTTCGGAATGTCGGTTCTGAACGCCGGAAGGGCTTCGAACCGGGGATTTCGAATTCGGATTTGGCGATGGACTTTGAATTGGTTTTACACTGGATATGGATTGGATTTGCTGGATCTGGATATGGGTTTAAAGACCCGGATTGATTTTTGATGGGGGACGGGCCCGGATTGAGTTTAAAGACTCGGGAGTTTAAAGACTCGGATATTACGATATTACCCCCATAGGCCTATTGAGTTTAAAGACTCGGGAGTTTAAAGACTCGGATTTATATGTGAGGCCTGGTTGAGTTTAAAGACTCGGATAGGTCCAGCAGGTTTGATCGGGTTATACTCTGGTTTCTTGTGATGTTTTATAGTGTATCTGTTTCTTATGATTGGTTTTATAGTGTTTCTGTTTCTTATGATGTTTCATATTATGACTTTTCTAATACTTCATTGGCATGCCTGGTTTTAAACCGGGGGGAACAAATGATTTTATTGCCTTACTTTGAATTGTTGGTAAACGGTTTTAAAACTTTCATTCCTTTTGGTCCACTCACACCTTTTGTTTTTAATTTCCCTCCAGGTCGTGGTGATAGCGCTGGGGTGAACGTTGAGGCAGATATCGAGGCATAGGGCTTCCGACGTTCTTCCGTTGCGGACTTAGACTTGTAGGACTTTTGGTGCCCATTTTGTAGAACTATGCTCTGGCTTACTGTTGTATATATTTACTCCTTCGTCTGATGGTTATGCTTATAGTGGTATTAAGTTTATTTTTTTGGTATTGTAAGTGTGATTGTCAGACGGGAGCAGGGTTCATCCCGAGTATCGAGGTGATATTTGGGACGGGTCCTGACACGAGTAGTTCGAGGGGACGTGGTAGAGCGTCGGGATCTCAGGCCCGGGTGTTCTCGATGACTCAGCAGGAGGATCAGTCGATACCAGATGTGGGGACAGGTACTTGTTTCACGTTTGGTTGTTCTGTTGGTTTGGTTATTAGATTTCGGGGTAGAGTCTAGGAGTTTTCCTAGAGGACTTGGAGTGTACAGTAAGTTCCGTAGGAGGGTGACGGAAGGTATAGGAAAGGAGTGACTATAACAGATCGATTGGAGACTATGGAAGGAGAGAACCCACAAGCTAGAGTTTGCATTTAGGACCTTGTGGAGTTATTCCGACAGTGGCCGGAATAGTAGCCGAGGGAGATGGGAGGATGATTGTTTGGGTTAGTAGTCGAGTTGCTTCGGGCAGGTAGAGTGGTTGTATACGAGGATGTACTCTATGACTTCTGTCGGGTATTGTGACATGAGGTATTTTATAATACCTTTGTTTTCTGTTCATAGAGTTTCCCTTGCGTACACCATGCAGTTGTTACATAGCTAGGGTTGGCTGTGGTAACAGTAGTTGGGGTTGGAGTGAAATACCCAAGGTGGAGATGATAGACAGGGAACCTAGGAGAGGTTGTTCCTTACCAAGTAGGAGACCCTAGGTGTTGGGAACTAGCTGTGGAATTTCGGGGACGAAATTCTTTTTAGGTGGGTAGATTGTAACAACCCGTCCCGAGAATTGGAATTAGTAGAGTGACTAAGGTGTGATTAGTAAGGTTAATCAGGGGTTAGGTGGTCCCGAGGGGTCCGGGAACCTAGAATGACGATTTTGCCCCTGCTTCGGGCAAAAATGTTGACTTTTATTTCGGGTGGTCAATTGGGGATTAACCAGTGACCAGGACGTAGTTTAGGACGTCATGAACCCGTTGACATGTGGTATGTCTGATTCCGACATCCGAGGAGGAAGTTGTGATGTTCGGAAGGTCGAGGGTATTATCGTAATTTTGGTAAAATAGGGGGAAAAGTTGACTTTTTGTATAATCGGGTTTTGGTAGGTTGACCTAGCATGGTTGGGTAGATCTCGTCGTCCTGAATTCAACGACAGGCGGCACGTGTTCATCGGACTTACGAGGCGAAGGTTATGGGTCTAGGAAGTTTCGGTAAAACCGTAAAAATGAGTAAAACAGGAGGGTATTTTAGTCTTTTTGGGTTTATGGGGATTCGTGCAGAGAGAAAGGAATGGACGGCTGGGGTTTAAACAGATGGGATAAAGTTTGAAGGGATGGTGACACATGGCAAAGGGCTAGAGGATTCTGGTGGAATCCGGTGTGTTCACAGCCCAATTATTTGGGTGGAACCGTGCATACCCGTGTTTGTTCTTCAACAAACACAGAGAACAGAGGGTGAGAGTTTGGGATCAATTGATCGATCTGGGTGCAAGGGTGAGTAAATAGGGAGTTGTGAGAGTGATAGTGAGGCAAGGCGGAGCTGGTGGCCGTGAATTTGTGGTGCAATCGTGCACGGCGGCACGGCGGAGGTGTGGAGAAATTTTGGGGGAAACAGGGAGCTTGTGAGGTTGAGGTGGTGGCTACGCCGTGAGGCGAGGCAAACCAAGGCCAGGGGAGGCTGAGGAGACTGCAAGGAGTCCAACGACCACAGTGGTAGGCGGCAGTGCGCACGGCGGAGCTGCAATCGACGGGTAAGGCTTCTTTGCTCTGTTTTGCCGTGAAACTTCAGTTGGAAAGTCGTGGACCTAGGGCTAGAGTCGAGGGATTTGGAGGTTAGGGTGAGACTCCTGAGGGTCCTAGGAATCGTTTGAGTGTGCTGCCGTGATGGGTGGTGCACGGTGGTGGAGGGCACGACGGAGGGACCTTCAGTACTCTGTTTTGGCCGTGGGTTCAAACGGCGAGTCGTGTAGGTAGGGGCTGAGTCGACGGTATAGGGGTGTTGGTCTAGATTCAGTGAGGTCTTAGGGACCGTCTGGTGTCACCACCGTGACGGGAGGTGACCGGAGTTGAGGAGTCATGAAACAGGGAGACATTTAGCCGTCTGGTTTTGAGCTTAGTTGACGGGTTAGGGACAGTGTCGAGGTGAACGGAGTTGGGGAATCGATAGGGTTGGTCAGGACGAAGCTGCAGGTGAAAGAAGGGGCTGAATTGGTGGCCGGACGGCGGAGATCAAATCTCGCCGGTTCAGCCTGCGACGGCCGGTTCAGCACAGGTTGAAGGTGGTACTGTAGCTGGCGCGTGGGGCCACGCGCAGCCACGTTGGGCGGCGCGTGGGGGCGCGTGCGGCGGCGGTTGGGAAAGTGGTCAACATGACTTTTGGTCTAGGAGTTGTGTTGAGTTCAATGGAGTTGGTTTCGGGTTAATCGGACATTGTATGAGTTCGGTTCCGCGAGGGAGAATGTTTAGGGTCCCGGGTTTTCGGTTTTCGATTCGGGGATTTTGTTTAGGGAATTTAGGTGAGTGTTTGTAGACGTATTAGTGACGTCGAGGCAGTGTCCGAGGCATAGAAGTGACGTGAGAGATCCTATAAGAGTTTAAAGGCTTCTGTGTGCGTGTACTTTATCGGTTTTTATTTTCCTTGTAATTTAGTGCTATGCTCTGTAAACGATAAGGTTGGGATATTTTGTAATTACTCCTGCGTCTGACTGGGTTCGAGTGAGTTTTACTTGAGTTTTGTGTTGGGGAGTCAGACGGGAGCGGGATTTACCTCGGGTTTCGGGGTGAAACCGGGGTGGGTCCTGACACTTGACTCCACCCTTGGACCAGCAGTTCCCATAGTGGTGTCTTTCACACTTCTTGCAGAGAGGCTTAGTTCCAATATATTCACCCTTACTAGTATCAGCTCTTGAATTAGAACCAGCACCTGATCCCTGATTTGGATTGAACCTAACTGAACTGTTCTTCTGGTTCCAGTTCTTAGTATTCTTGAATGGTTTCTTGATTTTCCAACGATCAGTGCCATGACTTGGCCTATTAGACACAGATAAACTAGCTAGGGCTTTATATAAACCTTCATCTGTGTGCATCTCCAATCTTTGATCAAATGCCCTTATTGAGGCCACAACACTCTCAACATTTACAGTGTCAATGTCCATGGTTTCCTCAATAATAGACACAATAGGATCAAATGGTTTGGTAAGACTTATCAAAATCTTTTGAGCTAGACATTTTTCAGTGATATCCTCTCCATAGGTTCTCATGTTATTCACTATTTCATACAATCTTGACAGATACAGTGATAATGTTTCATCTTCCTTCATTCTTGCATATTCAAAATCTCTTCTAAGGGATTGTAGTTTAACTGACCGTACCTTAGAATCTCCTCTGTACTCTCTCTGCAAAACATCCCAAGCTTCTTTAGCTTTGACCTCATTCTGAATTCTGGGAAAAATTTCATCAGTGACTGCATTCTGAATCATGCTTAATGCCTTAGCATCCTTGACACAGTCTATGTGAGTTGGTCTAATTTCGGTCTGTGCAGCAGGTTGTGTATCAGGATTCCCACCAATAACTTCAGCTATCCTTGGTGGTTCTGGGATTCCGACTTCAATGAATTCCCAGAGATCACAAGCAAACAGAACAGTCTTCATCTTCACTCTCCAGAAATCGTAGTTGCTCCCGTTGAAGAGTGGGATCTTCAAGTCACCTCCATGACCTGCCATTGCAGATGCAGCTTCAGATGTTAGATGCGATTGCTTCTTCTTCTCCACTCACGCCCCAGATGCAGATCAAATCTGCTCTGATACCATATTGCGGTTCGATGCTGGAGCACAGGATTGCAATACAGGTAAAGTTCTTCACTCAACTTCACACTTCAGCACACACTAGCTGATTGAATCGAGACTAGCTCGTGGTTTAGGATAGGATGAATGTTTTGATTGTTCTTAGTGTTCTATTGATCAAATGGAAAGAAGATGATGATGAATGAATCGGTTTGTGCTATCACACTCAATGATGCACACCAAGTGTTTGGTTTAATTCCTCACTCAAATTCTCACCAAAATTCACTTTGAATCTTCTATGTTTTTTTCCATTCCATTCATCTATTTTCATTAATGCGCCTCACACGTACATAACAATCTTACACACACTCTAGATGCTCTCACTCAGAAACCAATAGTGTAATGCCACCTAGCTAGTTAGTTACACAATTCTTGGTAATCAAGTAAACCTCACCTCTCTCCTCACAGTTACATCACAGCTCACTTAACACACTTGTCATGCCTAATTCTTCTAGAATCACTTGTCCAGTTGTCAACCTGTCCATGTGGCAGTTTACACATCAACAAGACTCTCAGTAACCATTTGATAGTTTGATTCCCTCTTGCTTCCTAGGTTTATATGTAACTGATATGATTTATGATCTGATGTTTCCTTTGCAGATCTCGTCGCGGGACTGCTCGTCGTCTGCTCGCGTGGCTGCTCCTCTTCCTCACGGTTTCTTCAGTTGCTCTGCTCACGGTTTCTTCACAGCCGAAGTTCTTTCTTTTTCCCTTTTTTTCTTCACATCTTCGTCCTCTGCGCGGTTTCTTCACGGGGTGGGGATGTTGGGGCTTAAAATGCCATATCATCAGCTGATGTGGAGGCCACATCAATTTTTCCATGAATTTTTAGATACTTAGGTGTACAAATTGACCAATTTAATCCTGATTTTAACCTCCCAAACGGAAATAGACCAAATTGGAACGAGAATGGAGATTCGAGGTGCATTTTAACACAAAAACAGATTCGGGGTGCATTTTGAGATTAAAAATGTGGTACAAAGTGCATTTTGAGTAAAAAGCCCTTTGAGTTAACCAAGTTCTTTCTTTCTTCTCTCTCGCCCTCAATTTTGGCTTCCATTGTTCAATTCCATGGCTCATCCTAGTGCGACGTTGATTTTGTCGCTTACGCTTGGGAAATGAAGACTGATGTTTGAGTTTAGTCTTTTTTTTTTCACAAATAAAATAATAAGAATATGAGAGAACTGTGATTTTTTTTTTCTTTCTATATAAAGTTTTGTCTTTTTTTATAAATATGAAATATTAGAGTTCAATTTAAATAGTCTTTTTAGAAAAAATATATTTTGGAAATGTATTATCCCAAAAAATCCCTTTCAATTAAATAGGTCATATATGTGACATGTATGCACTTAACAAAATATTTTTAATTGAATAGTTAACGGTGGGACGATGTTGTTAAATTTTTAAGAGTTCTATATACGTAAATACAAAATTTGAAAAATCAGATATAATTTGAAAATTTGGACTAAAACACACGGTATTAAAATATAATTTGCTCTAATGCTAAACTAGCAAATCCCAAGCAGTATCTATGGAAAATTACTGTAAGTCTACTTTTCTAGGACATTGGGTAGCTCTATAGAGTTTATCCGGATTCGTTAAGCTCATCCCAAGCTTCTACCCAAGTGACCATGGCATCAGCCAGCTTAACGAAGTAGGGATCGATTTTACCAAGCTTGGCCTTGACTTGCTTCGAGAGCTCGATGTAGCATTTCTGAACAGTAGTGCATTCATTTGTAAGGACTGCAGTTTGGAAGAAGGGGATGAGCTCTTCTTGCCAGAAGATACCATTGTACTCCTTCTTGAGGTTAACAAATGGATTGCTGGCTTTACTGTGCCATATGTAGGGCAGTCCAGTCTTCACTCCATATCCTAAATGGTCGCATATAACCTACAAGCATATCGGTGTGAAATAAGTTTCACCTCATTAAGATCAAAAGAAAGTTCCAAGGCAATCATCACAAGCTAGAGAACCTATTACACTACAAGTTAGGACATTCCAAGGCAATCATCACAAGCCAGATAACCTATTATTCATTCCCGAAAACATGAACATTACAATTAGGACAACTAGATAATCAAAACCACAAGTTAATGCAATCTTCAGATAAAATAGTATGATCCAAACAATGAACACGGGTTTATTTCATAAAGAGTAGAGCTGACAACCTCAACGGATATAAATAGGGTGAATAACAAAGAAGCAATTTGAATTACCTTCATGCACCAACCAGCCCACATATCATCATATCTTCCAATTGGCTGCCCATCACCCATGAGTCCAAAGTACATTGCCGGTCCAATCAGTACACGGTTGAATGCCAAGTTCATACCACACATAGGAAATAGAGTTCCCTTGGGAATTGTCAGGACTGCATCAACAAACCTGAAAACATTGTACCAAGAAATGAACAAACAATTGGACAAAAATTGGGTTTCCACTAATTATTGCTCAAAGTACAGTTTTGTGTTAGTTGGGATAATTATTATACCTATTGTTCCTTTCTAGAGGCTTGGCAAGCTGGGTGGGAGCGTCATAGTCAGGTATGTTGAGCCAGAGGCCATGAGAAACCGCCGTAGGGACACCCCCTCGGAGACTAAATGGATATCCCCGGACAAAATCGGCACCTTCTCTGAATGGATCATAAAGAGTATTGAAGAAAAAAGGAGTTGATGGGTTTAGCAGGTTCTTTATATGCTGTTCCAGAGCATTGATCTCTTTCCCATATGGGTCTTTGGCAACCTTGTAAGAGATATATCAAAAACACATACCAGATTATGAAATTTTGATTAATAACAAGAACGAGTGGACCAAATACAGTTCATAGAAACAGATAAACAGAAATTGAGCAATTGAGAAAACGCTTGTACTTATATATCAAACCCTTGTTATGATTCTAATGAAATAACACAAAAAATCCAGATTAAACGTAATAATTTTTTGTTATTATATGGTGCAAATGGCTCCATCTTAATTAAAAACCATGATACGCTTAACATGATCGGAACAATCCAAGCTTTAACAAGAGCCTTAAACAAACCCTTTAAGACCCAGTACTTCATTGCCTTTAAAACTTCAAGATCCAACCAACTGAAACTAAAACTTACAACAATTCGAATCAATCATAATCACAGAGGGAGAGAGAGAGAGAGAGAGAGAGAGAGAGAGAGCTTACAAAGCAATCGTCGTCAATGGTGAAAATGTACTTCTTCTTAGAGACCAAGTAGCCAAAGCATCGACAAGCAGAATCCTTGAAGGAAATGCAAGAGGCCTTCGGACCCAGAATGCGGTTGATGTCGTTTCGATTATAAAGCTCATAATCGAATCCATCTGGGACATTGATCGTCCTTGATGGGTCACCGTCCTGGACGATGATCAGGTGATATGGCTCGAAGAAGGGCCTCCACATCTCCAAGAAGTCCAGGTTCCGAATCGTCGGAATCACGATGTCGAGCTCGTCTTTCAGGATCGGCGTGGGCTTGACATCGACAAAAGCTGCTGACATTGCTGCTGCACGCAGAGACACAGATACAAAGAGAAGCCCAGCAAAACGCAAACCGCGAGAGACAGAAACTGAGAAACGCAGAATCGGATTCGACTTACGAAGAAAATCGCATTTGTCTTTCAGTTTGACTCTTTGACTGAGCTGTATATTTCGACAGAGTGGTCACGTGAGTTATGCGTACAAGGGCAGTTCGGTCCATTTATTAGGCTTGTAAGTTGCCTTAAACTACCCAAACTGCTAATGAATCAAGGAATCCGAACCGGACCAGCCCACAACCATAACCCAAAATATATGCATCTGACCCATCAATTAAAAAACCAGAAGAACCTCCGAACTTTGTTTCCTTTTTGGTGCTTGGGGAATGAGGATTTCGGCGTCATTTGTTTGCACTTTGGAGTGCGGGGTACTGTTCTGTCCAGAACGGAAATGTTTTAATAAACTCACTGGTATGTACCAGCCATACTTCTAAATGGATTATCCTCTATATTAATCATTGATAATATATTTATCTTTAAAGGAGGACGTACTAGAAAATAAAAAAGAAAATTAAAATAGAACAATTTAAGCTCGCGAAAATTTCTGATTTGAAAATTTTAATGAAAACTGGTGTAGGAATTTAATTTGCACTGCTTGAGAGGCTAACAAAGACAACATATGCATTTGCACTACTTTCTTTTTATGAAGTATGAGATTAGTATCTATAGATATCCCAATTCAAAGGCATTTGACCGGGAGAATTTTACATTGCAGGCGACTTTTTCGAGAGCAAGTAAACCAGCAATTGATTGTCTCCAGCTACAGCCACAGCACCTGACCTTGAACCATCATCGGTAGCAATACACGAAACACTGCCACCTAATACGATCACAAAAGATCATGTGAAAAACATCAGTAGCACAAAAAAGTTTAACTAAAACGACCCATCGGCTTTATCTCAAGTTTCCGAACCATGACTTGCGTCTACATGTCAGATATTGATAGGAATATGAGGCAGAATGAAGCAAGAAGCATAATCGCAGAAAATGTAGGTCATACACTGGTGCTTGTTTGGGGAATGAATGAAATATGATGTGGAATGACTTGATGAATGAAGTGCATACCTTTGAAATGATCCGCAGCGCCAAATTTAGTTCCAGTGGATAACTCCCACATATACACAAGTGCATCACAAGCTCCATAGACCCCGTGACCGGCTGTTGCACCAACCACAGCAGCCCTGTACAGCCAGTTCAAATGTCAAATAAACAGATTAATTCTCGATTCTGAAATTTGATCTTCCTTGAAAAACGCACAAGTTTGTACTCAAGTTTTCTAACACCAATAATTGATGTTTAATTAGTTCAATACTTCAGACTTCCTTGGAAATATAAAATATTTTAGTCATTACACTAATTAGAAATGAAAATGGAGCAACTTTACTCTTAAAATTCCATGTGTGATACCTACGTTGCATTGCAACATCTTAACATCCACAGTTGCTATCTGAAAAAGGCTTTTACTATATACAAAAATTTGAAGAATTCAATTCCAGTACATGAAAAGGTCAACGCACCTTGGATCCAGTACACTTCCGAAGATCACCATATTTTTCACCAAGAGAGCAAGCCTCCACCTTCCCACTGGATTTGGGTCGTAGTCACCTGATATAAAGTCTTGTTGAAAATCAGAATCAGAAGATGATGAGACAAGAAGGGAGACAGCAATGTCTTCCCCTTTCAGAGAGTATTGGTCATCAGATGCGCCAGCCATCATTTGATTGACGTGTTCTTCTATATCAGAGTAACCGGAATCAGGGGATTTAATTTTCCAACTAAACAAACTGACAGGAAGGAACTGACTGATTGAAGTGCATGAAGCAGAGAACCGTGACACTGGGATGCGTTTAGAAATATCCTTGAAAGAAAAAAATCGATGCCCGTTAGTATTAGTCAAATCTACGTAAAAATATCGGAACAGCCAAAATTTCCACTTTCTGAAAAGTAAATTTCATGATCTAGTTTAACTATCATTTAGCCATTTAGGTCAAAAGAAAACCTATAACCTACTATGTTCACATTTCACAAACCAGACCATCTATAAGCTGATAGAATTAGACAACAAAATTATGGTGGGATAAAACTGATACAACCCTAGATCTATTTGCAATTTGTGATCTAGTTTTATTTAAAGTATACAACTGATTATGTTCCTTTGTTTATCCAGAAGAAAGAAATAATGCATCACTCAAATAAACAATTCAGTCAGGTAACACAAAGAACAAGCAGGCAAGCCTATATGATTCCACATACTAGGAATAAGTGATATATCACTTGTTGTAAGAAGATTGCTTATACGCAGTAGGCCACTTGAGTAGGTAAGAAAGACATACCATAAACTGAATTCACCACAACCATTATGGCCAACAACACTATGAGAACAATTTGGAATTCTCTTCAACTCCACTATTCCAGGAGAGATGCAATCTTCAGCTGGCATAACAAAAGTCTCTAACTGCTCGCTGCAAAAAGGAATTTATCGTTCAATTAAACTGTGTTTAACACAGGGAATAGATAGAAAAGAAACTGCTCACATTAAAGAAATGATGTTTTGACAAAGATTAAAATAGTAACACAATTTATGGGGTAACATCAAATTTATAAATGATGGGAAAATTTTGGTTGGGGAGGGGAAGGGGAATCCAGACATGACATAACATAGAGATAGACAATTGCATAAGGTTAACACAAATCATGTTTCCCCACTGAACCAATGGTTGATGTACCTTTATTAAACATTATTACAAAATCTGCTCCAGGAATGAAAAACTGCATTTTAAAACTTTGACTCCTATTCTTGTATCAGAATTCATGAGAGAGAGACTTACGATACTCACCTCCATGTTGAATTCAAAACCCATAGATGCAGTCTCCCACTTTCTCCAACAGCAACAAGGTTGTCAGGTTCACAAATTGATATACATTCTAACCGGTCTATTGCTTTCAATCTTGCCACCATTGAAACATAGCCAAGTTTTACTTGCACAATCTTCACCGTACTCTCGTCGGAGCAGCTTGATGAACATATGGAGCACAAACAATTGACACTCCCCTGCTTGAGAACATGTAAAGGAAATTCTTATCAGTAACTTTACTCTTCATTCATGTAATTACTTTGTAAAATCTGCGAAGGTAGCTAACCTGCAGTAAGGTGTTTTAATGCTGTCAAGTAAAACAAGGTAGTGCCCGTCTGGGGTGAATTGCAAACTGGATCTTTCCAAAGCAAACTAGCAAAGAGAACACATGTCAAAATATTTAACAACAGAGAAGGCATACCTATTAAGCCAGGTGCATACAAGAACTTACTCCGCCAAGATAGTCTTTTCGAATCGGCAATGTTATTGATGTGTGACCAACAAAAGAAGGGGATCCAAACTCTGGTTCCTCAATTGCTACCTTGTAGATGAATAGACTTCCATCCTTGTCAGCCAGAAGGCCACATAAAACACAAAAGTAAAGTTCAGTCCCCTTTGCACACAGCAATACTGACAAAACAGGATTTGAATGGGAATACATCCTAAAAACGCAAGACTTCCCGCTGGTTCATTATTAAGCTTTATATTGTGAGGCTTCAAGTCTGGACTATGTGGCACACTATTGGCATGACACGTCATCTGTTTCTGAGATGTTTTAGAGTCGTTTAACACTAGGAGGTCCTTCTGCCCAATCACACCCTTGTCAAAATGGTTTTCTAACCGTGAAACAGACAAATCAAGTGAGTAGGATGTATCTTTCTCTTTGGAGGCACCAACTAACGCTTGATCCGGTAATACAGTAGAAGCAATGCAGTTTAAGAGACCTACAGTATTTACGGAAGGTTTCTCGGCATTCACACAAGTGGAATGTTCTGCAATCCTGGCTTCCTCATGGAACAAATCTCTTTTATTGGAATTGTGATCAGAAGAAATCTTTTTCCCAACCACAACCATGTCAACATGGTTTTCTAGACGTGTAACAGATAAATCAAGGGAGTAAGAAGTGTCTATTTGTTTGGAGGCATCAACTAATGTCTGATCTTGTAAGACAGCAGAAGCGACTATATTAAAGAGATCTATAGAATTCGTAAAAGGTTTCTTTGCATTCAAACTACTGGAATGTCCCTCAATCTTGGTTTCAGCACAGAAAGGATTTCTTTTATTTGATTTGTCATCAGAAGAACCCATCTGCAGAGTCTCCGATGCAAGCAAAGTCTCTGTGGAAGGGTAAGATTCAGGCACACATATATCTCCTTTGTTTCTGCATAGTATACTCTCTAAGAGTGGACCACTGTAGTTTCCTTTAATAGGACATATATTTTGAACTTTTCTCCTAGTATATACTAAGTTTGGCACAAGAGTGAAGGACTCATTTCTATTTTCAGCAACAGTTGTCTTAACAGCAGTTTCAGACTCCGATGGTTTTGAAGAATTCAGCTTGCCTCCTTGGTTATGATCAATTATGTTTATGGATGATAACCAGAATCAATACTTGAGTTAGCTAAAGTTTCACAAAATCGGAGGAGACAGAGTTCTAGAAAAAAAAAAATAGTTCAAGTACCTAAAATTGTTCATAACCTGATCATGAAAAAAGGGTTAATTTTAGAAGTGATGGAAGTAGCATTACTATTGAGTAAAGGATCTCTAACAAATTAACAAAATTCAAATGGCAAAGGAACTAAATAATCATGCACTATTATCTACTTCAGAGGCCAAGTAGAAAGTAGACCAACTAGACTGAAATTGAGTATTTTATATCGACTTATTCCAGCATTTGAGAACCAAGATTTACCGAAACGATCTTTAATAGATTACCTTCAGGAAGATCCACGGCAGTTGCATTGCTTTTCTTAGAATTGATATTAGCACCTTGTGAGCATCCATCCATATTAACAGATACATCCCTTGTTTCTTCTGAAAATACAATTTTTTTAGGAGATGAACAAAATGAAAGAGACTCAGATACGTACTGATCACATTCCTGAAGCTTCCCAGTAGAAACCATGTGAGCTGCCTTACAAGAGAACATATCTTGGCTTCCATTGGTCTCAAGATGGCCATCTAATAATTCATTATGTTCAGTAACAGCAACAAGATTCCCATGAATATTGAGAAGATGCCCATGACTGTTGAGAAGGCATGCACCGTCAGAACTATCTTGATCAGCTTCAGCCTTATCAGAGGAAGATATAATGTGGTTGACTACATGGTCAACATATTGATCATCCTCTAAGCTGTCAGGAACAACAGACTTTGCCTGAACATTTGAAACAAAATCAGTATGTTGGGTACACATCTGCTTCTCCTTAGCATCTTTGACTACAGCAAGCTTTACACCTATATGGCCACTATATTGATCATCCTCTAAACTGTCAGGAACAACGCACTTTGCTGGAACATTTGAAACAAAATGGGTATTTTGGGTATACGTCTGCCCCTCCTTTGCATCTTTGCCTACAGAAAGCATTGCACCTCCAAGTGTAAAGAAGGGAATAATCAGCCAACTGCAAAAAGGTTATGCATAAAACTAACAAGGTTCGATAAAGCACCAGGAGATGGAGTACTGGTTTCATTAATTTCCTTTTTTGAGTTCTCCACAGAAGGCAGAAATTCTAAAGGGCTAACAATACTCTTTTCCTTCCTCAACCTCTTTGTAAGCAAAGGAATAGCTTGTGGGAGAAGAAATTTCATCATTGACTTGGTCATTTCTTGACCAACAGAATCAAAATCACTCATTTCAGAACTTGCATTTGATTTAGATGGGGGCTGTGCCTTCTTCTGGATGTGATTCAATTAGCAATTCTTCAGAAATGACCACATTCGAGGAACTTCTATCCTGGATAGTTGGAGCAGAATCAGCAGTTGTATCTGCCATTAAGACGAAAAAAGGTGAAAGATGATGATCAATTACCAGCACTAAAAGCCACATGCAGGGGTAATCACAGTTGAGCCCACTGAAAATGAAACAAGTAGAAGTTAATAATACCCTGTGTAAAATCTAAGGTATCGGGAGCACAACAGTCAAGGTCAGTAAGACCTTCACAGTCTTTTGGAGCTGTAGTGTCAACATTTTTGTCCTCTGGTGACACTGGAAAATCAAATTCTTCCACCTTGGCATATTTTGACCTATGAAGCTGTAAGAAGTTGAGGAACATGTCTCATTCAACAGAAACTGACTACAGAAAAATGACATAGTTAAAATTGAGGACAAATAGACAACTGTTCTAAACAAGCATATAGAAGCCTAGTTTGGACTAAGCACAGTGATTTGAGTACCTAGATAGGAATGGCCGAATGGGAACAAATAACATAGTAAAGTGGTTTCAGCTTCCTTTGGGGCTTGGAGGAAAAATTAATAAAAAGGGGTAAGTGCTCACTGGTTTTTCTTCGGCCACAGACAAGTTGCTAGCAACGGCAGTAGATTTACAATTTCCAGAACCAACCAAAACTATTGCTTCTTTATGGATAGCATCCTTCCTGAGACGGTTTGAGAAGCCAACAGAATCCAATTGCAAACTATATTTGGGTGAAACGCCACTCTCTTCTTGGTTAGCAGGGACAAAATGAACCAATGGTTGCAATACTTTTGGATATTTACAAATGCCATCCTCTTCTTCCATTGAAGAATTGGGCATGGAATTCCCATTATTATGAAATCTCTCATTCCCTTTTGTTGAATTTGAAGCCTCAAGACCAGATACCAGATCTTCAGATCTGGTTCTTTTAATGCTAGCCCAACTAAATGACTTGGAATTTACACCTTCACGTCTCCTACTTCTCTTCCCCGTGATTCGTGGTATTCGCAAGTATGAACATGCATCTGGGGAGCGATTGTCAATATCAGTTCTAGAAGCTCCGTTGCAGAAGCTTGAGGGTACCAAATTCCTTTCTGCTGTTCCATGAACATTTGCTGCTAGCTCCCGAAGTAACCTCTGGACAAAAGGATGTTTTAACCCAAAAAACTGTGTATAACATGCAAAAATAATCAATCTTCTGAATTACTGTCAAGTATCTGTTGAACTTTTGCAGTATATGTGAAGGAAATAGAATGGGCAGAAAAACTGATACTTTTCTGGCAGATGGAAAAATGCACTGTTCCAATAGATCAACCAATTAAGAAGGTATAACAAGAAATAACACCAACAATAACAAGAATAAAGTTTTCATGAGTTCGGTAATGAGTTCCAACTAATTGAACATGTAAAGGGTGACTAACACAAAATGTTCTCACACTTCATAGTTACTGTGTCACTAGTGAATGGGTTCAATTTCTTGTTTGTTATGTTTACTAAGTTAACTTAGACTTTCTCATTCTTTCTTGCTAGGATTGTTTACAGTTAGGTAACAAAACAACCCCAGTTGCTAATGCTAAAAGCAACTCTGAAATTAATTAATTATGCAAAAGAAACATCATCTACCTCCACACCATCTATCTTGCGGGAAAATATCTTCCCATGCCAAATCTTTGTGGGGGGAAGAATGTCTTCTGAAATTTCTTCCATGCAATGCCTGGTGTTTGTCCGGAAGATGATTGTCCATCGGCAGAAATAATCTACATATTAATGAAATTATCTATGAAAACAAATGACAACTAAAAATAAAATATCATGAAAAGCAACAAGGCCTGGTAAGTCGCAGATACACACCGAGAATAAAGGTCTTTTAGGACCCTCTTGAATTTCCATCTTATATGTGTCCCATTATCAGCTCGAACAGCCCGATACCCTACTAGATAAGGAAAACGATCCTTCCCCTGAATTTTGAATAATTCAATGAATTAGGGCAACTAATGGATATGAATGACAGAAAAGCTAATTGCTCACTAAAATTACTTCCATTTTTTGTGAACATAAGAACCGAAACTCAACAATAATAGTAGCTATCAACAACTAATTAAATGAAAATCCCGAACCAAAGTTCATACAGTTTGACGAAATCAAAAGGAAATTTGTGAAATGAAGAGGGTGAAGATGAAATCTAACCCTGGAGGAGTTCCAATACTTCTTATCCCAAGGTCCATTGTAGAGGGAACCGATCGAATCGATTTCCAGATCGTCAGGTTTCTCTCCCGATTTAGGCTTTGCTTCCACGACTGCTTTAGGCTTCGTCATTTTAGGTCTGTAAGCCATTCTCTGAGTGGAGCTTTCCAAATTTTTTTATTTTTTTATGTTTTTTTCAGAGAGGGGGAAAGGCTAAAGGACGGGTTTGTGGCGGGAACGAAAATTAGAGGGTCCTTCAGGCGATATGGACCTCCATAATACGATGCCTGTATTTGTAAATTTTAGTATGTGACCGCGAAATTTGATTGGGTAATTGGATAGAGGATGAAAATTTATTCCTAAAGATCATATTTTATTGGGCTGTTGCTTCTTTCAGTCACAGGCGGGACTAAGCACACTCACAGGCAGGATTTGATTCGACGGTTATTTCTTTCAGTCACAAGCAGATTAAAACAATAATAATTAAAAAGAGCGCCGTTGCCGGGGATCGAACCCGGGTCACCCGCGTGACAGGCGGGAATACTTACCACTATACTACAACGACATTTGTGTTTTAATTTTGTATAACTATTTATTTATCTCTGTATTAAATAATTCATAATTGTTAATCAGATTCTTGGAGCATCTAAAAGGCAGATGCAAAAATATTAGCAATCAGGCAGCCACTGCTCCAGAATTCGATCTCTTTTTTGTTTTCATTTTCAGATGGAAATTTCATCTTTGGTTTTTCAAGCTGTAGTATATAACATAAGATTTTAAGCATTTCAGAGTTATGCTAAGTGGATTAGAATCTTTTTCATAATTATTTCAATGTTAATTTTCCAGGTTTCTTTTTTAAGATGTGGGTTGACGATAAAGGGGATGAAGCTTAATAATAGTTGGAGACTTGGAGAAACTTTAAATAAATAAAAATAAAATTTTGAAAGTAAAACCATGTGAGTAAAATTAAAATGCAAAAATAAAATAAAAATACAAAATGGTGTAAGTACTATACTTATCATGGCTTCTTTGGAATGCCAATAACAACTCTCTTAAGCTTCGATTGTTTTATGATCGTATTTAGATTTGAATTTAGAGTTGATAATATGGCTACATTTACTATGAAAACTGCAAAACAATAAATGGAATGAATTTGAAATAACTTGATGTAATATTTATAATTAAAACAAAGGGAGCCTTAGGGTATATGTATATGTTTAATGGAGGAATTTCAAAATACCAATGAATTCACTGCAAGAAATAATTTTTTACCCAACGAAAATTAGTCATCAGGTAATATTACCAACTTGTCGGATAACATAAAACCCAACAAGCCACCGTTGGGCTGCACGTCGTCGAGCCATCGCCGTCGGGCCAGAGGTTTTAACAACGGATTAACCTTAATCGTCGAGTAACAGCAATTTCACTCGAAGCAACGTCCGTCTGTGAACATGCATCGGGTAACACTGGGTCAACAGACAATGCCTGTCGAAAAAATCACGCTAGTCGGGCCACATTTTGTTCGGTGGACATTTACCGAAATAAATTATTCGTCGGCTAACACGTATCTATTTGTCGGGTAACACTTTGAAAAGTAATTAAAAGTTTTCGGTGGTTATCCACCAAATCAAGATGTTCGTCGAGTAATAGACATATATTCGGCGGGCATAAGTCAATTATTTTTTTATTATAATAATTTTTTTATATTATTTAATTAATGAAATAATTATTAAATCTGAAAATGAAATAAAATTCAAATTTGGAATTAGGAAATATATATTTATAAAATTTAAACTATTGTTTTGAACATATTTACAACAAAATATAAAACATAAACGGCTACGAGTGGGGCTGGTCGAGGTGGTGAGGCTGGTTGGACAAGTCAGGTTGTTGGACGGAGCAGGTTGTTGCTTAGGAGGCTGAGGAACTCCCATGTGTCGAAAGACCATCGAGCTGAGCTCTGATCTCGGCAGTTTGGGCCTTAAATCACTCATTTTGGGCCCTCTGCTCGGCGATCTTGATCTGGAGTTTGGTATAATTGCGTCTTAGCTTCGAGTACTCCTTGGGATTGATACCTCTAGAAGAAGTATCGGAGCCATTCAAGATGTCTTGCTCCACCCCTTTGCTGGCACCCCGAACGATCTTCCCCCAGCGCCAACCCAGTTATCACTTTAGGATCGCCATCGAGCGCTCTAGATATGAAAGCTGCTACTCTAAAGGAGTGTTTGGCTGCTGCTGGGTCAAGTCCACTTGGGTCTGCTAGACATCTGCCCAACATTCCCACCTACAAAATTAGAACACATTTATTAATTTTTTTTTAGAAACAATAAATAAATAATTAATAATTAAATCTAACTATTTAAACTTACGTGAATCACATCAGCCAGCGGGTTCCCCCCCGCCCAGCGTACACTTGTCCCAAAGCATCCACCTCTGGGAACAGTGACTTAGTGTTGCATCAGTCCTCATGCCTGGCAACTAATGGATGTGACCCTTCGTAGTGGTTCATCGTCTTTTTTCGCCGTTTTCGCCTAACGCCTATGATTTTTTATGTTCATTAATAAATTTAATTAAATTTGGTAATTAAAAAATACGATTAAAAAATTAAACAAGTTAAGAAAGTGAACTTACGATATACTCAGGCATCACGAAGTGTGGACATATCCACTCACACCCGACCTTCTAAGCACCATCCATCCAACTCCTACGGAGGGTTGGTAAGAGTTTCCGCCTGGGTAGTCCAACTTTTCCACCAGTTGTGGAGCTTGTACTTCCACTTGCTATACCGCAACTGCCTGTGATGCCTCACATATATCATAAGGGTTGCATTCTCAGTACCATATTGAAAATTTACATGCAATAAATTATTAAAAAAAAGTAAAATTATTAAAAAATAATAAAAATCATTAAAAATAATTAAAAACCCTTACAAACCCCCAACAGAGGGTGGTATGCTCCGGGGATTGCTTCCGAAAAGTGTCGCCCATCATGAGACAATGGGTGCGAAGAACGGCATCCATGTCATGCACCATTAAGCTATGGACCTTGACAGGCGCTTGGTGGAGCCGATCGATGTAAATGATTTCGATCTTAGCATTCGTCGACTATCAGATCCGTTGGGATAACCTCCTTGGTTAATCCCCCGCACTTTGTTAACTCTTCCTACAAATTCGGTAAACATTAGTAATAAAAATTAGCAAAAAACTAAATAAAAATATTTTAAATAAAATTAATGTAACGACCCATCCGAATTCCAGGATTAAATTAGTGACTAATCACGATTATTGAGGTTAATCGATGATTAGCTGGGCGAAATCGGACGAACGATGCAAAATGACCGTTTTGCCCCTAAGCGTGGGCAACACGTTGACTTTTCATTCTGGTGGTCAAATGGACTTTGACCGATGACCGTGACGTAGTTCGTGATGTCACGAGTTCATAGACAGGTGGAACGTTCAATTCCGACATTCGAGGAAAAAGTTATGACGTTCGGAAGTTTAAGGGCATTTTGGTAGTTTTAGTTAAAAGGGGCGAAATGTTGACTTTTTGACCAGGAGGTCCGATGGGCGGGGACCGAGAACCATTATGTAGATCGGGACGATACGAATCCATAGGCAGGCGGCATGCTAAAATCGGACTTCGAACGGGGAAGTTATAGGTCACGGAAGTTCGATTTCATTATGTACGTACTTCGAGATGATGATGATTTGGCATAATCTGATTGGCTAGATATTTTAGGTGGGTCTCATGGATGAGTGACAAGTGTCACTCATCCCATTGGCCAATCCCCTAAAAAGTGGATCTAACTTAATTAAATAATATTAATTTAATATTTTATAATCTAACCCACCCAACACTTAATCCTAGCCCTCCATTCTATTTTAATCTTTCAATCCTCACCACTCATCTCATCCCTCTCATCTGATCTCATCACCTTCTTCTCTCTTCTCTTCCACGACACCATCACCATTTTCATTTCATTTTCTTCTTCTTCTTTCAAAAACCCGAAACCACACCACCACACCTCACCACCATCCATAATCCGAGCCGTGTGTGACCGTGAGAAAGGGATGATGAGGATGACGGCGAACCACGGCTAGGGACGGTGGTGGAGACGACGGAGGAGCTCGACCCGTGAGATGAAAATATTTAAAAATCCAAGTTTCGTTTTTGTTGGGTTTTAATCGAAACTAATGATTGGGTTGTGCTTCTGGGGACCCTATGAGGGGAATGGGATCGTTTTTTAAGGTTAGAACGGCCAGGAATGACCGTGAACGGCGGAGGAAAATCACGGCCGCCATGGCCAGCCTTTGAAGGTACGATTTCGATGTTTTCTCTTCCATTTTAATGGCTAGAACTTTAGGTTATGATGAGAGGATTAAAATGGGACAAATGGGAGGAGTTTTGGTGGACGGACGGTGGAGAACCGACCGGGTCGACCCGCGGGTCACAGCGACCCAGATTGCAGAACCCGTCCAAGGTTGAAGACGGTGCTACAGTGCCGCGCGTGGGCTTCACGCGCGTGAGCTTCTAGAGGTGCGTGAGGGCGCGTGGTCCTTCCTTTGGGGAAAGTTTCAACACTTGAAATCTTCTATTCGATGTAACGAACATTTTGGGACTGGTTTCATGTCGATCGGACACCGTTTCGATAATGTTCGGGGCATCGGAAGGTTTCGGATCGAGTTTTAAAATAGTTAAAAATACCGGAAAATTATGGGGCTTTAGTGGGAGGTTAATTAAGTAGTTAGTAACCTTCTATTACGATTTGGACAGGTTCGAGAGTCCCGGCGACGGTGATTGGCTTGGGAGAGCCGTATGACAAGCAAATCGAGGCGGCAGCTCGAACAGTCTGTGAGTGGACCTTGGTTTTCTAAATTGGTGCATGCATAAATGTTTATTATATGTTTTAATACATGTTTGGTAATTCCATGGGTGCATTTGGTTGTGGTTACGTCTAAGCACATATTTCGAGGGTTTGGCCTTATACGGTACTTATACGGGTCTGTATTTCTTTATTGGTCTAAATGAAAAGGTTTTGGATTTCCAAAAGGATAAACTCGAGTATGAGACCCATTTGGTTTGGTCTCGAGCATATGACGCTATGGATGACCTTCGGGTCTGAGTCGTGGTCGCGGCAGGTGCTTGGTGCACGGCGACGAACGACGTGACGCTCGCCTCCGGATTGAGATGTGTTCCTTCCGGAGAGGTCACGATGCACGATTCGTGGTCGAGCAGCCTGGGGAGACTCGACTTCGGAGTGTTGACAGTTCAGGATAGCGATCAGTGATGAGTGCACCATGATCTTGTGGTGGTCGCGTCGGTTGATTCGTTCATGGCGACATACCAGGATTGAGGGCGGTCCTGGATTGATGGTTGCACGCATCACTATGATCGGAGTCGTGAATGACCCTTATATATCGGGTAGGATGCCCATCTGATATCATATGTTCGGGCACGAGACCCAGTTACTTTATGGTTATGATTTCGGGTCAGGGACCCTTTATGGTTTTCCAAGTTCATGGAGGTTTATGGGAACTGGCATGAACCTTGGAAAGGTTATTGTGGATGTTATGGATCATGACTTCTCATGGAACTGGGCATGAACTCTTAAATGGATGTTATTAATCATGACGGTTCAGGGGAACCGGGCATGAATGTTATGTTATGTATATATATGTTCCTATACCTTCCGTACTTGTTCTATCTCCTCCGGGGAGGGTCGTTGACCTGGGTGGGCCCCGGAGTAGTCACGGAGCACCGACTGAGTGGAGTCACCCCCCAGTTGGGTTCCTTACTCTCAAGAAGGCTATGGTTACTATAACTTCGGGTAGGGTCAGTGGTCTGCGGACATTGACCTTGACTTTGAGAAGACTCGGATTGAGACCCGGGTAGCACACGCGTAGCTTTGGAAACCGTGACAGGATTGGTTGTGTGACTTACATGTATATATGATATATCTGTTATGTGATATGTGATGTGCACAGGATTTGGGCAGTGGCCCGTGTACTTGGTTTCATGATGGTTTTGGGCTGAGTCCCTTATGGATTTGGGCAGTGGCTCGTATACTTGCTTTCATTATGGTTTTGGGCTTAGTTCCCACATGTGGTACATTTGGTTAAATGGTTTTCGAATGCATGCATACTTTTTAGTGAATGGTACAAATGTCTTTCTTATGAAATGTTTTTATAAACTGTTTGTTTTGTCCACTCACAGCTTTTAATATTTTGACTGCCCTTCAGGTTGACAGCGGATGTGGACTGTAGCAGAGACCGAGATATCACATACCTCCTCCGGGTCCTGGCGTACTCTGATAGCCTGGGAGGACAAAGGTCAGAAATATCCCTTGTCTGACACTTCGTGTCAGACGGGAGCAGGGTCATCCCGTGTTAATCCCGGGGGGATTGGGATGGGTCCTGTCAATTAATCACCACCTCACTCTTAGGGATCATTCCTGATGGATCCGGTTCGTCACCATAAACTAGTTCCTCTGGGGGCTCGGTATCAATACGACTTTGCCCCTATTTCTTTGAATGTTGCCAAATAGGAGACCTGGTGTAATGACCCATTCCGAAAATTGGGATTTGATTAGTGGTTAATGATGGATTAGTATGTTTAATCGGTGATTAGTTGGGTAATTTCAGACGGACGGTGCGAAATGATGGTTTTGCCCTTGGAATGGGTAAAATGTTGACTTTTAGTTCGGGCGATCAAATGGACGTTGATCGATGACTGTGACGTATTTCGGGACGTCACAAGTTCATAGACAGGTGGCACGTCTGATTCCGACATTCGAGGAAGAAGTTAGGACGTTCGGAAGTCTAGGGGTATTTTGGTACTTTAGTTGAAAAGGGGCAAACTGTTGACTTTTCATACGACATGGATTTCTCATGCATTTCTAGGACCGTTAGGTAGGTCTCACTCCCCTAAGTACAACGACAAGCGTCATGTTGTCATCGGACTTCGGACGGCTTGGATTTTGGTCAAAACGTGCGAGGGGCAAAATGGTAATTTGGGCATCAAGGGCAGTTTGGTCTTTTGTTGTGCCCAGTTATCATTGGACATGTGGCTGCCTTGGGGATTGTGCCCAGTAGAATTAGGACACTTGACCCACTCTGGAAGGCCGTGGAAGTTTTGGGCACCTTCTTATTTAAATGTTTTAAAGTCGTGCACGGTTTGGGAAACACTAAAAACAGGGCAGGGGAACCGTGAAACGATTATCTTTGATTCTTTATCAATTGAGGATACCTGATGAAGGAAAATGAGAGAACAGTTGATGAGTAGAATGGTGGTGCCACCGTCGTGAATGGTCGTGGACGGTTGCCCTAACTCGTGAGGCAAAACAAATAGGGGACCCGTGCTCGTGAAGAATTTTGATTTCCCACTCTTGGAAAACGAGGTCTTTAGCTCATGGTTTCTACATGAAAGTGAGAGGCAGTGTTGAAACGTGAATGGTGGTGGTCACGACAGAGTACGACGGCGACGGCAGGTGAGTATTCCCGTGAAGTTATAGTTTGAATTTGATAATGGCAAAACATAGTCTGAGGGTTGTTGATGGTTTTGGTCTATTGGAACATGTTCTGGAGCTTGAAACAAGACTAGGGAGACCAGAACCGAGGCTGGAGGTGGTCGGGATGCGAAGAACACGGCGGAGGAAAAACAGAATGGGGTCCTTCGATTTGGGAGGTAGGATTTAACTTTGAATTCCATGTTTTGATTAGATGAATTATGTGGGACTGAAAGGAAGAAATTACTGGATGAATTAGGACTAGAAACGGGTCAAAAATGGACTGAAAACATAGGAAAACCGCACACGCCGGTTCGATTTGGACCGATTTGAACCGGACCAGTCTAGACCGGGTTTAACAGAGGTTGAAGATGAACAGTGCCAATGCGTGAGGCCTACGTGCAACCCCTTTGGGTGGCGCGTGAGGGCGCGTGGTGCCTCTGATGGGGAAGTGTTCAACATGTGAAATGATGTAATCGATGTAACGAACATTTTAGCACTGGTTTTGAGTCAATCGGATATTGTTTCGATAGGTTTCGGGATATCCAAAGGTTTAAAGTCTAGTTTAAAAATAGTTAAAAATTACGGGGATTTAATATAAGCATTGTGAAGTAGTTAGTGACCTTATTATGAGATTTGGGCAGGTTCAGGAAAACTGATGATAGGGTATTAGCCGGGAAAGCATAAGTGCACGCGTATCGAGGTAGCGACGTAAACGGTCTGTGAGTGGACTGTGCTTTCTAACTTATGATGCATGCATAAATGTTTTATATGTTTTCTACATGTGATTTCTAGGTTTGTGATCTGATATTGATGATTTACGGTTTTGCACGTATTTCGAGATAATTACGTAATTGCACGTATTTCGAGATAATTACGTAATTGCATGTTTTACGAGATTATGGTTTTATGCTATGATTTGATAATGGTTCTAAGACTATGATTTGGGATTTGAAAAATGATTTGATTTTAATGATTTATAATGGATTTTGGAAAAGTGATTTCGGGCTTGAGGCCCTGTTCATAAAACTGATTTCGATACGTGTGTTTTCAGGTTTTGGAATCGGATTTCGAAAATATGATTCGGGATTTGGTTGTGGAACTTGAAAAGTAAATTTCTGGATTTGGGTTCGGAATGATGATTCCGGATGCCGGCTACGGAATGATGATTTCAGATTCGGATTTGGAAATGGATTATGGATGTGATTTCAGGATTGGAATTGAGATTTCAAATGATGATTTCGTATTTGGTTTTGGGTTTAAAGACCCGTTGATATTGATTTTCACTTGGTTTTGGGTTTAAAGACCCGGATATGGCTGGATCTGGTTTTGAGTTTAAAGACTCAGTTGATTGATACGGGGGAGGGCCCTTGATTGATATGTTTTGAATTTAAAGACTCTGTATATATTTTGAGTTTAAAGACTCGGTTATTGTGATATCCCCCGATGCCTGTTGATTGTGTTTTGAGTTAAAAGACTCGTTGATATCCATGGAAGGCCCGATGATGAGCATGTGTTTTGAGTTAAAAGACTCGGCGCGCTTGAGATCCAGCAGATAGATTATTTATGATTTTCGATTGGTTTTTCACTGGTTTTCAGATGTTTTGGGCTGTGGCCCGGATGATTTGGATTTGATGGATTTTGGGCTGAGTGCCCGTACTTGATTCTGATTTATGGTTTTCGGAAATGGTTTTCTTATCTTGGATATGAAATGGTTTTCATATGCATGCATTAGTTTTTCGTGGAGGGTATAAATGTATTCTCTTATAAACTGTTTTCTAAACTTATTATTCATTTTTGTCCACTCACAGTCTTTTGTTTTTCGATACCCTCCAGGTTTGATGCGGTGCGGGCTGTTATTAGAGAAACAGAGACATCACACACGCAATCCACAGTAAGTTTTGCTCACTCTGGGACATCGGAAGGTGGTTTTTGGTGCTTCGGCCTAGTATCCCTTGTCCGGCTTACGTGTTACATGGAGGTTGGACGACGGTTTAACCTTCATGTCGCATGTAAGTTAGACGGGAGCATGGCTTATCCCTTAATCTCGGGGGATTGAGGGTGGGTCGTGTCAACTGGTGCCATGTCGTACATACTCCTCTATGGGGAAAGTCGATACTAGTGGAGGGGTTGAAGTCGGGACTGGAGTGTCAAGTACCGGTGTCGAGCCGACATCCACCCTCGGCGTGTTCGGCATCGACGAACCGTCGAACTCGCGACATTCATCGGTTCCTGAATCGAAGTCGGCGAAATGCAAGGTCGAGATTGTGAGTAATCAGTGTGGGTGTCGACATCTACAAAAAAAATAAAAAATCAATAATAATAATAATAAATAATAAATAATAATAATAATCAATAATCAATAATAATAATAAAATAATCAATAATCAATAAAAGTAACTAAAAATAATAAAAAAGTAATCAATAATAATAATAATAAAATCAATACTAATAACAATAATAATAAAAATTAATCATTACTATTAATAATAAAAAACAGTCAATAATAATTAATAACTAATAATAAATAAAATTTTAGTAATAATAATAATTAATAATTACTAATATTAAATAAAAATCAATAAATCCACAAATAATCAACCAAAATATAATCAAAATATAATCCACAATAACTAATTAAACAATCAACCATATATATATATATATATAATAATAACTAATAAATATTTATAAAACTAATAAACAATATAAAGAATATATATATATATATAAATATAAACGATATACAAATATTTATCCCAAAAAAAAACTAATCAACATTTATAAATAATTAATAAACAATAAGAAATCAATAAATCCACGAAATTCAATGATAAATATAACTAAGAATGCAGCCAAAATTTAAGAACAAATAATCCATGAAATTCAAAACAAAAATTCTAACATAAAATCAACAATAAATTCATATGCATTGAGAGAGAGAGAGAGAAGGAACTTACAGTGGTTCTTAAGGGAGGATTGTACGATGGGTGACAGCGGCGACAAGGTGTGGCGACGGTGGCGACGAGATAGCTAATGTGGGTTGGATGAGGAGAGGGCCGAGGGAGGGGTGATAGGGCTAAGGGAGGGTTGAGAGTTGTCTAATTACAGAGAGGAAAGGGACTGTGTTTGAAAATCGAAGAAGAAGAAGAAGAAAGAGGAAGAAGAAGAAGGCTCTCTCTGATTTTAAACGTTTGGTGACCTTTACCACGAACCTTCATCGGGTATTAATTAAATGAGTCGTCGAGTAACATTGGCGGTAAAATCGAAGCGATAGCACATGAGCAGAAGAGTCTAGTCATTCTCTAGTTACTCGACGAAGGTTCGTCAGGTAAAATTGGGTGATAAATTCAATTTTCGCAAAATTTAAAATTACCGCCCAAATGTTCTAAAAATTTGAATTTACCGCTCAAATTTTCGCGAAAATTTTGGGCGAGTAACTTAGTGATGTTATCCGATGGATTTGTAACCTTACCCAACAAGGAATAGTCTCACCCGACGAACATTTTACTAGCATTCATGATAGTTACACTCTCAGCAATATTTTCCAGAAAGGTTTAACCTGTTACTCTATGAATCTTTGAGGCATATTCGTTGGGTTACGTCCTACACCCGACGAATATTCTTGAAATATTTGTCGGGTAACATGGTATACAAATGAAATAAATGCATTTCCAATTTTCGATCATTCATTTTGTGCCGTTAAGTTCCTGAAATCCAACATACCAAACTCATTATGTTTTGAGGAGTTTAAGTCATCCGATTCTAATAGAACGTGTGTAACCGTCGATCCGTTACACACCATTACCTAGACCCAGGAATTCAAAACCTTCTAATTTGTTGCGTAGACGATTTACGAGTATGTATAATACATGTGGACGGTTGGATTGGTTGAAAAATCAAAATAAATTATTCAAATTTGTGGAAACACCATTTTCATCAAAAACTTTGAAACTTTTTAAGAAAAGTTCAAAGGTATTTGCATAATGTTACCCGATTGAGTTTCGAACGATTAACATTCCATAATCTGACCGTTAATGTAACGACCCATCCCGGAGTTCGGGATTAGATTTGTAACTAATCATGATTTACGGGGTTAATCGGTGATTAGTTGGGTGAAATCGGACGAACGGTGCAAAATGACCGTTTTGCCCCTAGTCGTGGGTAAAACGTTGACTTTTAGTTCGGACGGTCAAACGGACTTTGACCGATGACCGTGACGTAGTCTGGGACGTCACGAGTTCATAGACAGGTGGCACGTTCGATTCCGACATTCGTGGTGAAAGTTATGACGTTCGGAAGTCCTGGGGCATTTTCGTAAATTGGACGAAATAGGGGGAAAATGTTGACCTTTTTATCATGGGGTCCGATGGCCAAGGGCCAAGGACCATTAGGAAGGTCTCGATGCCCGGAGTACAACGACAGGCGGCACGTTGAAATCGGACTTCGGACGGGAAAGTTACGGGTCACGGAAGCTCGATTTCACTATGTACGCATTACGAGGCAAGGACACGTGGCTTATTCTGATTGGATCAGATGTTCTAGGTGGGGCCCATGGACCAATAACATTTAATTATGGACTGGTACTGTGATCTGGTGAATGTGGATTAAGATAATTGGGTTTAATTATTTATGATTGCCACTTAATCTCAAGGGTGAATCTGGACCCTCCATCTAATCTGAGCTTTCAACCTGGGCAAATCTGGGCTGTCCATTTCCTTATTCTTCATCGGTTCAAATCTCCCACCCTCTCTGTGCAAGCACGGCCGACACCACTCCCTCCTCCCCATACAGCACCCATACGCCTATGTCTGTTCCCTGGGTGCTAATTGAACGGTGGGAACTGGGTGATCGTTGGGCAGCAGTGCACGAGAGGGATTAAACAAACCGGGTTGTGGTCCTTGCGGGAAACAGCCTTGCAGTGTGGCGAGGGAGATTCCCACGGGTGCTCTTGAAATCAAGCGCCTGGGCTGTGTGTGATGGATTGTTTATGCACTCGGGCGCAGTGGAGTGTTGGTGGGACTGTGCGGGTGCCATGGGAAATGGGAGGAACAGAGCACCATGGAATTGTTTTATCCGTTTGAGAATTTTGAGCAGAGCACCGGTAGGTTTGGGGGAATTAATTGTTTGGGTTGCTCGTTCTGAGGCGTTTGAGAGGGGCTGAGAACTTCAGAGAAGCAGAGAGTGAACGAACGGGGGAAATGAGTGAAATTGTGCACTGGAACCCGAAACCTGTGTTGAACAAATTCAAAAACTCGAATTCGAAATGTAGGCCAGCCCAAGTCCAATTGGGGTGAGGTTATGTCTTCTAGGACTTCACTTGGTCGATCCAGATCGATGGGACGAAGCTAGAAGGCCCTGGGAGCCATGGACAGGGACGACGGAGTTCAGGAAATTTGAGCTTGGAGTCGTGGTTGTGGAGGTAAGTTCTTGTGAAATTGAGTCCCCAATCATCTTTAGGGTGAGTCTATGAAGCTTCATAGCTAATCAATTGAAGAAAAACAATGCCTATGTGATGAATTGGAACTTCGAACCCGATTAGGACCCATGTTCAATTGAGTTGGTTTGGGGCTGTGTTAACGTGAATGTGGGACACAGACCTCTAATTAAGTATGTTACGAGTCCATCTGAATGATCAATTGAAGAAATTAGTTAGTTTATCGCAGGGATTGAATCGGGTTTGACGCGGGTCAAATGGCCCGTTTACCAGGCGGTCGGGTGAAGATGGTGACCGTTGGGGTTACTGTAGCAGGCGCGTGGGTGTCACGCGCAGCCGCTTGCGGCGGCGCGTGACGGCGCGTGGGTCCGATTTTCAAGGTAAGTCCAAAATGACTTTTGTCCTACACATTGTAACGAACATTTTAACGCTAGTTTCAAATTTATCGGACACCATTTCGATGTTATTCCGAGGGTCCGAAGATTTATGTTACGTTTGTAAATAATGATTAATTCCCGGAAAATTATAGGAAATTAGTATGTTGTTATTTAAGCCCTTAGTGACACTAAAGTATGTTTGCGGACAGGATTTGGAATTTCTGGAAATATCGGAAATTACGGGCATGCGTGCAGCGCAAAACCGAGCCTTAAGGATGGTGTGTGAGTGGACCCTTTTGATTTCTAAATTGGGCATGCATGACTATTTTGCTTATTTATCTCATGGTTTTTACCTATGATTTTATGATTATGAGTATAAGTTGTGATTGAGTTTGATTTCCGTATTTATACGTCTCCGATTTCCGTGATTACACGCATTTTTACTATACATGTGAAATTACACGTATTTCGAGACTATGGTCACTCGTGTGCTTAATGATGGTCTAATGAAAGAAATTATATGAAATGGGTGTAAAATGATTCAAGAAGGTTGTTTATGATTCGCGAGTGTGACTTACGGTTTTGACACGTTTTACGAGATTTCGAGTTATTGTGATTTTGAGGATTTTAAAAATGAGTTTTGAGTATCATTTTGATTGGATTGTGATTTTGGTAATTATGATTGTGGTCTGGATGTTTTGATAATGAGATTTGAGAAATTGAGTGATTTTAAGGAATTAAAATGAATTTTGAAAAAGGTGGTTTCGGGCTTGATGCTCGGGGCATAAAGGAAATTTTAACGAACGAGGTTTCAGTTTTCGGAAATTTAAAGTGGATTCTTGGTTTGGGTTCGGGATGATGCTTCCGGATGCCGGCTTACGGAATTATTATTGCGAATTCGAATTTGGGAATGAAAAAGGATTTAATAAAGTCATTTGGTCTGTTTTTGCATGCCCCGTGTTTCATGATAATTTGATCATGTTTGTGAAGTATGATTTGGAGAATTGAATGTGGAAATTCGGACCATGCGTCCTGTTGTGAAAAGTGTGATTTTGGGTTGGATCCCACGTTGTCGTGATTGATAAACTGTTTTGGGTTTAAAGACCCGATGTTGTGTTTGAAAACTATTTTGGGTTTAAAAATCCGGTGCTATTGCTGGAGCACATTTTGAGTTTAAAGACTCGGTTAGTTGATGACGGGGGATGGCCCTTAATGAGTTTAAAGACTCGTGAGTTTAAAGACTCGATTATTGTGATACCCCCGAGGCCTACTAATCATGTTTTGAGTTTAAAGACTCGTTGATATCCCGGGAAGGCCTGTTTATGCGCATGATTTTGAGTTTAAAGACTCGGGCGCACTTGATATCCAGCAAATGATTGACTTGTGATTTATTGATGATTTCTGATGTTTCAGTTGAGTTGGGCAGTGGCCCGGTATATGGTTGTTGGTTTTGGATCAGGTTGTGCATTTGGTTTGATTTGTGGTTTTGGGCTGTGGCCCGGTGATTACGATTGCGGGCTAAGACCCGATGGTTAAGAAAGGAAAAATGATTTTGAAATTCATACGAGTTTTTCTTTATGTTGAAATTTGATACATAGTTTTACTTATGCGGAAAATCTTAACCGATGACGAAATGTTTTTGTATGCATGCATTGGTTTTTACGCGGAGGATAAAAACGCTTGTTGTAACTGCTTTTGCTAAACTAATTTATTTTTGTCCACTCACACCTTTTGGTTTTTATTGACCCTCCAGGACGTGACGCGTTGTTCGAGGCTGTACGAGGGGCGGAGGCATGAGTAAGCACATGTGGCTATCCCTGGTCTGGCACGTACTGAGGGTAAACTTGGGTATTTCAGTCGACTTGCCAGACGGGAGCAGGACCGGGCGCGGTTTTCGATGCCCCTTCCGGGGGCGGTCCTGTCAGTTAATTTTAAACCGTTAAGTGCCTGAAGTCCGCCCGTCGAAATTTGTGATGTTTCGAGAAGATTAAGCCATATGATCATGATAGAACGTTTTGTAACCGTCAATCCGTTGTACACCGTTACCTAGACCCGGGAAGTCAAAATCTTCCAATTTTTGGCATAGACGATCTACGAGTATGTACAATACATATGGATGGTTAAATCAGTTAAATTATCAAAATAAACTCTTCAAATTTCTAAAAATAGTATTTTGTTTGAAACTTTAGTAAAACCCTTACCCGACAAATATTTTTGCAATATTCGTCGGGTAATAGTTTCAAAGAATAGCCACCAAACTATTTTACCCTAAACCCTAAATTATTATTTAATTGTACCCGACGAATTATCCTGTGAATATTTTTCAGGTAGTAGATTCGGAGAAGAGCCACCAAACTATTTTACGCTAAACCCTAAATTATTATTTAATTTTACCCAAAGAAAGATCTTGAAAAGTCGTCGGGTAATAATGATTTGTTATTCCTTTTTTTTTGTGTTATGTAATTTTTTTTTTGTGATGTAATTGTTTTTTTGTGTTTTGTAATTTTTTTCCCAAACTTCGGGCTAAACATACAAACATGTGTAGTAATCAATATTATGCATTAATAAAAGTGTTTTTTTTTACAAATTTCAATCGGTTTCAGTTTCACTATCACCCTCCCAATCATCATCGTCATCCGAGGCGTGTTCTCTGATTGACTCATCAGAATCACTTTCAATTCATTCTAATGTCCCAATATCAATAAAAAAAAAGTCATCAATTGCAATTGGTGGGATTATCGTTGGTCCAAACTCTATCTACGTGTAGGGTGGATAGAGAGGAATCCAAATGGTAAACTGTCAGGACCCGTCCCGAATCCCCTGGATTATTGTGGGACGTGCCTGCTCCCATCTGACACCGCGTGTCAGACCAGGGATAAACTCGTCACCCGCTCGGGGTCCATCAGAGTACGCTAGGATTGGTGGTGGCATGTGATGTCTCGATCTCTGCTACATCTCGTATCCACTATCAACCTGAAGGTTATTAAAATCCTAAAAAATGTGAGTGGACAAAATAATTCTTTATTTTAAAACGTTTTAACAGAAGTCATTTATACCCTTTACGTAAAAGCATGCATGCATTCGAAAACCATTTCTCAAATAATTTTTCATTAATTTAAATCATTAGGGCCCTAGACCAAAACCATCAACCAAAGTATATGGGAACTCAGCCTAAAACCAATCATAGAATACAGGGTCTCAGCCCCAAACCGATCTCTGTAAAACCTCATACATACATATATATATATATAACCCATCCTCGGCATCTCATATGCCCAATCAAGAACCCTTCACGATGTATCTATAGTATGCATACTACTCGGGTCTCATCTCCGAGTATACTCCCAGGATCTACGACGTCTGGGAGGACCTGTCTTCGGACCCTGTCCGAGACTACCTCATATCTCTCACTCTTAGGATGTGCTCTGACAGGACCGCCCCCGGAAGGGGCATTGATAACCGTGCCAGGTCCTGCTCCCGTCTGGCAAGACGACTGAAGTTCCCAATTTACCGTCAGTACTTGCCAAACTAGGGATAACCGCACACGTACTCACTCATGCCTCCGCCTCTCTATCAGCCTCGATCAACGCGCCATGACCTAGAGGGTCAATAAAAACACAAAAGGTGTGAGTGGACAAAAATACATCAGTTTATAAAACAGTTACAGAAAGACATTTCTACCATCCACGTAAAACCAATGCATGCATTCGAAAATCATTTCGCAATCCATTTCATTTCCAACATATGACAGGACCCATCCCAATCCCCCCGGGATTAGTGCGGGATGACCCTGCTCCCGTCTGACACGAAGTGTCCGACAAGGGATCTTTCCGACCTTTGCCCTCCCGGGCTATCAGAGTACGCCAGGATCCGAAGGAGGCATGTGATATCTCGGTCTCTGCTATAGTCCACATCCGATGTCAACCTGAAGGGCAGTCAAAACATTAAAAACTGTGAGTGGACAAAACAAAGAGTTTATAAAAACATTTCATAAGACATTTGTACCCTCCACTAAAAAGCATGCATGCATTCGAAAACCATTTATCCAAAACAAACCATATGTGGGACTAAGCCCAAGGCAGATATACACCAAGGTCGAAAGGACCACAATGAAAACGACCATACGGGCCACTGCCCAAATCCATAAGGGACTCGGCCCCAAACCATAAAGAAACCAAGTACACGAGCTACTGCTCAAATCCTGTGCACACCTGTGCACACCACATATCATATAGCATATATACATATAAGTCACACAACCAATCCTGTCACGGTATCCAAAGCTACGCGCGTGCTACCCGGGTCTCAATCCGAGTCTTCTCAAAGTCAAGGTCAATGTCCGCAGACCACTGACCCTACCCGAGGTAATAGTAACCATAACCTTCCTGAGAGTAAGGAACCCAACTGGGGGGTGACTCCACTCAGTCGGTGCTCCGTGACTACTCCGGGGTCCACCCAGGCCAACGACCCTCCCCGGAGGAGATAATAGAAGTAAAGGAAGGTAGATGAACATATATATACATAACATAATATGCATGTCCGGTTCCCCTGAACCGTCATGATCCATAATATTCATAACCAAGGTAACATGTCGGTTCCCATAAACCGTCATGTACCGTAATAACATAACCAGGTAACATGCCGGTTCCCATAAACCGTCATGTACCGTAATAACCAACAAGGGTTCATGCCGGTTCCCATAAACCGTCATGAACCTGGGAATCCATTTAAGGTTCCCTGACCTGAAATCAAAACCGTAAAGTGACTGGGTCTCGTGCCCGAACATAGGACATCAGCTGGGCACCGTGCCCGGAATCTGAGGTCATATGCCTGAGACAAAACCAAATGGGTCTCATACCCGAGTTTATCCTTTTAAAATTCAAATCCAGTTCATTTAAATCAATACAGAAATACAGACCCGTATAAGCACCGTATAAGGCCGAAACCTTGAAATACGTGCTTATACGTAACCACATACAAATGCACCCATGGCATTACAAACAAGCATTTAAAACATATAATAAACATTTATGCATGCACCAATTTAGAAAACAAGGTCCACTCACAGACCGTCCGAGCTGCCGCCTCGATTTGCGTGCCATACGGCTCCCCGAGCCGATCACCGTCACCGGGACTCCCAAACCTGTCCAAATCATAATAGAAGGTTACTAACTACTTAATTAACCTCCTACCAAAGCCCCGTAATTTTCCTGTATTTTTAACTATTTTTAATCCCGAACCTAAACCTTCTGATGCCCCAAAACATATTGAGACGGTGTCCGATCGACACGAAACCAGTCCCAAAATGTTCGTTACATCGAATAGAAGATTTCGTATGTTGGAACCTTCCCCAGATTCCCTGTTACGCGCCCTCACGCGCCGCCTGAAGTGGCTGCGCGTGTGCTTCACGCGCCTGCTACAGTACCTGCTGACGTCATCGCTGACGTCAGCATGACGTCATCTGACAGCTGTCAGGTCTCACATGTCAGACTCTGACAGGTGCCACGTGTCATGCTCCCATTGGTCCACGTCACTGTGTTGTCAGTGCCACGTGGCAGTCTAACATGTGCCACGTGTCATCACGGCACTGGTCAACGTCAGTGCCACGTGTTAGCCCCTGATTGGGCCACGTCACTGACATGTCAGTGCTGACTGTGCACTGACATGTGACACGTGTCGGCTGATGAGTGGTCCACGTCACCTGACAATCTGCCAGGTGCCACGTCACCACCGTCAACCTCGCACAGCCGGTCCGGGCCGGCCGGTCCGGTTTTTCCTGCAACTTGGACCGGCGTAACCGGTCCAGGTCTCCTTCTCCCTCATTTTTGGTCCGTTTGCTTCCATTCCAATTCCTAAATTCCTCTTTTAATCTTTCCTATCAATCCTAATTAACTAAACAACCTAAAACCTACGAAATCCGACCGGTCCAATTTGAACCTCACGGTTCGATTTTTCCCGATCCGCCTACACGGCTGCTCGGCCGTCAACCACCACCAAAACCTTCCTAAAATGTCCCTAGAAACCTAATGGACTCATTAAAACCATTAAAAACCAACCATAACAACGAAAATGGAAAAATGGATTAAAATGGGCTAACCGGGTACCCGTTCGGGTTTCTCCTCCTCTCGCCGCCGTGGGCGGCGGTTCAGGCCTCCAGGCCGGCCACCTCTGCTCCCTCAATCTCCCTGGTCCTCTGCCTGGTCAGGGGTGATGGTTGGCTGGGTTTGGGTTGCACGGGAATGAGAGAAAATGGTGAGATCGGGTGGGTTGTGTTTGAACGAAGAAAATGAAAATGCACGGTGAAGTGCATGTATGTAATGTGTTGTCTAGTGGATGAGTGACACTTGTCACTCATCCATTGGTTGCTAAAAAGCAACTGGGCCCACTAAAGACAAACTGCACTTTTTGTCTCGTAAAATGTGCCATCGTGAATAGTAATTAGGAACTTCCGTGAACCGTAACTTCGCCGTCGAACGTCCGAATTCGACGTGCCGCCTGTCTACGGATTTGTATCGTCCTTATCTACATAACGGTCTTTGGCCCTCGGACATCGGACCTCCTGGTCAAAAAGTCAACATTTGACCCCTTTTATCCAAAATTACTAAAATGCCCCTAAACTTCCGAACGTCATAACTTCCTCCTCGAACGTCGGAATTGAACGTGCCACCTGTCTATGAACTCGTGACGTCACGAACTACGTCACCGTCATCGATCAAAGTCCATTTGACCGCCCGATTGAAAAGTTAACTTTTTGCCACCACTAGGGGTAAAACGGTCATTTCGCATCGTTCGTCCGATTTCGCCCAACTAATCACGGATTAGCCTCACTAATCGTGATTAGTCACTAATCTAATCCTGGAATTTGGGACGGGTCGTTACAACATAAGAAAACCGTGTATGAAAATCAAAATCATTTTCCTTTCTTAACCTTCGGGTCTTAGCCCGTAGACATAAACACAGGGCCTCAGCCCAAAACCGTGAATCACATCCAAGTACACAACATAATCCAAATTCATCAAATCATATAAACCGGGCCATTGCCCTACACATCCGAAAACATCGGAAATCAACAATACATCAGAAGTCAATCAATCTACTGGATCTTAAGTGCACCCGAGTCTTTAAACTCAAAACCATGCGCATAATCAGGCCTTCCCGGGATATCAACAAGTCTTTAAACTCAGAACATAATCAATAGGCCTCGGGGGTATCATACCGAGTTTTTAAACTCAAAACAGTAACCGAGTCTTTAAACTCATTAAGGGCCCTCCCCCTTCATCAATTAACCGAGTCTTTAAACTCAAAACATGATCCAGCCTTAGCACCGTGTCTTTAAACCCAAAACATAATCCAACAATAATACCGGGTCTTTGAACCCAAAACCATTTGTAAATCACAACAATCCAGGATCCATCGTGATCTAAATTCCAAATCCAATCCGAAATCACATTTTGTCATAACAGGACTCACGTCCGAATTTCCACATTCAATTCCCCCAAAAATCTTACTTCACAAAACATAATCAAATCATCATTAAAAATGGGACATGTATAATCATATCAAATCACTTTATCAAACCATCATCCATTTCCGAATTCGAATTCGCAATAATGATTCCGTAAGCCGGCATCCGGAACCGTCATTCCGAACCCAAACCAGAAATCCATTTTCACACTTCCGAAAACCGAAATCTTGTTCATCAAAATTATTTTTATGCCCTGGGCATCAAGCCCGAAATCACCTTTTTCAAAATTCGTTTTAAATCCTTGAAATCACATCATATTTCAAATCCCAAGGTCAAAACATCAAAACCATAATCAAATCACCAAAATCACGGTCAAACCACAACATACTCGAAATCTCGTAAAACGTGCAAATCCGTGTCATTCTCGAAATACGTGTCAAAACCATAAATCATACTCACAATCATAATCAAAACATCATTAAAAAATGATACGCACAAATCATATAAAATCATTCATTAGCCCATCATCGATGCATAAGAGAAACCATAGTCTCGAAATACGTGCAATTTCGTATGCATATCAAAAATATGTATAAATATGGAAATCGAAATTATCACAAGTCATAATCATAATCATTAAAGTCATAGAAACATTTATGCATGCATTAAATTTGAAAAGCAAAGTCCACTCACACACCGTCCATAATGCTCATTTTCACGCTGCACGAGTTTCCGTAATTTTTGACATTTTTCAGAAATCTCGAATCCTTTCCGAAATCATTCCTCAGCGTCACTAAGGACTCCAATAAAATCATACTAATTTTCTATAATTTTCCAGGAATTAAACGCTAGTTAAAAACGTAACATAAACCTTCGGACCCTCGAAACAACATCGAAACGGTGTCCGATAAATTCGAAACCAACGCTAAAATGTTCATTACAATGTATAGGACAAAAGTCGTGTTGAACTTATCTCGAGATTCGGGTCCACACACCCTCACGCGCCAACTACAGTGATGCTACAGTCTTCGTCCCAACCCGTCTGACTGATAAATGGGTCGGGTTGGCCCGCGGAGTGACCCGGTTGGGATTCCATCAATTCCAACCTAATTGCATCAATTCAAACGTTCAGTAGGATCGCCATGTATCAAATTAGGGCTCTGTGACCTTCAATCTGTGACATCTTACCTTAAACCAGGCGATTCGAAGTCGAAACTTCGAAGAACAGACGTGCACTGTTCATCCTTCAATCTCGACCAACTCGATTGTTTCCTTGAAATTGATCCACTCAGAAGTTTCGCAGGATCCATGAGAACAGAACTCCAAGCTCAATTGCAAGCTTTAAGCCCTCCAACTATCTGAAATCCACCTCGACTTTTTCCCAGAAACTGAACTCTAGTTCGGGGTCAAAACACGACCAATGCCTTTCGATTTTTGCGTGGTTGCAGTCGACACAAGCTCAGGAAGCTGTTCTTGATCTCTGTTTGGGCCCTCACATCTCACAAATTAACATTTTAATTTTTCCCTCCAATTTCTAAACTTGTGATTTCAGTCTCTCTGATCTCTCAATCTCTCTAGTGCCTCTCTGTTTCTCTCCGTCCTCCCCAGCAATTCATTAGGTCATTTCACTCCCTTAAACAATGTAACCCGTGCTCTGCCCAAACCTCTCAATTTCATAAACAATTCACAAATGCTCTGTTCTCAATTTCCAACAGCACCCACACGGATTCAGTCCCCAGTTCAAACACCCGTGCTCTGTAATCTGCCACCAGCCACACCAAGTTGTTTCCACTACCTCAACTGACCCAAAGCCACTCACAATTAAACAATTTCTTGATCAGACCACCCAAGCACGGTGGTTCAATCCCTGTTTCCACAGTTTCAAACAGTGCCCCTGTGAAATTACTGTTTTGCCCTTGTGCACAAAATTACCAAAATGCCCCTCCTCTTCCGAGACCCATAACTCAACCGTCCGATGTCCGTTTTTAGCGTGCCGCTTGTCGTTGTACTCAGGGCATCGAGACCTACCTAACGGTCCTCGAGTTGTGTGAAAATCAGTGGTCAATCAAAAAGTCAACATTTCCCCATTTTTATCATAATTACGAAAATGCCCTTGAACTTCCGAATGTCATAACTTTCTCCTTGAACGTCGAAATCGGGCGTGCCACCTGTCTATGAACTCGTGACGTCCCGAACTACATCACAGTCATTGGTTAAAGTTTGTTTGACTGTCCGAGAAAAAAGTCAACCGTTCACCCATTACCTAGGGGTAAAATCGTCATTTTCTTCAAATTTTCCAAATTCCCCTTTTTTGAACGTCCGGGTCGTTACATGCTCCCTCTTGGAGTCACTCATCCCAGGCAGTGGATCGTGACACTCCAGGATCATCGACGTCTAGAGGAGACTATCCATACGAGAGGGTATATACATATTCAAATACTTTCTTTCAAAATCAGAGTTCAACTGGGTCTCATACCTGAACATCTCAACAAGATTCCTCAAATCCGATTCAAATCTAAATCTCACAGGGACTCAAACCCGAATTCTCATTTCATAAACCAGAATTGGGACTCAAGCTCGATACCACAATTTAACGGGACCTCAAGCCCGATATCACAATCAACTAGACCTCAAACCCGATACCATAAATCAACGGGGCCTCAAGCCCGATATCACAAATCAACTGGGCCTTAAGCCCAATACTATAATCAACTGGGACTCAAGCCCAATATCATAAATCAATTGGGCCTCAAGTCCGATCATATAAGCCAAATGGGCCTCCGGCCCGATATCTCATGAAATCAAATGGACTCTAAGTCCAATGGTTTCCAATCAAATGGGTCTCATGTCCGGTTCCATATTTCCAAGTCTAAATTCATTTCATCAAACCATCATCGAAATACCAGCACGTATAAGCACAGTACAAAACTATAAACCTCGAAATACGTGTAAATACGTACATACGAAATACCACAATCAAATGCACTCATGGCATCTCAAATCATGTTCGTAAAAAATATAAAACAGTTATGCATGCATCACAATTGAGAAAGTAAGGTCCACTCACGGACTGTCCAAGCTGGGCCTCGATACGCGCATCATAAGCTTCTCTGGGCTAATCACTATCACCGGGACTTCCGAACCTGTCCAAATCATGCTAGAGGGTTACTAACTACCTCATTAACCTCTCATTGAAGTCCCATAACTTTCCCAAATTTTTAACTATTTTTAAACTCGATCTGAAACTTTCGGACATCCCGAACTATATCGAAACGATATTCGATCGACTCGAAACTTATCCCAAAATGTTCGTTACATCGAATAGATCATTTCCTGTGTTGAACACTTCCCCAAATTGTAACGACCCGTCCCAAATTCCTAGATTAGATTAGTGACTAATCACAATTAGTGAGGCTAATCCGTGATTAGTTAGGCGAAATCGGACGAACGATGCAAAATGACCGTTTTGCCCCTAGTCGTGGTAAAATGTTGACTTTTCATTCTAGTGGTCAAATGGACTTTTACTGATGACCGTGACGTAGTTTAGGACGTCACGAGTTCATAGAAAGGTGGCACGTTCAATTCCGACGTTCGAGGAAGAAGTTATGACGTTCAGAAGTTTAGGGGCATTTTGGTAATTTTGGTTAAAAAGGGGCAAATGCTGACTTTTGACCGAGAGGTCCGAGGGCCGAAGACCGTTACATAGATCGGGACGATACGAATCCATAGACAGGCGGCATGTCGAATTCGGACGTTCGACGACGAAGTTACGGTTCACGGAAGTTCAAGTGCACTATTGCACGAATTACGAAATAACCTAACTTTTGGACTCTAGTGAGCCCCAGATATTTAGTTCCTGCCCTATGGATGAGTGACAAGTGTCACCCATCCACAGGCCAACTCCATTCCTTCATGCATATCATCTTCATCGATCATTTTCCTTCATTCCCAAAAACATAACCCGATCTCATTCAAAACCTTGATCCCAAACGCATCCAACCCAACCCCAGATGATCAGGACAGAGAGGCCAGAGAGTGAGGGAGGATGTTGGATGTTGGTGGCCGGCCTGGATGGCCAGAACCGCCTTGGATGGCTGCTGGAAGGTGGAAAACCCGAGAGAGTTCTCGGTAAGGCTCAAAACCCATTTTAATTCAATATATGCATTATGGTTTGTTTTGGATGTTTCTAATGAATTAAATGGGTTAGTAGGAAGGTGTTAGGATGATTTTGAGGATGGTTAGAGGTTGTAGGACACCAGGGACGGTTTTGGGAAGTTTGAACCGTGAGGTTCAAAATGGAACCATGAGTTTTAGGGAGTTTTGATTAGTTTTAGGGATTAGAATGAATGGGAAACATCAAATTAGGAAGAAATGAATCAAGAAGGAAGAGATTGGACGAAAAATGGGGAGTCTAGAGCCGTGAACCGGTCACGCCGGTCCAACTGGACCGGCCAAACCAGGTGAACCGGTCTGCTATAGGTTGATGGTGCAGGAATAGTGCCCGGCGCGTGGGCTCACGCGCATGGACTTCAGAGGGTGCGTGCCTCACCTTTTGGGGAAGTGATCAACATACGAAATCATCTATACGATGTAAAAAACATTTTGGGACTGGTTTCGTGTCAATCGGACATCGTTTCGATAGGTTTCGGGGTGTCCGAAGGTTTAGGATCGAGTTTAAAAATAGTTAGAAAATTGGGAAAATTATGGGACTTCAATGAGAGGTTAATGAGGCTATTAGTAACCCTATAAATGAATTTGGATAGGTTTGGGAATCCCGATGGTGACGATTGACCTGGGAGACGATTATGGCACGCGTATCGAGGCACGGCTTTGAACGGTCTGTGAGTGGACCTTGGTTTTCTAAATTGGTGCATGCATAAATGTTTATTATATGTTTGGTAATGCCATGGGTGCATTTGTATGTGATTACGTATAAGCACGTATTTCGAGGGTTCGGCCTTATACGGTGCTTATACAGGTCTGTATTTCTTTAATGGTTTAAATGATTTGGAATTGGATTTCAAAAGGATAAACTCTGGTATGAGATCCATTTGGTTTGGTCTCGGGCATATGACGCTATGGATGACCTACGGGTCTAAATCGTGGTCGCGACGGGTGCTATATGCACGGCGATCGACGATACGACGCTCGCCTCCGGATTGGGATGTGTTCCTTCCGGAGAGGTCACGATGCACGATTCGTGGTCGGGCAGCCTGGGGAGGCTTGACTTCGGAGTGCTGATGGTTCAGAATAGCGATCGGTGATGAGTACACCATGATCTTGTGGTGGTCGCGTTGGTTGATTCGTTCACGGCGACATACCAGGATTGAGGGCGGTCCTGGATGGATTGTTGCACACATCACTACGATCAGAGTCGTGAATGACCCTGAGATATCGGGCAGGATGCCTAGCTGATGTCATATGTTCGAGCACTAGACCCAGTTGTTTTACAATGATGATTTCGGGTCAGGGACCCTAGATGGATTTCCAAGTTCATGGCGGTTTATGGGAACCGCATGAACCCTAGAAAGGTCATTATGGTACATGACGGTTTATGGGAACCGGGCATGGAGGATATTACCTATATGTATATATATGGATTATGATATGTGATGTGTGATTACACAGGATTCGAGCGGTGGCTTGTGTACTTGGTTTCATGATGGTTTTGGGCAGTGGCCCGTATGGTTGAATCTTTATGATTATTTGATATGTGGTGTGCACAGGTGTGCACAGGAGTTGAGCAGTGGCTCGTGTATTTGGTTTCAGTATGGTTATGGTTTTGGGCTGAGTCCCTTATTGGTTTCTTATGGATTTGGGCAGTGGCCCGTATATTTGATTTGATTATGGTTTTGGGCTTAGTTCCCACAAATGGTTCCATTTGGTTAAATGGTTTTCGAATGCATGCATGTTTTTTAGTGAAAGGTACAAATGTCTTTATGGAAATATTTTTATAAACTTTTGTTTTGTCCACTCACAGCTTTTAATGTTTTGACTGCCCTTCAGGTTGACAGCGGATGTGGACTGTAGCAGAGACCGAGATATCACATACCTCCTCCGAATCCTGGTGTACTCCGATAGCCCGGGAGGGCAAAGGTCGAAAATATTCCTTGTCTGACACTTCGTGTCAGATAGGAGCAGGATCATCCCGTGTTAATCCCGGGTGGATTGGGATGGGTCCTGTCACAAATTCTTCCCCACGCGCTGCCTAAAAAAGCTACCCAAGAAGCCCACGCGTGATGAACAGTGTCATCGTCAACCTCGCGTGAACCGGTTCACTGTAAATTCGGTCCAACCGTACCGACGAGGTTGGTTCTCTCCAATTTTTCAGCCATTTTCATTCCTTCCAATTCCTAAACCTTCGTCCCATCCTATGCAATCAATCTATGGATTCAAAAATTGGAAACACGGCCCAGAAGATACCTGTTCGAATCGATGAACCTTAGCCCAGTTTCCAGCCTCTATTTCTGGCCGTTTTCGACCACCTCTGGCCACGATCTTGATCCCCGGAGGCTCGTACACAACCCATAAACATCATCAAGTCATTAGGACTCACCCCAAAACGTACCAAACTGAAAATCAAATTTTTGAACGTAAAAAGCTTACCTTCGCGGTTTCATGGCCACCGTCCATGATGGTCCTCTACTTCGTCACCTTTCGAATCGCCTCACCCTGCTCTCTCACTTCTCTATTTACACCACTAGCATCAAATGAGGATTGAGGGTCGTGGGTTTGAGATTTTGGGGTGGGTCGTGTATGTGTTGCGGGTTTGTGAGAATGGAACAGATGAGGATGGATGACGCATGAATGTAAGGGAATGGGCAATGGATGAGTGACATTTTTCACTAATCCATTGGGCTAGAAACAAAATATCTGGGCCCCACTAAGTGACAAATGCCACATGTCTCGTAAAATGTACAATAGTTACCTCAAGATTCCGTGAATAGTAACTTTCCCGTCGAACGTCCGATTTTGACGTGCCACCTATCTACGGACTCGTAACGTCCCGATCTACGCCATGGTCATTGGTCCTCATGCATCGGACCTCCTAGGTCAAAAGTCAACTTTTTATCCTCATTCAAGGGTAAAATCATAATTTCGTCCTAAACGTCCAATAATCCTCAGCTAATCCCCGATTAGCCCTGTTAATCCATAATTAGTCTTAATTAATCCCTAAAATTAGGGACAGGTCGTTACATAACAACTAGTCGACGTATACTTCTGTCTCTTCTTCATGATAACGATCCTCCAAATTCCAAATATTTATATGATTGACCATTTCATCTACTCTCTAACCAGCACTAGTTTTGGATCATCAACATAAAAAACTTGTTTTGTCGTACTAACCAAGATGTATGGATCACTTTCAAACACACCGAGTGTTTGTGTTGATAAAGGTGCATACATGATCTTTAATGACCTTTCTTGGAAGACTTGGATTCGTATCAAACCAATGACACTTGAACAGGATGACTATCTTGCGGTCTGTGTATAACACTTTAATCACACTTAACAATCTGCCATAGAATCCAATATCAACATTTTACCCATCCCATGACACAAAGACCCCACTATTTTGTGTAAACAATTTATCGTCTCGTTCTATGCAGACAAACCTAACTCCATTTACGCGACAACCACTGTACGTTTCTCCTTGAAATGGGTCGATAGCAAGTTGTAATAATTCTGCATTGAAACTAGGAAAGTTGTCATCTTTCACCTATGCCATCTAGTAAGATATACAAAAAGTGGTTAAATATGGAATTGCTTTTAGGAACTTATAAATAAAAGATTTTACTTACATGCGTGGAAAACAAACGTGACAATAATTGTTTGTCCATTTCTATCCAATTAGACGGATATTTGACCTTCATCAATTCTTGTTGCTGCTCATGAAAAGGTCATACTTCATCACAGTTGTTCAATATGAACCAATGAGCCACGTCCATGTCCCAATTGGTGACCAGCTCTGTGACTAGACCATTACCAAAAGGTTGTGCAGGTTGGGCAAATACAGATAGGGTCTCTGGATGTTGACCACCATCATCGTTACGTGAAGCCTTGTTGAAGGAAGTCTCTACATTATGAAGGTACATTACACAAAAAGTGAGCGACTTCTTTGCAATGTATGCCTCCACTATAGAGCCTTCAAGACGTGTTTTATTACGAACATACCGTTTATATGTACCTAACATTCTGCAATAAAATATACATTAATGAATCACAATTATGAACGACAAGAAGGCACTAGTAGCAAAAATATGAATTAGTCATATCACTCGATTGGGTATATTTGCTCTAGTAGACAGATGTCCGTACACCATTTCCCCACAAATCTACGAGCTCATGAATTAATGGGCGCAAATAAATATCGATGGAATTGCTTGGGGATTTAGGGCTTGGTATCAAAGTACTAAGGATTGTGAACTCTTTCTTCATGCATCTCCAAGGAGGTAGGTTATACGGAACCATAACCACTGGCCATGTACTATATGGCTTTGCAAAATTTTCGATGGCATTAAAACCTTCAGTAGAAAGCCCTAATCAGACATTTCTAGGCTCAGCAGTGAAATCAGGATACATCTTATCGAATTCCTTCCAAGCCTCTCCATCAACTGGATGCCTTAATTTATCATCATCAATGCGCTCGTCTTTGTGCCAACTCATACCCCGCATTGTGTACGACAACATATAGAATCGTTGTAACTTTAGTTTCAGTGGAAAATAATGTAGCACCTTGTTCGGAATCTTGTTTTTTCGAAACTTAGGCTCATTACACATTTATCAAGCTGCTCGAATTCGCAGTAAAATAATGCACAATTGTTCTTGCATGCATGGATTTTAACATACCCTAAATCGAGACCCTTTAACAACTTCTTCGAGTTATAATGATCTTTAGGAAAACGATTTTCTTCTGGTAGCATTCGAATGAATCAAAACACTTGTTCGTTTGATTATACTCAAATTTCATGTGCATCAACTCCACAACTGCCCCTAGAATCGATTTTTTTTTTACAAACCAAGTACAATTCACGCTGAACTTTTTTCAACAATCTCTTGTAATGGAGTTCAGAATTTTCGAGTTGAAACATGAGTGCTTCACCATCCATATCATCCGATGCGGGAGGAAAAAAATCTGTTAATATCTCAAGGACTTGATCATTATCACATCGCTCATCCAAGGTACTTTCTTCCCGATGGGGCCTAAGAACCCAATATGTCAATTAAGTAAAAAAAAAAATTTGCTGTGATATATCCAATTAGTGTAGTTATGTGTAATCCCACTTTGATCCAAATGATTCCGGACCTCATTCAACGACATCTGACTGCAGTTAATAGATTTACGGCAAGGACAAACTATACATCTCTAATCAATGCAATGATTACGTGCAAACTCAATGATACTATCAATCCCATCTATATATTGATCTGCAAATCTATCAAACAATTGCATCCAGTTTCTGTCCATTTTACCTATTGGCACAAAATATAGTCAATGTAAGTAATTGAGTTAACATTGTCGCCTAAAGGCCCAACAAGTGAATATCAAAAGCCGCTCGTCTCCTTATTACTCTGATTTTGTGGCCTATCCCATTCGAGAGTGCACATTTTGTGTTATTCGGTTTGCAATCTACGAACCAAAGTTCCGATAAGTGAAAAATTTGGCACCATCTTCTTACAGTTCCCCAAATGCGCGATGTAGATAGTATAAAAACTACCTAGTACGCATTCAAAGAACATTGTATACGGATGTAAACAGATTGAATTTTCCACAACCGAAACCTAATGACCACAAATTATACAGCACATAGTTGCACACCCCCAAACTGTCCGAATAAATGGACAATTTAAGAGTCAGTCAATCAATTCGATTCAGTGACTCTCAAACGAGTTTAAAGTTGTTCCTTAAATTTATTTATACGAAGTTAATCAACCCGATTAACTTCCCATAAATTAACTGTTATGAAATATAAACACATTTCACACCATCAAAATATATGATAAAAAAAAGTTTACCAACAATTTTCTATTTTCCTAATTTCCTAATATATTTTCCCAATTTTTTAATTTCTTAACATATTTTCTAATTTCTTAATTTCCTAACATATTTTTTATTTTCCAAATTTTCCAATTTTCCAATTTCTCAATTTCCCAACATATTTTCTATTTTCCTAATTTCCTAATATATTTTCCTAATTTTCTATCTTCATAACATATTCTCCAATTTCTTAATTTTCTAACATATTTTCTAATTTCCTAACATATTATCTAATTTTCTAATTTCCTATCATAATTTATATTTCCTAATTCATAACATATTTTCCGAATAAATCTTCTAATTTCCTACACTATTTCTACACAAATAACCTAAAATTTCAACTTATTTTTCACAATAAAAAACAATTTCAAAATCTCCAAAATTATATACCAAACTTAAATACATAGAGAGAGAGAGAGAGAGAGAGAGAGAACTTCAAAAAATAAAAATAAAACAGGCCGGTGGGGATGAAGAATGGTGGATAAGTTGTGTTAAATACTATTCGTTGGGCAAAGTTTAATGATTTGTTGGGTCAAGTTAAAATTTTGGCGCCAAAACGTTTTCCTTCCCGCTAATATCATATATATCCGATGAATTTCTCGCGTCGGGTAACATTGATCAATGTTTTACGTTACTCGACGATTATTATCTATAGTATTCGTCAGATTTGATATTCTAACCCAACGAGCATGTTTTTTTTCATCGGGTAACATGAGCACTTTTAGCGGGTGGAGTTTTTTTCTTCACGTCATTAGGTAACCCGACGGTGTCATATTATTCGTTGGGTAACATGAGTTTTAACGACGAGCTTCGTCGGGCAATATTGTGTTGGGTCCCGGAATTTTTTTTGTAATGATTTAAGGTGTATCATTAAAAAATTATACAAAGAAGTAAACAAAGAGATTTAGAAATAATTAGCCATGCGAATAACTACAAAGGGAGTACGCACATGCACCTTATAAGCGTAACAATCACGTACTAATCAATATGATCGACTAAATCTTGTTTTAATGGTCTAGTGGTTGCATAACATTACAAATTCCTCTTCGGATGTTGGTTCATGCGAAATTTCGAGTTTTTTTTAGACAAAAAAATCGAGTTTAATTTTTATAGAAAGCGAGCTAGATCAATAACCAATATACAATGTCTTCCTCCCAATATTCTTTAACTAATGTACCAAATAATGGTTAGAATTTTGATACCATATATATGTAAAATTAATTCCAAGAACAAAAATGTTTTAGTCTTAATTAAGATGCGTTAGCTTTGTTATAATACTTAATAATGAACTACTTATCATCTTCCTCAGAAGAATAAGCAAAAAATAATAATGGTAGACTTACTATTATATATTCTAATTTTCATATATATATATATATATATATATATACATATATATTATCATGAACCCTAACCTAACAGGAAGAAGCTGTCGTAAAGAGAAACGAAGGTTAATCAGCTAGGGAAGAAGTGTCCCACACATGACCAAATCTAGGGCTAGCAAGCTAGGCAGCTAGAGCCTATGATATATATAGGTGGAAGAGATCGATGAGTCGAATCAGAACTTCCCAAAAGAGGCACAAAATGGAAACGAGCATAGATATCATGATTGTGTCCAAATATGTAAAGAAACGAAACCAGAAATTGGAAGAAGATGGTGATGAGATTCATTCATGTAATGACTACGTACTGATGAAAAGGGCCTGGTCTGGTCTAGTTTGAAACGAGACATGGGAATCTCGTGAGCTCCCAACAACAATCAATTAAAAAAAAAAAACAGATGAGATGAATCCAATGCAATCCAAACCAAACCAAGCCAATCCACGTACAAATTAAAACAGAAAAAGAAAACAGCCAAGCAGCAGCGATAGGGCTGCAGACTGCAGAGGCATGCAATATATGCAGTTCACTCCTATGAAGAAATCACAATGCAAAGGACTAATATATTTTAATTAATTAATGGTGATGGAAAAAAGGCAAGGCAGGGCAGGCATTGGGAGGAAAGTTTTATACGCAAACAAAGCAAGGTGGAGATTCATGGGTTAAAATGGCTTTATTTCCTCTTGGGGAAATTAAAGAATCGTCCCATCACAAAAAAAGACGCAAATATAAACAACCCATGTCCTGGCGCCTGGTCTTTTGCCTTTTGCAATCTTCTTAATTCATTTTCACGTACACGCACCCGACGACGGGAGTAGTCCAACTTCTCATCGATATTGGACGGTTTTCCGCCATATCTAAACCATTTGGCTTCACACGCACACTATTCGGTTCTGAGAGGAATTGGATCGATGTACATGCACTAGTTAAAACCGGCCAGCTGGTAATTATTATTATATATGGAAGAGCAATGGTCCTACTCGCGCGTTATAAATATTGGCACATACAAGGTCTATTCGTCGCATGTAGAGGACTGATACATTTTGATTCGATGATTTTTTTTTTTTTGTTGAGATTTTACACAATTCATCATGATTCACACTTACCCAACTAGCGCGAGTACGTAGCAACCCAACGTACTCCTTATAAACATTGGCCAACTAGATCGTACAAGATTTTTCTGTCAAACGCCTAGCTAGCTAGTTGTTTGGCTTCATGTACACGTAGATTATTCGATATCGATATGATGTAAGAAATTCACGTGGTCAATAATCCAGCTCCTTATAACTACATGATTCACTATATGAGTAAAATTTCTTTGACATATATATGGTAATATGTAAATTAATATATATGATTTGATACGTGAAGGAAGGTGAGATTACACACATGCATCAGAACTAAATGGTAATAATAGCTATAGCTAGTAATCGGTTCGAATCCCTATGAGTCCTTATTCAAAATTAATCAAGTTTTTAAAATGGGACATTTGTTGCAATGAGATAAGATAAAAGGAAGTGACATCTGATTTTAGCAGTGGTCTTTTTCAAGTTTCCAACTTTGGCATTGCACCCACAAAAGAAGGAAGGGATGACAGGACCTCTTCTTCTCACTACACTTACACTATCTTTTCAATTTTCAATTTTTCTCTTTCGAATGGATCATAATATTCAAGTCGACTTTTTTCTTTCCACATTCAACTCATTTTACCTAGCTAGCTAGCTGACTAGCTGGTTCTGGTTGGCTCCAAACTCCAATTCAATTTCATTACAGCCTAGCTAGCTCATCGTTGCATGCATGATGATGATCGACGTGGCTGATATGACTGTTAATGTATAATTTCAAGTAATGTTATGTAAACCATATTATAAACAATATTTTTTTTTATATAAGTACGTAAAATTTACGATATAATTAATCACCTCATCATCAACGTATATAATATCATATGTTCAACTGCTTACACAAGTACAATAATCACCGGGTAATGCATATGATTCAAACTCAAAACCTTTTATGATATTTAGAAAAGAAACACGACTAGATTGATGCGTTAATATATATATGATCTCATTAAGCTCGATCTCTAGATAAGACTGTGTTTGTGATTGTCTTGGATTCCTAGCTAGCTAGAGATGCCAATAGGCAATATAGGCATTAGGGGTATTATATCACAAGAATTTGCTACATGATTTCTTTCGAATTGTTTCTCGATCTGGTGGTTTAATTGTGCAACAACATTTTTGATGGGACATCCCCATTGCCCTCTCTTGTAATCAAGACACTCGTTATATATCTGTTTACATAGGGGACATATATCATTACAATTTATCTCTATATACGTGTAATTTTTGTTTTACTTGTAGCATGTTTTATTTTTACAAGCATGCAGTGAAATTGGTATGATATTAACGCTTATATATGTGTATTATAAAACTTCGATCATAATTAGTTGGTCCATTAATTGTCTTTAGTTATGATGATTAAAGTACCTATAGAATCCTTATTAGGTTAATTCGTCCGTATACCTCTATGTCTTATTCATGAAAGTACACATACCCTTTCTTCTTTGGGTTATGACATATCAAATTAATAGAAGATTGGTTGGTAGATAACTAGATATGATGAAGTAAAAGAACAATAATTAAGAACAGAAAATTTGAACTTGCATTGGAAATTCCAAAACCTCTCTCTCTCTCTCTCTCTCTCTCTCTCTCTCTCTCTCTCTCTCTCTCTCTCTCTCTCTCTCTCTCTCTCTCTCTCTCTCTCTCTCTCTCTCTCTCTCTCTCAGAGATCGATTGTTTAATTCACATTGGAGGCTAGAAAAAAAAAATAAAAAAATTAAGGGCGGACGGATATATGTTGGGTCGAAATCTTTTTAGCAAAGTTTGTGGTGGTACGTACGTGCAACTGAGGTCTACAAAATTAAGTGCAGCTAGCAGAACTGGTACGATGATCGATCATGACTTGACTATACCTATATCTACACCTAGGTTTAACCTATAAGCTACAGGGGTATGTATGGTAATTAACTACACGTTCCACAATCATTTAAGGACTATTTGATAACCATTCGATCTTTTCAATTTCCAAAATTTTTTATGTTTGAAATATGAGAGAATACCTGCAGGGGTTGGCAGGATTGGCAATTGGCAAGGATTTTGTCTTGGTTGGAACCCCCATTCAAGGTCCGAGCCTCAATAATGTCAATAAATCCCTTGCAGGGAGGTTGTCGAGTGCCGGGTGCCAGCGGGATCCATGTGAACGCTGATGATTGCTTTAGTTCCCATGAATCTGGGTTCAAAGTGACCCGACTGCCAGTACTTGTGGGGCCTGCAAGGTGGAAAACCTTGGGCTACGTAAGATCTGTCTACTCCCACTGATGGGGTGCAGGACCCAGATGTTAATTGGGTTACTACGGATTTCAGACGTTTCATAATGTTTCTGAATTGGGTAGGCAACCTCCCCCCTCTCCAAATACCTTCTGATAAAAAAAAAGAAATATGAGAGAATATTCATATATATAGATGAAGACTAATGAAGGAGAATGAAAGAATTAGTGATTAAATTGAAAACTAAACAGCAAGAAGAAAAACCAACTATGGGTACAAATAAAAATGCACGTAGCTAGCAAAGGCTACAAATAAAAAATAAAGTTTAAGTGATTTTTGCTTTTAAGATTTTATTTACATGCTTTAATTTCTTTTCGTATTATTATTTTCTTCATTTTTTTTTGGAATTTTTTAATGTATCTTACATACAGGTAAAAAGTAAATGCTAAGAAAAAATTAAGTAATGGACTATGGAACAGTGATAATTAAGGTGTTTAGATTTGGTTTTGGCACTTACTAGTTGCCATAGCGCTACTTTCTCCAAAACTATAAGTTCCCCAAGCCAGCCCTTCATTCATAGTTACTTACACAAACCCAACTGAGCTGGGAGAGTGTAAAAACAATAAAACCGCATACCTTCTCTTCTTGCTAGTTTGCTTCGAGCTGCTAGCTAGCTAGGTTTTGCTTTTTGAAACGTGAACATGAACATGGACGAGAAGGTCACCATGGACTTGATCAATCAACCATCCGAACATCTTTGCTACGTTCGGTGCAACTTCTGCAACACTGTTCTTGCGGTACCTGCTATAGCTACCTAATTCACCAAACATATATACACATATATACTTTGATCCATCGGTATGAATCGATCTAATAATGTTAAGTATGTATGCGTAGGTTGGGCTTCCGTACAAAAGGTTGCTGGACACAGTAACAGTGAAATGTGGGCACTGCAGTAATCTCTCCTTTCTCAGCACCAGACCTCCGCTTCAAGGTCAATGCCTTGCTGATCCCACCTCCTTGACTCTTCAGGTAATTTGATCAATAAACCCTACCTACATTGTTACTACATATTTTCAACCAAACATATATGCATGCTAACAATCATAACTATACTTACATCTATATAGTATTCTGCAACTTAATTGCTTATAATTTTTTTTTTGAAATTTCGTATATATATATGTTCTTAATTACTCTAGCTAGTAATCTCTCTCTAGGACTTTTGTTGTAGCTAGCTATAGCTAGCTAGGGTTTTAATGAGAACAAATACTGCAGGCGGGTTGTTACAGTGACTTCAAGAAGGGCTCATCGCCGTCGTCATCATCACCGATATCAAGTGACCCACCCTCCCCCAAAGCACCCTTTGTTGTCAAACGTAAGTAATAATTATATATTAATATAAAGAAATTCATGTAACCCTTTTTTAACAATCAGATTATTAATTAAAAATTGTGTGTATATATATATATATATATATATATATAGTGCTGTTTTGCAGCTCCTGAGAAGAAACACAGACTTCCATCTGCTTACAATCGGTTCATGAAGTAAAAAAACCCGATCCAAACCCCGATTCAATTCATATATTAATTTATGCGCTATCTAAATGAATGAATTGCAAAGAAATTAGTATTAATTAATTTTAGTATATGCATCGATCGATCGATGTTATCATTTGTTGATAGAGAGGAGATCCAGCGAATCAAAGCAGCAAACCCAGAGATTCCACATCGTGAAGCTTTTAGTGCTGCAGCAAAAAATGTAAGCGCTTAGTAGCAAGCTTTTAATTTCTGCTGTTCATAATTAGGGTTTCGTACGTACAGTCATTACGTTTCTAATATGGCATAAATTAATAAATTGAAATATAATATTGATAATAAAATTATAAAAATTAATGTATTTATACAGTGGACAAGGTACATTCCTGGTCTGTCCTCAGCTGGATCAGATTCCGGGAATCGCAGCACTAACAACGTAAGATATATATATATATATATATATATATATATATATATATTCTCTTCTTGACATATCTTTCAATTTAAATATATCGCTAATTAATTAAGCTATTTTTTGTTGATGTTTATTTATTTATTTTTAATTAATTTGTGGGTTGAAGCAGTTGGGTTGATTTGCGTGTCACATTGATGCTTTGAAGGGGTCGGATTTTGCAGGAATGAACATCCTGGCCATGTGCTGCCAAAACCCCAAGAAGCCATGACAATTGACATGCATTGAGATTATCGATCATCATCATCAGCTGCTACCACCACTCATATATACATTAATTAATAATTTCAGCTTGCATGTAACTTATCAATTAAGTACTTATTTAATTACTCATTTGTGTGGCAACTTTGAGTACTTCCTACGTTTTGTTTGCACTAATATTTGGGTCATTTCGATTAGGGTTTTGTGTAATATCAACTATATATATTCTATCATTTTTCCTGGTATTACTATTATTGGAGGTTTTTGTTAATGAACCTGATAAAGAGTTTCATTATTTTTGTTGTTGTTTATATTAGTCATAATTATATCAAGGTGTGACTCTTTTAGCATCGGAAAAAAAAAACCATTATATTCAGTGAGTGAAATCGAATAACCCAATTAAACCAGTCTATTTGAAAGTTTAGCACGTGCTAGTTGAAACAAGTGAAATTAAATGGTATAACTATTGGCAATCAGAGGTTCCACGACCAGAACTTCAATCCAACAAGCAGAGCAAGAACAGGTACGATCGTCTTTCTAATCAAACTTCTAGTTGAATTGAAAGTTTGAATCGGGATTAGCTCGTGGTGCACTTCAATTACTTCTTCTATTTTGTGTTTACTAAAATTGGATTGAAATCTATGATGATTGAGTGATGATCACTATTATGATCAGTGCACCCTAATTGTTCAATGAAATGCTTGATATGCATTTTTTTTATGTAAAATCACTCAGTTATAATTGAGATTTCTCATACATTCATTGTATTGAATTCAATCGCGCGCATGCGCGCGCACACACACACACACAATAGTGTAGTATATAGACTCACCTTGTTCCTCACCAAAATTCTTGAGGACAAACCTTAACCAAATTGCATGAGTTATAGCCTCAACTGCACTTACATAGTCGGCTTCTGCTGTGGACAAATCCACACTATTTTGTTTCACAAATGCCCAAGAGAACACACTACTCCCTATAGTCAAGGCATAACCCAAGGTACTTCTCATGTGATTTTCTGAACCTCGCTAGTCGCTGTTACAGAACCTAATCAGTATAGATACCTTCCTTTTAACATATTATATCCCATAGTGTTTGGTAATCAAACACGAAGGTTTGAAGAAAAAGAAGGAGGTAGAATCGGGATGATTGAAGAAATAAGGAAGAAGATGAGAGAAACAGTAGTGATCTCTATTGAAGGATTGTTTTACTTGATTTCATACAACACAATCTCTTGACATCACTATTTCATAATCTGAACTATATACTCGATCTTAATACACAAGCTTTGATTGGAGGCTAAGAAATCGTAACAAACAGCTAACTAACAGCTCACTCAATTAACTAACTCTTAACAGATCTTTATGAGCTGGCCATACATCTGCAATTATCAGCTGCATTGCAGTATCATTGAGCTATGATGCAGATCCATAAATATGTGTTTGATTGAATTCCCTACACTGTTAACATCCCTTGCAAGCTGATGAAGAAGATGCTTCGAGCATTAAATTGGAAGAGTGCAGGTAGAAAAGGTCATCAGATAAAGCCTTGGTAAAAATGTCTGCAATTTGATCACCTGAGGGAATGTGCCGAACATTCAGATCACTTCGAATTACTTTTTCTCTCACAAAGTGATAATCTATCTCAATGTGTTTTACTCGAGAATGGAAGATTAGATTAGCACACATACTTGTGGAAAAGGTACTGTCACAGTAGATTAGAGGAGGTTTAAGAAGTGGAATGTGTAGAGCACATAAGAGCTTTCTGATCCAGGAAATTGGATTTTCACCAAAATAGACAACAACTCCTGTAGTGGATCGTCTGTCATTGGGATCTCCTGCCCAATCTGCATCAGTGTAAGCAATCAAATCCAGGGAACCAAACTTAAAAATGATTTCATGATGAGGAGTAACCTTGAGTTACCTCAGAATGCCTTTAACAGCCATAAAGTGAGAATCTGAGGTAGATGACAGACTTGATTCACAGAGAAGACTATATCAGGTCTTGTGAAGGTCAGATACTGCAGGGCACCTACAATGCTCCTGTAATTGGTTGGATTGCTGTAAAGAGGACCAACATCCTTCTTCAGTCTTGAATCAGGAACACTTGGTGTTTCTACAACAGAGCTGTCCAACATTGAATTCTTAGGTAGCAGACCAGTGATATACTTTGATTGAGAGATAAAAAGACCAATGGAAGTGTAGTCAATCTGGAGTCCTAGGAAGTAGTGAAGTTTACCAAGATCCTTTATATCAAACACATCAGTTAAGGATGAGACCACTTTAGAGATAGCATTATCATTGATTCCTGTAATGATGATGTCATCTACATACAACAATAGAACAACTAGAGCAGAGGTGGTTTGTTTGACAAAGAGAGAAGAACCTGCCCAAGTAGTTTGAAAGCCTAACTCAGGAAGAAAACTTGTGAACTTTTCATTTCATGCTCGAGGGGCCTGTTTGAGGCCATAGAGGGACTTTTGTAATTTGCGCACATAATCAGGGTGCTTAGGATCTTCAAAACCTGGCGGTTGAGACATATAGACTTCCTCCCTAAGTTCACCATGTAAGAAGGCATTCTTAACATCTAGTTTTCTAAGATTCCACTGAAATTGAGTAGCCAAAGCAAGCACTAATCTGACAGTAGTGGTTTTAACCATTGAACTAAATGTTTCACTGTAATCAAGTCCCTTCTCCTAACTAAAACCTTTGGCAACTAACCTTAATTTACGCCTTGTAACAGTACCATCTGAGTTCTTAATTTTGTACACCCACTTACATCCAACTAGATTCTTTGAAGATGGAAAAGGAACCAGGGTCAAAGTTTCTTGGCTATAGACCTGACAGTAGTGGTTTTAACCACTGGACTGAATGTTTCACTATAATCAAGTCCCTCATCCTGAATAAAACCTTTGGAAACTAACCTTGCTTTATGTCTTGCAACGGTACCATATGAGTTCTTCTTAATTATGTACACCCACTTACATCCAACCAGATTCTTTGAAGATGGAAGAGGAATCAGGGTCCAAGTTTCTTGGCTATAGAGTGCATTCATCTTTTCCTGCATTGCTTGTTGCCATATGAGGATTGTGGATCCTGTCTTGAAGGTGGTAGGTTCAACTTGAGTGAAATCAGTGTCATGAGAAGAAGAATAAGTAGATAGTAGAGCTCTAGGCTTAACAATCCCACTTTTGGACCTTGTTTGCATTGGATGCATGTTAACACCTGTGATTAGTATAACAACCTCTAGCAGTTGAGGTTGAAAGTCAGTATCTATATTGTTGCTAGGATGCACAGATAAGGATTTAGGTTTTGTAAGTTCATGAGGAGTTTACTTGACTTTCTGTCAAGTTGTGTGAAGGAACATGTGAGTTTGAAAGTGATGCAGAGGAAGGGTGTACCTCTTTATCTTCATCATGAACAAAATTCACAGGGGTCTGAGTGGACTGAGTAGGAGCAGGATGATGAGTGAACTGGGGAAGAGTAGGATGAAGTTGAAATAAGGAAGGAAAGACAGAACAGTGTAGTTCTGAGATATGATAGTTTGAGATGAGAGATTGAGACTAGAGTAGGGAAATTGATTCTCATCAAACAAAACATGCCTAGAAATAAAGTTTCTTTTTTACACAGGATCATGACATATGTATCCTTTATATTTTCCAGCATAACCAAGAAAGATGCATTTTTTTTGTTTTAGGTTGTAACTTGGTATTGTTGTATGGAAAAAGTAGAGGAAAGCAAGAACAACCAAAAACTTTCAAATGAGTTATGAGAAGTAATGTATTGAATAAGGATTCAAAAAGAGATTTCATATTAAGGATAGGACATGACATTCTATTAATAAGACAGGTTGTTGTTGCAGAAGCATGAAACCAGAATTTAGCAGGTAGTTTTGAAGTTTGAAATAAGGTAATGGCTGTTTCTAGTATGTGTCTATGTTTCCTTTCTGCAAAGCCATTTTGTTCTAGTGTATAAGGATAAGATATGTGATGTGTTATTCCCTTACTAGATAGGAAAGTTTGAAGAGCCTGACTCATGTATTCACCCCCTCAATCACTTTGAAGAGTTTTGATTGAGATAGAAAATTGATTGGAAACATAAGAATATAAATGAACAAAAATGGAGTGAAATTCTGATTTATTTTTCATTGGAAATATCCAAGTAAAACGTGTACATTCATCAACTAGATTAACATAGTATCTAAACCCTTCAAGTGAGGTAGTGGGAAATGGTCCCCATACATCTGAGTGTACAATCTCAAAAGGAAATGAGGATTTAGAACTAGAACTTGGGAAAGGCTGTTTAGACAACTTTCCTTCAAGACAAGATTCACAGAAATTTTGAGAGGAGTCTTTAGAGTGTAGGATTTGTGCTTTATTCAAGACACATGTCACAATCTGATTTGAAGGGTGCCCTAACCTTCTGTGCCATAGCTGGATTTGTGTTTTTTTCCCAAGAAAAGCAATTTGAGGATGTGTTTGAGCTGGGGAAGTGAGAGGAAAAGGAAGTGGATAGAGGCCATTTCTACTCAGTTCTTGGAAGAGTGTTGTCCCTGTGATTCTGTCCTGTATGAGAAAGGTTGAATCATCACAAACAAAACGACAATGATTATTTTTGCATAATTTGTTAACAGAAAGCAGATTAGCAGATATATGTGGGACAAGAAGAACTTCAGGTAAAACAAAACAATGAGGTGTAGGTTGAGTGGTGACAAGTATGGATTATCCAACATGTGCCACTTTCAAACCTGTGCCTCCAGTAGTGGTGATGTCATCAGTAGAATTAGATGGATATGGCCTTTGAATCTGGGAAATTTCAGATGTCATGTGTGTTGTAGCTCCAGTGTCAGCAATCTAGTACACTTGTTGCTGAGAAGAGAAGGGACCTTGAGCACTCATGGCAGTGAGATTCTATGGTGGTGGTGAACCCTGAAAAGAGTAGTTCCCTTTGTGATAGCAGTTAAGGGCTGAGCGACCAAAGTTCCAGAAAATTTGGCATTGCTCGCCTTCTCCATTATGACTTGGATCATTTTGATGCTTGTGGTAGCAATTAGCAGCAGTGTGACCTTTCCTTCCACATATTTGACAGATAGGAGATAGGAAGAACTGTTGTTGATTTGGTGCTCTTAGAATACCAGCACTGTTCTTGTTGTGATGGATGTTATTCCAAGATCTAGAACCATTGTTATTATTACTGGGATTCCATTTTCCTTTGTTCATGCCTTTGTAACCATTACCCTTTTAACTAGTGTTGAAACTGTTGCTATTTTGATGATATCCTCCATTGAATTCGTACTGCTGAAAATTATCAGAGAACTGTGGATATTGACCTTGATTAGTAGATATGTTTTGTTCAGGTTGAAAACTGGTTTGAGGTGACTGTGATGTACTTGGATTGATAGTGAATGAATTTGAGGGAAAAGGAGTTGGAGGAACCAATCTCAGGCACAAGTTGTGTAGGATCAGAACCAGAATTCTTGGTGGCATTTAAGGTTGAGAGAAAATTGTGTTCAGCAGACTACTCAATGACAGATTCTTCAACTAGAAGTTGGGACCTGAAATCCTTAAGGCTAATTGAACTCTCTCTACCATGAATAACACACTTGAAAGTGTTGAATTCTACAGGTAGACCCCTTAAGCAAGTATCACAATGTCATCATCACCAAAGACAACATTGCAAGACTCAAAAAGATCCCTTGAATCTTTAATTCTCTGCAAATATTGAGTCATATTCTCCGATCCTTTCTTGATGATTTTCATCTGGAAAATTGAAGCCTTTGTTGAGGAGGCAAACCTGTCTCTAAGGCTGAGCCACATTTCTTGAGCACTCTTGCACCCAATAATACAAGAAATGGCAGCAGGAGACAATGTTGAAGTGATAAGTTGCATTAGTGCTTGATCATGCATTTTCCAGACCAGGTATTCATTAGAAGGAAGCGAAGAATTTTGTGCAGCAGGTTCAGATGACATACGATCAGGACATCATTGAGTACCATCAACAAACCTAATGATGTTGTTGACATTCAGCATCAGATCCATTTGAAAATTCCATGTGATGAAGTTGTGATCATCTAATTTGACTGTGACAGGATTTCCAATTGTTGGAATGAGAGAGGCAATTGGGGATTGAAGAATTTGAAGTTGTGAAGCAGTAACCATAGCTCTGCACTGTTATGGTGTAGGCTTAAACATATATTTGAGAGAGACAAAATCACAAGCACATAGAGTGCACTGTTTGACAAAGAGGTTTAAGAAAGAAGAATCAAGAATAATAGGAACCACGATTATGAGAAATTAGATACAAGGAAGAAGATGAGAGAAACAGTAGTGATCTCTATTGAAGGATTGATTTACTTGATTTCATACAACACAATCTCTTGACATCACTATTTCATAATCTGAACTATATACTCGATCTTAATCCACAAGCTTTGCTTGGAGGCTAAGAAACTATAACAAACAGCTCACTCAATTAACTAACTCTTAACAGATCTTTATGAGCTGGCCATACATCTGCAATGATCAGCTACATTGCAGTATCATTGAGATATGATGCAGATCCATAAATCTGTGTTTGACTGAATTCCATACCTCATAACTCGAGTGTCCCTTGAACATACCTCATAACTCGATCTCTTAGTTGTCCCATAGTATTTGCTTTTATGATCACACATAAATCTTGACAGTAGGTTAGTTGAGTACATAATGTTTGGTTTGGTTGCTATTAAGTATAACAGACTTTCTATTATCTTCATGCAGAGCTACTCATCAGCAGGTTCGCTCCCATATTCATTCCTTAGCTTATCTCTTAGAACCAGTGGAGTACTTACTGGTTTACAATCCCTACGACCAAACCTTTCAAGCAAAGCAGAAGCATACTACCTTTGATGGCTGAAAATGCTTCTGTCATTCTGTATGACTCACATTCTCATAAAATGATGCAACAAGCCAAAATCAGGCATTCATACTTGTTCGTCATATTAGTTTTGAACTCTTCCATTAGAACTATACTAGAACCATTGTAGACAATGTCATCTATATAGATCGAGACAATTAGGATTCCTCCACCATTAGTTGTCTTCACAAACAAAGTAGCTTCACTAGATCACTTTATATACTCAAATTGAGATAGAAAGGAATCTATATCTCCATACCAGGCTTTGAGAGCTTGTTCCAACCCATACAACGTCTTCTTGAGTTCTTGAGTTCTTGAGTTTGTATACTTTCCCTTCCTTTTCCTAAACTGCATACCTTTCATGATGGTCTATGTAGATTTCTTCTTCTAGGATCCCATACAGGGCATACTTCATATCCAGTTGATACAGCTTCCAACTTCTTTGAGTTGTAAGGGAAATGAGTGTCTTGATGGTATATAACCTTGTTATTAGAGAAAAGGTATCATTGAAGTCGATTTTAGGCTTCTGTGCATACCCTTTAGCGACAAGCCTTTCCTTGTGTTTCTAAATTGAGCCACATAAGTTCAATTTTGACTTATATGGTTATACTCCCATTGAACCCCAATTATTAGCTTATCCATGGGTCTGTCTACCAGATCCTAGGTTTGATTCTTGTGTATCATTTCTAATTCTACTTCCATTGTTGTTTTCAAAACTTGATCCTTAGTTGCTTCCATATAAGTTTCAAGCTCAATAATAAACATATGACTTTGAGCATAAATGTCATTGATACTTTTGTATCTCACTAGAGTACTTGAGGATTCTAGTCAGATTGTGCTTCCGTAATCTGGGGTTGACTTTCTTATGATGTAGCTACTGCATTCTTAGTTTGAGACATCTATATAATCAATTCCATATATAACTCAGGGGAATTAATCCACCCTCATTATGCTTTACTATATTCCAATTCCACTCATCAAATATTACAATCGTAAATTTTACCATCTTGACGGATTGCAAGTTGAAGATTTTGTAACCCTTTTCACAACTACCATATCCCATGAATACACACTTGGTACTTTTCTTATCTAGATTATGTCTAAGCTAACTAGATATATGAGAATAACATATATAACCAAACATCTTTGGATGCTTAACCCTTGGTCTTCTTCCATTAAACTGTTTAAAAGGTGTTTATCATTAACAGCTATAGTAGGACATTGATTCTGCAAGTACACATATGTATTTATAGCTTCTCTATAACGACCCGTCCCAAATTCTTGGGATTAATTAAGACTTAATTATGGATTAATGTAACGACCCATCCTGAATTTCAGGATTAGATTAGTGACTAATCACGATTAGTGAGGCTAATCCGTGATTAGTGGGCGAAATCGGACGAACGATGCAAAATGACCGTTTTGCCCCTAGACGTGGGTAAAATGTTGACTTTTTGTTTATGCGGTAAAATGGACTTCGACCGATGACCGTGACATAGTTCGTGACGTCACGAGTTCATAGATAGGTGGCACGTTCAATTCCGACATTCGAGGAAGAAGTTATGACGTTCGGAAGTTTAAGGGCATTTTGGTAATTATGGTTAAAAAGGGAAAAATGTTGACTTTTGGACTAGGAGGTCCGATGGCCGAGGACCGAGGACTGTTACGTAGATCGGGATGATACGAATCCATAGACAGGCGGCACGTTGAAATCGGTCTTCGAACGGGAGAGTTATGGGTCACAGAAGTTCGATTTCACTATGCACATACTTCGAGGCGATGATGATTTGGCAATATCTGATTGGCCAGATATTTTGTGGATCTACATAATTAAATATTATTATAACTAATATTTTATAATTAATCTTTCCAACATTAAATCCTAACCATCCATCTAACTTAATCTCTCAAATCCTCACCATCCATTATTTCCTCTCTCATCAGACAACATCAAATATCATTCTTCTTCTTTGTTTTTCCTCACAAACCCGAACCCCCCCATATTTGTTCATCCTCCATTCTTCTCTCGTAAACACAAACTCACATACCACCACACCTCACCATCCATTATCTGAGCCGTGTGTGACCGTGAGAGAGTGTGAGGATAAGGCCAATGACAAGGACGACGGTGGCCCACGGCGGGGAGCTCAACCGTGAGGTAAAAATATTAAAAAATTCAAAATTCGGTTTTATTGGGTTTTAATCGAAACTAACATCTAGGTTATGTTTCTGGGGACTCTAGGAGACTACTAGGATTTTTTTCGAGGGATAGAGCGGCTGGGAAGGACGGCGAACAGCGGAGGAAGTCGCCGTCGCCATTGTTGAACTTGGAAGGTACGGTTTCACGGCTTTTTCTATGTTATTAATAGCTAAACTAATAGTAAATAAGGTTAGGATGATATAGGGATTAAAAGGGAACAAAATGGACCGAAAATAGTTGAGTTTAGGGGTTGAACCGATCCAGACCGGTCGGCCGGTCCAGAACCAGTCGAACCCGGTTCGGCTGGAGGTGAGTGACGATGAACAGTGCGGCGAGTGATCTCACGCGCAGTACATTCTCTGGGCGCGTGGGGGCGCGTGCCTCATATTTTGGGAATGACTTCAACACGTGAAATCTTCTATTCGATGTAACGAATATTTTGGGACTAGTTTCGTGTCGATCGGACACCGTCTCGATAATGTTCGGGGCATCAGAAGGTTTAGGTTCGGGATTTAAAATAGTTTAAAATTCCAAAAAATTATGGGGCTTTAGTGGGAGGTTAATTAAGTAGTTAGTAACCTTTTATTATGATTTGGACAGGTTTAGGAGTCCCGGTGACGGTGATTAACTCGGGAAAGCCGTATGACATGCATATCGAGGCGGCAGCTCGGACGGTCTGTGAGTGGACCTTTTTTTCTAAATTGGTGCATGCATAAATGTTTATTATATGTTTTAATATACGTTTGGTGATGCCATGAGTGCATTTGGATGTGTGGTTACGTATTGGTACATATTTCGAGGTTTTGGCCTTATACGGTGCCTATACGGGTCTGTATTTCTTTGATGGTCTAAATGAAATGGATTTGGATTTCCAAAAGGATAAACTCGGGTATGAGACCCATTTGGTGTTGTCTCGGGCATATGACACTATTGATGGCCTACGGGACTGAATCGTGGTCGCAGTGAGTGCTATGTGCACGACGATCGACGATACGACGCTCGCCTCCGGATTGGGATGTGTTCCTTCCAGAGAGGTTACGATGCATGATCTGTTGTCCGGTAGCCGATAGAGGCTCGACTTCGGAGTGCTAACGGTTCAGGATATTCATAGGGGATGAATGCACCATGATCTTATGGTGGTCGTGTCGGTTGATACGTTCACGGTGACATACCAGGATTGAGGGCGGTCCTGGATGGATGGTTACACGCATCACTACGATCGGAGTCGTGACTGACCCTTAGATATCAGGCACGATGCCCAGCTGATGTCATATGTTCGGGCACGAGACCTAGTTACTTTATGGTTATGATTTTGGGTCAGGGACCCTAGATGGATTTCCAAGTTCATGGCGATTTATGGGAACCGGCATGAACCCTAGAAAGGTTATTGTGGTACATGAAGGTTTATGGGAATCAGGCATGGAGAATGTTTTCTATATATATATATATATATATATATGACTGGCATGGATATTATGGATCATGATGGTACAGAGGGACCAGGCATGAATGTGTATGTTATATGTATATATATATATATGTTCATATACCTTCCTTTATTTCTATTATCTCCTCCGGGGAGGGTCGTTGGCCTAGGTGGACCCCGGAGTAGTCACGGAGCACCGACTGAGTGGAGTCGCCCCCCAGTTGGGTTCCGTACTCGCAGGAAGGCATGGATCATAACCTCAGGACGGGTCATTGGTCTACGGACATTGACCTTGGACTCTGAGAGACTTGGGTTTGAGACCCCGGGTAGCACGCGCGTAGCTTTAGAAACCGTGATAGGATTGGTTGTGTGAATTATATGTATATATTATGTATATGATATGAGATATGAAATATGATGTGTGATGGATACAGGTTTTGGGCAGTGGCCCGTGTACTTGGTATCTTTATGATTTAGGCTGAGTCCCGCATGGATTTGGGCAGTGGCCCGTATGATTGGTTCTTTCAGTTATGGTTTTGGGCTTAGTTCCCACCTATGGTTCATTTGGTTAAACGGTTTTCAAATGCATGCAGGCTTTTTAGTGAAGGGTACAAATGTTTTCGTTAAAATGTTTTTATAAACTGGTTGTTTTGTCCACTCACAGCTTTTAATGTTTTGACTGCCCTTCAGGTTGACAGCGGATGTGGACTGTAGCAGAGACCGAGATATCACATACCTCCTCTGGATCCTGGCGTACTCTGATAGCCCGAGAGGGCAAAGGTCGGAAATATCCTTTGTCTGACACTTTGTGTCAGACGGTAGCAGGGTCATCTCGCATTAATCCAGGGGGATTGGGATGGGTCCTGTCAATTAACATGACTAATCCCTGATTAGTCGAGGATTATCGGACGTTCAGGGCGAAATTACGATTTTGCCCCTAAACGAGGGTAAAAAGTTAACTTTTGACTCGGGAGGTCCAATGCATGAGGACCGAGGACTATTACATAGATCGGGTAGATACGAATTCGTAGACAGACGACATGTCAAAAATGGAAATTCGATGAAAAATTTACCGGTCACGGAAGTTCCGAGGAACTATTGCACGTTTTATGAGACATGTGACATTTGTCACTTAGTGGGCCCCATAAATTTTGTTTCTAGCCCATTGCCCATTATGATTACATACATGCATATCACCCCATTTCATCCTCATCGAATTTTCACCCGATCTCACCCGAAAACTACTCACCACAACCCACCCCAACCTTCACAAACCATCATCTCTATTGTTGACCTGGACGGGGAAGTGAGAGAGCTGGCTGGGTGAGGACAGAGCCGTCGTGGATGGCGGTGGAGCCATGGGAGGAAGGTAAAAATCCGATAAGCCTCCTTTGCGATTTCAAATTCGAATTTTTGATTAGGACACTAGGGGTGTGTTTTGATGCCAGAGATGGCTTCTCCGAGCTCATGTGAGTGTGTAGGAATGAAACCGGGGGGATTTGGGATGGGTCCTGTCAGCGTGGTATCAGAGCATAGGATTGCTTATCAGAGCGAGGTTGTCTCTATTCGAGCAACAACGGAGCTCTTGGAGTGATGCGCAGGTCGAGGATGTGATGTCTCAATGGGCTACAGTTCGTGGTCAACCTGATAGTTGGGATGCCGGTACGATAGTTAGTAGGATTGAATCGTGGAATGTCTTGGTTCGACATTTGATGCCGGGGTTGCCATAGTTCTGTCGTGGATGATAATGTGGGACCCTACGGAAGGGATGAACGTAACAGTACGTTAGAGCTTTGATCGTTAGACGATTAGTTGGGATCGTCTTTCACGATGTTGTAAGCTCAGTTTGACAATAGTTCGGTGTTGTGACCATTAGATGGTCGAATTTTGTTTAGTTGGTGGATATGCTGATGCGAGCAGCCGGGTTCGAGGAATCATAGTTGAACTTACGGTAGGATTTGATTGACGTATTTACGATGACTAGACCGACCGACGGTCATGTTTGGACATATTTGATCATGTTTGGTCATGTCATGTAGGTCATGTTCGGTCATGTTCGGTCTAGTCATGTTAGCTTGTGATGGGACTGCACTTTGGAGTCGAGGTTGTAGTAATCAGTTAGCCTTAGTTGGTTGTCGTGCTACTTTAACTGTGATGGATTATTGGTGCAGCTAAGGTCATGGGAGACCTAGTAGACGACACTGGTTTAGTCGAGTTACGACACTGGTTGAGTCGAGTTACGACTGGTTGGAGATTGGTTGGACAAGTTACCAGGGTTGGTACTTGTCGATGGAATCCCGGAGTGAGGATACAGAGTAGTTTGTACGGGCGTTTGATTCCGTTGGATGCGAGTCTTGATAGTGATGCCTAGTGGTTTGGTCTGCACGAGTTGTGGTAGGCACGACTACCGAGAGTGGTTGTAGTTACTGTTGTTGGGAATCGGGGACGTTCAAGGAACGTTTCCTTTTCTCGTATGAGTTTTCAGGATGACTGTACCCAGAGTTGTTGGGAACGACGGAGGCAGAGTTTCTCCAAAACGAGCAGAGGTTCGAGGTCGTCGCTTGGTATGAGCGGAGATCCAGCGTTGTCCGATTTGCACACTGTGTGCTAGTGTGGATGCTTGTGTGCTGGTACGAGTGCTGGTGCTGGTACCGGTGATCGTGATGACGATGAGTTACGAGTTGGGATGCGACTCCATCTAGATGGGCATATGTTCGGTATCTGTGGTTTGGGAGTAGATTGCAGATAGTTAGGAGACACGTGGTTGATGTCCAAGTGTGTTGGTTTCGACGTGGTTGGAACTTCAGAATCGCGAGAGATTGCGATTGAGGTGACGAGAGGAATACGGGTTTTCCGCTTTGGTAATGAGTGATTTGAAGTCATCAGGGTGACTTCTCAGGTTCTTCCGTGGTGGATGATAGATGATATTGATGATGTAGATGTTGTTGGTTGCCACTAGTACACTGATCGTGTATTGGTTGGTGGACCCGTGATTTGTCTTGGGTCATCAGGTGGAGTGAGTATATTGAAGTTAGGTGACTGAGATGTCTCACTTTCTGTTTGGTGGCAGAAGACGTTGGGTTACATGGCGTGTTGAGTGCAGCGAGTTTTATTTGCATTCACGTATGATGAGTTTTGTTGTCATTATCTTGGATCATCTTTGGTTAGTGAAGTGTTTAGTAACAGATTAGCTAAGTTAATCGGTAGTTAGTGGGTTCCTGTTGGACCGTTATCGCAGAACGATGATTTTTCCCTTGGAATGGGCAAAATGTTGACTTTTAGTTCGGACGGTCAATTGGGCATTGACCGATGACCGTGACGTAGTTTGGGATGTCACGAGTTCGTAGACAGGTGGCACGCCCGATTCCGACATCCGAGGAGGAAGTTATGATGTTCGAAAGGTTGAGGGCACTTTCGTAATTTGGTTAAAATAAGGGAAAAAGTTGACTTTTTGCACGACAAGGATTTCACCCGTAGACCGAGGACCGTTAGGTAGATCTCGTCGTCCTGAGTACAACGACAGACGACATGCCTTCATCTGACGTAGGACGAGTGAGATACGGGTCTAGAACGACGAAGGGTAAAATTGTAAATTGGACCCACGGGGGGTATTTTGATCTTTTTGCACATTGTTTTATTGAACTGTTTGCTAAATTATACCTTATTTTTGTCCACTCACAGCATTTTCGTGTTTTCGATACCCTCCAGGTTATTGCGGTATGAGCTGTTAGTTGAGAAAGACGGAGACATTACATGCGCGATCCACAGTAGCTCGGCACACTCTGGGAAGTCCGTAAGCTTCGGTACGGTTGGTTCGAAAATCCCTTGTCCGACTTACGTGTCACATGGAGGTTGGACGTCAGTTTAGCCTTCGTGTCATGCGTAAGTTAGACGGGAGTGGGATTTAGCCCTTAATCCCGGGGGATTAGGGTGGGTCCTGACAGGGAAGGACGGCGAACGGCGGAGGAAGTCGCCGTCGCCACTGTTGAACTTGGAAGGTACGGTTTCACGGCTTTTTCTATGTTTTTAATAGCTAAACTAATAGGAAACAAGGTTAGGATAATATAGGGATTAAAAGGGAACAAAATGGAACGAAAATAGTTAAGTTTTGGGGTTGAACCGATCCAGACCGGTCGGCCGATCCAGAACCAGTCGAACCCGGTTCGGCTGGAGGTGAGTGACGATGAACAGTGCGGCGCATGATCTCACGTGCACCACATTCTCTGGGCGCGTGGAGGTGCGTGCCTCATATTTTGGAATTGACTTATACACAGGGCAACCTCATTCCTACAACAAATACTAATTTCAGTATCCACAACTGTCACCCCCTCAGCGATCCCAGATGCTGGTAAGGTCACGACATGATAACATCTCGCCGCAAAGCAACTTGCGGTCACACTAACCACCAACTCACTCAATCAGATGGTGCAACTGGAACACATTGAACACCAGCCTAGCAGTGATCACACAACTCAACACTAGTGTTACACTAGCCAACCATGGCTAAGAGCACCTGCTCAAACAATCACTGAAATCATCAGAATCACCTTGCCCCGTGCATCGTGTTCAATGTCCAGTTCACGTTCACAACCAAAAACCAATGGTATCGGAACTAAGCCAAATACCAACACGTTCATCGACACATCATTGGTACAACCCATGTACCGTCACTAAGTATCAAGTACCTCATCCATACGATACAGCAAATCGTATACTAAGCATGATCCTACCGCTGGACCCCAGTAGTCCAAATGATCAAATACCACGTATTACTCCAATCCCATGGAGTTCCATTAATAACAGGATTCCACTGATCCTCACGTTATCAAAAAATTGAACTCTCTCAGTTCAGTATATCGGCTACCTCACTAGCCGTACACCCGACCCGACTACAAGGTCGAAATCTCAAAGTCTCCTGACTAACACTGTCACATACAATAGGCCTTTCTGTTTATCATCCTTTGTCATTCTTGATAGTCGCCCTTTCCAGAAGTATGACCTTAGGCTACTCGACCCATAGATCAATATGGTCGATCCCAAACCAGGTAGGGAAAAGTAAAAAGCCTGAGGGTTTAGCTAGCATCGACAATTCTTGTCCAATGCTGCCCAAAAACACCTCGCCAAATCACAACTCTCAAAATGACACATCAACGTGTCCATAGGAAAGAACGTCTAGCTCTCCCGGGATTCATACCAACCCCGGCCACTACTAACACTAAGAATTTTTCTCCTAGGGTAGTCAACACATCCATCGAGCACATCACATGCCCATCCATAGATGAAGGCACACTAACACATTAACATGACCAACCCAATTGTGGTCAGAAAACCCTGCCTCAACAACTCACAGTCAAAACCGGCTCATCCGGAGCCCTCAAATCACATCAGGACTCATCCCGAATCCTAAACCAACTCCTGACTCCTACTGAGTCCAAGTCCAAAACTCGACTGAAGTCAATGCCACCACTGGCATATCCGGTCACCTAGAAAATACCCCTAGGTAAACCACATCCTCTCCTAAACACAAAACCATTTCCGGACTTCCTCTGAGTCCAATACAATATCCAAACCCATCATCAGGTCAAGTTTATTCTGGGCCCAACATGCCCATCCACAAACCAAACCGTTAACGAAAACAACCATCCGGACCCACTCTAGTCCGACACAATTAGAACACAAGATACAATATTACAACACAAGTGTACAATACAAACTATTTACAAAGTAGCATGAAACCAAGTATCAATACATTTATTTTGAACTACTGTCAAGTCGATCGGGGCAGTTCCTTCGCAAATGTCCAAGTTTCCTACAAAAGTGACAAGTGGCAATGCTGAGGCGACTTGCCCCACCACGCCGCTTACCTGTCGACTGGGTTGAAGTTCCATTCGAATGAACACCCGCCGAGGGTCGCGACACAAAAGAATGAAGGCTAACACGCTTCGATGTTTCCTGACTTATCTGTTCAGTATCCTGAGTCTCTCAGCGTCGTCCAGAGCTCAAAGGTTGTTCCGGCACAGGCAAAATAGTAGCCTCCACTCGGATAGCAGCATCCGATAATTCCCTCAGGGTAGAATACAAGCCCACAGTCACAGCACCTCATATCCCGTTCCTCAATCCCTGCTCAAACCTTCGACACTTATCCTCCTCGGTAGCCACATACAGAGGAGCGAAACTAGATAAATGCAAAAATTGTTGTTCATAATCGACCACTGACAGATTCCCTTGCTGCAATTGGAGAAACTCAACCTCCTTAGCGTTCCGAATTGAGCGAGGATAAAACTGATCTAAAAATCGCTCTCGGAATGCATCCCATGCCAAGGTACGGGCATCCTAGCCAGTCAACTGTAAACTATGCCACCATCTGTAGGCATAGCCATCTAGAAGAAAAGTGGCTAAGGGCACCATGTCCTCCGGGGGACATATCATGACCTCAAAAATCCTTTCCAATCGAGTAATCCAATCTTCGGCACCATCCGGGCCAGAATCACCACGAAACACAGTGGCTCCTAACCGTCGAGCTCGCTCAATATCTGGACCTTCGCTAACACTATTCTCATCCCTCCTATCTTTAGGCCGTGTACGGGACGCACGACTCGGAGGCATGACGTAACAGCAGAAATCGATAACCAAATGCTCTGATACCACTTTGACAGGACCCGTCCCAACTGGACGTCAAAAATCGTGCCCGGTCCTGCTCCCGTCTGACAAGTCAACCAAAGGCCCGAAACTACCCTTCAGTGCTTGCCAGACAAGGGATGTTTGCGCTGATTTCTGCTACTGCCACTGCCTCACGATCAGTCCCGAACATCGTACCACGGCCTGGAGGGTCACAAAACAGAAAAGGTGTGAGTGGACAAAAATGACTTCTGATAAAAACATTTGCCAAAATTACAATCTTACCCTCCAATTTTCACAAACTTGCATGCATATCGTAAAACATGAGTAACAGTATGAAATCATTCAAGTATGAACAGTGGACCGTTAAAATCAAAACATATTTTCCCATGGTCCGTAAAACTCATGTTCACAAAATCAGTTCATGTTATAAAACATCAAATCCCGGCTCTCAAGCCAAAACATGTGAAAACATAAGCACCTGGCCACAAAGATCAAAAACTCGTACTCAATACCAGTACGTCATCACAAACAACATCAATCAGCACTAATCACAAGTGCACAATAAATATATCCATCCAATCAATCCGCACTACTCACAAGTGCACAAGCAAACCATCAACTGCACTACTCACAAGTGCGGCACTACGCGTAGGCCAATATCCAGTCACTCTCTTGGGAACAGACACCTCTGGGCTCAACCCCTGGGCTCAGTCACCTCTGGGCGAACACATCCCCAGGCTCAGACCCATCCGAGTGGTACATCCAGGCTCAGTCTCATCCGAGAAGCTGACTACCATAGGATCAACTCCCGATCCTACAATCACATCCCCCAAGCTCCGGTCGTCTGGGTAATCCCCCCAAGCTCCGACCGTCTGGGAATTTCACAATCACAATGAAAACCATCTCGGGAATTACATCCCAAAACATTTCAATCAAATCTTGTCTTCATACAAAGTCAAGATCATTCCGGACTGGGTCTCAAGCCCCAAAATACCGTTTACACATAAACCGTTAAAATCACATTTTAAAACATTAAAATAATCCAGAAATCATCGTTGACTCACCAACTAAGTCAAAATATCATTTTAGAAATCACTTAGACTCCGGGCCTAGCCCAAAACATCATTTGCACGTTCCTCGTAAAACGTGCCCGAAAGACTGATTAAAATAATCATAAAATCACAATAAATCATACAAAATCATCAAATTCACAAGTGACTCCAATCCGAGTCAAAATCAATATTCACTTGGGTTCTCACGCCCAAAATAGCATTATCACGCAAATCTATGCGTTGCAACCTCCGTTGCCATTTTCACGTAAATCCACAAAATTGACCCTTGACTCATTCCCGAGTCACAACATCATTTTTCAATCCATGACTCATAATCCGAGTCCAAACATTATTTTCAATCAAATTCAATACCGGACTCATAACCCGAGTCCAAACATCATTTTTAACCAAATTCATAATTTCTCGAAAATCGTGCCAAATATAATAATATAATAATCCATAAAATCGAGAAATCACCGGATTGAAACGTCAATCATGCCAAAGCATATAAAATCATATAATAAGGCATTTAAATCATATATACATGCATCACAGTTAGAAAACAAAGTCCACTCACACACACCGTTCAAAACGGTTCGTTTCCGAGCTGCATGTTTTTCCGTAAATTCTGGAAATCACAACTCGTGTCCAAAACCATTATAGAGGGTTACTAACATCTCAAAATACTTCATATAATTTTTCCCCCAAAATTCTAAAATCTGAAATTCCAGTCTCCTTCTCACTGTCAATCTCTCGTGTTTACCCAGTTGAGTCAGTCTCACATAGCTCTCAAACTTCCCTCAGAACTGGTTGTGAAAGGGAGCTCAATTCTCTCAATTCCGATTCCCCCAATTTGCACGGTTTGAAGAACATAGATGATTAATGGAGGAAATAAATATAATTAAACATAATTAATTAATAAAACATCATAATGATGTTTCCCCTAAGACAAGGATTCTGGTTTTTAGCCTGAATTTAAGGGATGAGTGACACTTGTCACTCATCCAAGTGTGTTTAGTCACCGGGTACTGTTCATAATAAAATAATATTTTAATCCCGGTTTGTTCGGTTAATCGAGTCCGTTCCCGTGACCATAACTTCGTCGTCGAATCTCCAATTTCGGCATGCCGCCTGTCGTTGGATTCGTATCGAAGAGACCTACGTAAAAGTCCTTGGCCCTCGTCCATTGGACTTCCTGGGTCAAAAGTCAACATTTGGCCCCTATTAGCCAAATTACCAAAATACCCCTCAACTTCCGAACGTCATAACCTTCTCCTCGAATGTCGGAATCGAACGTGCCACTTGTCTATGAACTCGTGACGTCCCGAATTATGTCACAGTCATCTGTCAAAGTCCGTTTGACTGCCTGAACTAAAAGTCAACATTTTGCCCACGCTAGGGACAAAACGGTCATTTTGCACATTTCGTCCGATTTCACTCAACTAATCCCCGATTAGTCATTCTAAATCATACTTAATTAATATTCAATCCCGATATTCGGGACGGGTCATTACATCAGTTGGGTTCCTTACTCTCAAGAAGGCATGGATCATAACCTCAGAACGGGTCATTGGTCTACGGACATTGACCTTGGACTCTGAGAGACTTGGGTTTGAGACCCCGGGTAGCACGCTCATAGCTTTGGAAACCGTGACAGGATTGGTTGTGTGAATTATATGTATATATGATGTATATGATATGAGATATAAAATATGATGTGTGATGGATACGAGTTTTGGGTAGTGGCCCGTGTACTTGGGTTTCTTTATGATTTGTGCTGAGTCCCACATGGATTTGGGTAGTGGCCCGTATGATTGGTTCTTTCAGTTATGGTTTTGGGCTTAGTTCCCACCTATGGTTCATTTGGTTAAACGGTTTTCAAATGCATGCAGGCTTTTTAGTGAAGGGTACAAATGCCTTCATTAAAATGTTTTTATAAACTGGTTGTTTTGTCCACTCACAGCTTTTAAAGTTTTGACTGCCCTTCAGGTTGACAGCGGATGTGAACTGTAGTAGAGACCGAGATATCACATACCTCCTCTAGATCCTGGCGTACTCTGATAGCCCGAGAGGGCAAAGGTCGGAAATATCCTTTGTCTGACACTTCGTGTCAGACGGGAGTAGGGTCATCCCACGTTAATCCCGGGGGGTTGGGATGAGTCCTTTCAATTAACATGACTAATCCCTAATTAGTCGAGGATTATCGGACGTTCAGGGCGAAATTACAATTTTGCCCCTAAACGAGGGCAAAAAGTTAACTTTTGACCCGGTAGGTCCAATGCATGAGGACCGAGGACCGTTACATAGATCGGGTCGATAGGAATTCGTAGACAGACGACATTCCAAAAATGGACATTCGATGAAAAATTTATGGATCACGGAAGTTCTGAGGAACTATTGCACGTTTTACGAGACATGTGACATTTGTCACTTAGTGGGCCCCAGATAGTTTGTTTCTAGCCCATTGTCCATTATGATTACATACATGCATATCACCCCATTTCATCCTCATCGAATTTTCACCCGATCTCACCCGAAAACCACTCACCACAACCCACCCCAACCTTCAGAAACCATCATCTCTATTGTTGACCTGGACGGGGAAGTGAGAGAGCTGGCTGGGTGAGGACAGCGCCGTCGTGGATGGCGGTGGAGCCATGGGAGGAAGGTAAAAATCCGATAAGCCCCATTTGCTATTTCAAATTCGAATTTTTGATTGGGACACTAGGGTGTGTTTTGATGCCAGAGATGGCTTCTCTGAGCTTATGTGAGTGTGTAGGAATGAAAACGGGAGGCTGAGCACAGCTGAGCAACCCTGGAACGGAACACGAAGGTTGGCCGTCACTGTTCAATCGATCCAAGGTGAGTTTTGGCCCATTTTTCTTCATTATAAGATCTTAGATCAATTCTAGGGAGGTAGATGAAGGGATAGGAGTTGAAATGGGTGAAAAATGAGAGAGTTATAGCCCTGGACAGGTCATGCCGGTTTGGTTGGACCGGCTGACCAGTGAACCAGTCTGAACCGGTTCTGTCGCGAGGAAGACGATGAACAGTCTCCAGCGTTTGGGTTTCACACGCAGGGCCTTTGGGAGGCGCGTGGAGGCACGTGGGGCAAAACCTAGGGATGAGTTCAACATATGAAATCATCCTTTCGATATAACGAACGTTTTGGGACTAGTTTCGAGTCGATCAGACGTCGTTTCGATATAGTTCGGGATGTTCGAAGGTTCAAGATCGAGTTTAAAATATGTTAAAAATCCCAAAAAATTAGGGGGCTTTAATTAAAGGTTATTAAAGTAGTTAGTAATCCTTTAGTATGATTTGGATAGGTTTGGGAGTCCCGTTGTCGGTGATTTAGCCAGAGAGGCTTATGGCGTGCGTATCAAGGCGCAGCTTGGACGGTCTGTGAGCGGACCTTGTTTTCTAAATTTTGATGCATGCATAATTGTTTTATATGTTTTACTTATGTTATTTCTACGATGATGATTGTGATGCGTGATTTTTCGTATTTGCACGTATTTTGAGATTTATGGTTTTATATTGTGCTTATACGTGCTGGTATTTCTATGGTGATTTGATGGAAAGGTTTTGGATTTGGAAAGGTGGAATTGGGCATTTGACCCATTTGGTTGGAAACCATCCGACTTGGAGACCATTTGATTTAATGAGAAATCGGGCTAGAGGACCATTTGATTTATATGATCGGGCCGGGGGCCCGTTGGTTTACGAATTCGGGCATGAAGTTCAGTTATGGTTTATAAATGTGATTTCATGTAACAACCCGTACCTTTAGGAAGGGTATAAATGTAATTTTGTAAAAGATTTGGATAAACGAACGATTTTGCCCTGGTGAATAGTGTGTCAAAAGTTGACTTTTTGATTTACAGGTTGGATGAGTGTGGACCATTGACCGTGACGTAGTTTAGGACGTCACGAGTCCGTAGACAGGTGGCATGTCCGGTTTGGACAATCGGAGAAAAAGTTATGACGTTCGGAAGATTGAGGGTGTTACCGTAATTTTGACTAATAGAGGAAAATGTTGACTTTTTAGAGGACTTGTGATTTTCACGTAGACCGAGGACCGTTGGCTAGGTCTCGACGTCCTGAGTACAACGACAGGCAGCACGCTGTCATCGGACGTCGGACGAAATAGTTATGGGTCTGGAAAGTTTGAGGGCAAAATGGTAATTTGTACACCTAGGGGCATTTTGGTCTTTTTCTCTTAAGACCAATCAGATAAGAGCAAATGGCTGAGTGGGCTTGGATATTTTGTACTGATCCATGGAATTTGGGACAGGTGGTAATGCCTAGATGGTTCTAGGATTGTGTACAATGTACACGGCCACAAATTGTCCAAAATTTAACCGTGTATTGTGCTGTGACGAACAGAAAACAGAGAGGAAGAAAGTGAGAGGTTGTGATCGATTCAGAGTGTGGGTGAGAGTTTGGTGAGTTGTTAGAGCGACAAAGAGAAGAGAGGAAGTTGGTGACTGAGTTTTGGGAGTGAGATCGTGCAAGAAACACGGCGGTGGTGAGGCTGAGTTTTCAGGGAAAACAGAGAGATCGTGGAACAGAGGTGGTGGTTGTGCCGTGTCTTGGTTCAATCCAAGCTGAGGAGGAGTTAGGATGACCGCAGGGGACTCAGTGAGCACCGTGGCACACGGTGGTACAGACGGCGGAAGAAGAATCGCAGGTGAGACCCCATTCCCCTGTTTTTCCCGTTTGATTGTTTTCGATAGTCGTGGACTTTGGGCTAGAGTCGAGGGTTTTGGTGAGTGATGTGAGCTTCAGGGAGATCCTAGGAGTCGTCTGAGGTTGGTGCCGTGACGGGGGATGACCTGGGTGGCCGGAGGCCAAAACAGGGCAAACGGGCAGTTTGTTTCAGGGATGAAGACGATGAGTTTTAGGCTTCGATTTCCATGTTTTAGGGCTGGGTTTGGTTGCAGGGAACTGGACGAAGCTTCTGGGATTGGATTGGACGGAAATGGTGGAAGAATGGAGGAGAACCGATCACACCGGTTCAACACAGTTGAACCGGGTGACTCGAAGTAGACGATGCACTGTAGCAGGCGCGTGAGGCCCACGCGCAGCCACTTTGGGCGGCACGTGAGGAGGATTCTGAACAAACTTCCAACATGGTTTTTGTTCTAAATGTTCTAAGGAATCCATTGGTGTAATTTTCGGGTTAATCAGACGATGTTACGGGATAGTTCGAGGATTCGGACGGTTTAGGGTTTAAGTTTAAATTATGTATAAGTTCCCGGAAATTTGGGGAAATTAGGGTTAGAATATTTGACGTATTTATGACCCTATTTGGTGCTTATTGACAGGACGGGAGACGTCTGAGACGGTTGAAGAGCGCACGGAGCGCGATTGATACTTTTTGATTCGTGAGTGGACTCTTTCTTTTCTTACGAGCATGCCTAACTGTTTTTATTTATGTTTTATGCTTTAAAGTATGTTTTATGCTTTTTAATGGTGATGATATGTGGTTGATATGTTTGCACGTTTTTCGAGACATTTTCGGGTTTTTACACGTTTTTCGAGAAAAAGCTGGATTTCTGATTTTGATGCTAAGCTTTTGGGTTTCAATCTATAATTGTTTTCTGATGGTTATAAGTGGATTTTGAAATATGATTTTGGTAATCAAGGTTTTGGTTTTGAAATCGAATTTCGAGAAACGAAATTTGGTTTTAAAGTCGGAAAAATGGAATTCCGGATTTGGGTTCGGATTGACGGTTCTGAATGCCAGAAGGGCATCAGTGTAACGACCCGTCCCGAATTCCGGGATTAAGTTAGTGACTAATCTTGATTAGTGAGGTTGATCGGTGGTTAGTTGGGCGAAATCAGACAAAATGTGCAAAATGACCGTTTTGCCCCTGGTCGTGGGCAAAATGTTGACTTTTTGATCGGGCGGTCAAACGGACTTTGACCGTGACGTAGTTCAGGACGTCACGAGTTCATAGACAGGTGGCACGTTCGATTCCGACATTCGAGGACAAAGTTATGATGTTCGGAAGTTGAGGGGCATTTTGGTAATTTGGCATATTAGGGGCAAAATGTTGACTTTTTGACCGGGAGGTCCGATGAACGAGGGCCAAGGACCGTTACGTAGGTCTCGTCGATACGAATCCAATGACAGGAGGCATACCGAAATCGGAGTTCCGACGACGAAGTTATAGTCACGGGAACGAATTAACGAACCAAGACTCTGATTAAAATAATAATAAAATAATGAATAGTAACCAGAGACTGTGCACACCTGGATGAGTGACAAGTGTCACCCATCCCTTGTTTTATGCCCAAACATCTGATCCATGTTTTAGGGAGACATGATCATTGTGTTCCATTAATTATTAATTATATTTAATTTTCCCTTCACCCTCCATTAATCTCCCTTGGGTTTTCTTAACCGTGTACAACCAAACTGAGTCTGAAATTGTCCACCATTCCTCTTCCATTACTGAGCTCGTGATTGAGAAACTGAGAGATTAGTGAGAGTGAATTGAACTGGGGAAACACGAGGGATTGAGTGTGAGAGGGAGGCTGGAATTCGAAAATTTGGATTTTGGGGGGGAAGATCGGATTTTAAACTAGGAGCCGTGAGGATCAAAATTGAAGCTACATTTAGCTTCCTGAGATCAGTACGAGTCGATCCACGTCAAGAATGAAAGAAATCGATGGCTTGTGGGCTCTGAACGGACTTGGTTACAGAGGAGGAAATTCGAAGTAGAGTCGTGATCGTGGGATGATCAAACGATGTAATTGATGAGGGGAAACACTTTCTCATGGTCCGGTGATGCTTCTGGGTGCATCAATTGAAAGAAACCAGAAGGGATTGACGAGTTTCGAAGGATGAACAGTATCGGGTGTTCTTCGATGTTCATCGTGAAATCGTTGGCATTTATGTAAGTGATCGTGTAATTGAGTTTACAGATCTTAAATTGAACTTAAAACAAAGCTAACTGAATGATCAATTGAAGTAATTAAGGCTGAATTGATAGGAAACCAACCGGGCCATCACGCGGACAAAAGGACCCGTTTATCAAACATACGGGTTAGGACGATGACACTGTAGCAGGCGCGTGGGTTTCACGCGCAGCCACTCACGACGGCGTGTGACGGGGCGTGGGCAAGAATCTCAAGGTGAGGTCAACATGACTTCTGTCCTATTTAATGTAACGAACATTTTGGGATTGGTTTCGTGTCGATCGGACACCGTCTCGATATTGTTCGGGACGTCCGAAAGTTTTAAATCGAGTTTAAAAATAATTAAAAATTCAAGAAAATTACGGGACTTTGATAGGATGTTAATGAAGAGGTTAGTGACCCTATAATGTGATTTGGACAGGATTGGGAGTCCTGGTGATAGTGGTTTGGCCCGGGAAGGCCTATGACACGCGTATCGAGGCGTATCGTTAAACGGTTTGTGAGTGGAGTTTGGTTTTATAAATTCTATGCATGCTTAACTGTTTTATATGGATTATGATTGTGATTGTATGATGTCGATTTGGATGTTGGTAAATTGTACGGTTTCACATATTTCAAGGTGATTTACGTGCTTGCACGTAAATCGAGGTTTTTTCGGTTTTGCACGTATTTTCCATGTTTATGGTCTTGGATATAATATGATGAAATGGTTTTGAAATTGGAAAGATGAACTCGGGCTTGAGGCCCAATTGTTTTGGAAACCTCGGACTTGGAGTCCATTTGAGTTACGTAATCGGGCCGGGGGCCCAGTTGCTTATGAAATCGGGCCAGGGGCCCAGTTGTTACGAAATCGGGCTGAGACCCATTTGAGTTATATTATCGGGCCAGGGGCCCAGTTGATTTACGAATTCGGGCTGTGGGCCTAGTGGTTTATAAAACCGGGTCGTGGGCCTAGTGGTTTACAAAATCGGGCATGGAGCCCAGTTGGGTTATAAATATGATTTCGGGTCTGGGACCCTATGTTAATAAATGTGATTTCGGGTCTGGGACCCTATGTTTAATAAATGTTATTTCGGGTCAGGGACTCTAAATGGAATTGTGATGTTTTATGGAGATTTCGGGTAGGGCCCATTGTAATATTGTGAAATGATTTAATAAAACTGTTTCCATATACCATCTGGATACGAGGATATATGATGGTCTCCTCCAGGTGTCTGGGACACTGGGGAAGTCACGGTGCATTGCCTGCGAGGGGTCATCGTACTGAGTTACCGGACCGTATAATGACTCAGGAGGAGGATTGCTATAATTGACGTCTGGGACGTCAGACATCTGTGATGTCAAAGATATTGACCCGGAGAGACCCTGGGCAGCACGCGTCGCTTATTATACCGTGAGATATGACGTCTGGGACGTCAATCGTCTGGGACGCTAAGCATCTGGGATGCTGGAGATGGTAATGTGGTAAATATGGATTAATGAATCTATGAAATGGCTTTTCGGTTGGATTTGTGTTTATGTGGTACAAATGGATTATTGGTTATTGAAATGGTATTTCGGGTCGGGGACCCTAAATGGTTTGGGATTTGTGGATTTATGTTTATGGCTTTGGGCGGTGGCCCATATGGTTTTAATATGTCTTTATGTGGTATTCCACAGTTTTGGGCTGAGTTCCCACACTTAGTTTTGAGTTACGGTTTTTGGGCTAAGGCCCTAATGGCTTGGTTGAGAAAACATTTTGGTTACTGGTTTTCGTGGCATGCATACGTTTTTATTGGAGGGCATAAATGTCTTATAAATGTTTTTAATAAACTTAATGATTTTCGTCCACTCACAGCTTTTATTGGTTTTAATGCCCTTCAGGTTGATACGGATGCGACTGCAGCAGAGACTGGGACATTGCACGCCTCCTCCATCGATCCTTTCGCACCCTGGAAGCCTCGTTTGGGCAGTGACTTTTGGTTATCCCTTGTCTGACACCCCTTGTTGGACGGGAGCAGGGCACATTCCACTGTAATCCCGGGGGGATTGGGATGGGTCCTGTCAATCAGACCAGTGATTTCGGATTCGGGTTTGGAGATGGATTTTAGAATTGGTTTTGGATTGGATTTTCTGGATCTGGATATTGGGTTTAAAGACCCGGATTTTGATTGACGGGGGACGGGCCCAGATTGAGTTTAAAGACTCGGATATTTATGATATTACCTGTAACGACCCGAACCGAGAATAATAATATTTTAATGTAAAAAGACTATTTTGCCCCTAAAAGGAGGGAAATTTTGACTTTTGACCCGAGAAATAATTTGGACTTTGACCCATGACTAGGACGTAGGTCGGGACGTCACGAATCCGTAGACAGGTAGCACGCCGAAATCGGAGTTCGTATGAAGAAGTTATGGTCAAGGAAGTGTTTAGCGGAATTTACGAACCGAGAACAACGGAATAAAATATTACTTTATTATGGGAATCCGTGCCAAACTAATATTTAAATCAAACCAGTGGATGAGTGACAAGGGTCACTCATCCAAGCTCATACTATTCCAATAAAGCAACCTTACCACTATTCCCTCATTTTATACAATTTAATTTTCCCTCCCTAATTCCTAGCCCTTGGATTTCTGCCTAAACTCATCCTAGCCTTCCATTTCCTCTGCTTTTTCTTCTTCATGCACGATCATCCTTTCTTTTTCTCTCAAACCCAAACACACATCCATCCCCCCTAACCCGTGCATTTTCCTTCCATTTTCTCTCAGCCCAAACGATCGAACCAGCAGCCCTCACACCACCAGCCGACCACCAACAACACCACCATCATCTGATCATCATCACCGTGCATCCCCGGCTACCACCACCCCATTTCCCCTGCCTGAACAGCCGTGCAAAAACTCAGACCCGAAACACAGAGGAATCGGGTCCAAGAAGCAAACCTCGACATCCACACCACCTCGACGCAAGGGAAGCTCCAGTCTACATCGTGAGGACCCCAGGAGCATAACTGGACGACGGCGAAGGCTGCGGCGGCGACACGGCGGCGGTAAGGCCTAAAACCCGAGAACCCCGTTTTTCTTCCTTGTTTCCAACCAACCTGTTTTGATGCTTAGAAATCGATTAATTGGTTATAGACATGTCCTAGGGTTAGAGACGAGTTGATTGGGACAAGTTTGGACGACGAAGACGGCGTGGATCGTCGGAGACGACGATCGGATTTTGACCGTGAGTTTCAGCGACGCTCTGGTACGTTTATTCCCGTTTTCTTTCTATTTCGAGGTTGTAGAACCATAGAACAGACCTAGACGACCCTATAGGGATGAACCCCGTCGAAAATGGTGGCCGGAATCGTACGGTGGAATCGGGTCAAGTCGTGGGTCAACGTCGACCCGGTTCCAGTCAAACGGGCTGACCCGGTACTGTAGCATGATGACATCATCATGCTGACATCACTTCTGACATCATCCTGTCAGATGTTGTCAGACCAGGGACCAATCAGAACATGCCACGTGTCACCTGACAAGTGTCAGTGATGACATCATCAGTACTGTAGCAGCGTTGACCAGGCGCGTGTGAACAGTGATTTAGGTGGGGCAGGTACCATTTTCAAGGTTTCGACGATACAGATCCAATGGAGGTGGTTTCGTGTCGATCGGAGATCGTTAGATTAGTCAAAATGGGGTTTGAAGCACCGGGAATAGTGCACGGGATGCGGTTTTGAGGCGGATCTGTTCTAGGGTCTTGGTATTGATGTTATAGGGTCCTTAAGTAACCCTCAGGTATAATAATACAGGTTTTAGAGATCGTTGAGCAGCAAGGACCGGGTGTGAGTGGGCTGTTTGATTTATAAAAGGCTTGCATGCATAAACTGTTTTACTATTTCCACTTATGATTTCGATGAGTCTTATATGAACTGTTTATATATGCTATTACAATGTTTTGGGCATGAGACCCGTCTGGATTATATTTGGATTTTGTTTGGGATGTCCGGGGGGGAGGGGGACATAGGGTAAACTATACTGTTATTGTACTGTACTTTCCTACCTGTGTATATTGTCTCCTCCAGGGAGGGTCGTTGGCCTGGGTGGACCCTGGAGTAGTCACGGGGCCCTGACTGAGTGGAGTTGACCCCCGTTGGGCTGCTTACTCTCAGGAAGGCCTGTTCATATACCTCGGGAAGTGACCGGGATACCGGAAGCTGATGTACCTAGAGAGTCTCGGGTGTGAGACCCTGAGTGGCAACGCGTAGCCTTAGAACCGTGACATCATTTGGGTTGGGTTTTACAGTGCACTGATATGTTAGTTTCTCCTTTCGATTATTATTGTGGTTTTATGGTTATGATTTCATTATAACATTATATTTTCACTGCATGCAAGATTTGGAAAACGAAGGGGTAAAACCTTATGATTATTTATTATTAAATTGATTTATAAACTGTTATTTTTGGCCCACTCACCCCTGTTTTACTGACCCCTCCAGACCCTGACACGGAAATAGAGGTGGAGGACCCGGAAGAGGAGGCAGAGGTTTAGTTTGCTTAGCTGTGCACCTGTACACCCACTTGTGGGTAGGTTGAGCACCGAATAAATGTACTCTGACTATTGTGCTCACATGTTGTATTTTACTTTCCCTTGTCTGACAGTATCGCTTTAAACACTGTGGTTCTACGTTATCTATCTATTTAAGTATTCGGTTTTTATTTAAGGGTAATTTTAGTATGTTTAGAGTCATTGTCAGACGGGAGCGGGCCACGTCCCCGGGTGGTCCCAGTGGGATTGGGATGGGTCCTGTCATTACCCCCGTAGGCCTATTGAGTTTAAAGACTCGGGAGTTTAAAGACTCGGATTACCTTTGAGGCCTGGTTGAGTTTAAAGACTCGGATAGACCCAGCAGGTTTGATCGGACTTTGATATTTGCGGATTTGGTTTTATGATACGATCTTAGCATACTTATCATACTGTTTTATATTGTGGGTTTCTGATACTTGTAGGCATGCATATTTTAAAACGGAAGGAAAAATCTTATTGTTTTCCTTAAGCTGTTTTATTCTTAACTTGCGTTTTAAACCTTTTATTTCTTTTAGTCCACTCACACTTTTGGTTTTAACTTACCCTCCAGGTCGTGGTGATAGCGCTGGGGTGAACGTTGAGGCAGGGACCGAGGCATAGAGCTTACGACGTTCTTCCGTTGCGAGAATAGCCTAGTAGGATTTTGTGCCTGTTTTGTAATAACTATGCTCTGAATTACGGTTGTATTATATTTCTCCCTTGTCTGATAGTTATGCTTATGGTTGTGTTGAGGTTATTTTGGTACTTTAAGTGTGATTGTCAGACGGGAGCAGGGTTCGTCCTGGGTATCGAGGTGAAATTTGGGACGGGTCCTGACATTTCAGGTTGGCGACCCCAATTAGATTTGGATTTACGATGGTTTTATGGAAAACCCCGGGTATAGCCCTTTGAATGGTTTTGAGATGATTTGTAAAATGGTTTTCCATATACCATCCTCACAAACGGTTGCCCTCCAGACGTCTCGTATTATATTGGAGTGGCGGGCTGTCTCCTCCAGACGTCTCGTAGTATTCTGGAGTAGTCACGGGGCATTGCTTACGAGGGGTCATTACAATGAGCGACGAGTCCGTATAGTGACTCAGGAGCAGGATTTCCAGAGGTTAAAACCTCTCCCTGATAGGACGTTAAATAAGTATTATTTTATATTATTTTATACCCTTTATACTTGACTTTTAATATTAAAATATTAAATAAATTGATAAAATAAATTATTTTGTGATTTTTATGTTTAGATAAATAAAGGTTGTAATTTGGAGCATTTTAGCGAAAGAATCGTTTCGATCGGAATTATAACGAATAAAATATGGACGAAATTCAGTGGAATAATTAATTTAGTTATTAATTAATTAATTAATTAATTCTGTGCAGCCCAACCCACTTCTAAGAAAATCCAGCCCAATTGCAGCCCCAAAAGCCCAGCCGTTCAGCCCATCAGCCCGCATCCACACGGCCCAAGCCCAGAACAGACGGCCCAGCGCGTCAGCCTTCCTGTTCAGCCCTGCAGAGAGCTTCGGAGCGCGCCTACCGACTCCCCGTACAGAACTTCGGCGCGCGTGTCCCGACTGCAGACTTCCTCCTCAGCGAGCGTCTGCCGAAGTCTTTCCTCCTGCCGAGCGCCAGCTTCCTAATTCAGCAAGAAGCCACCGAATTTGCCTGCCCTATTTTCCAGCAGACCTCCACTCAATTTCCAGCATTTTCCAACCACTTTCCAACCCAATTTTACAACTTTATAACTCAAACCACTTCTAAACATCATCACAAATCTTTATTACTCATCATTCCATTATTTAACATTTTTATTGTATTTTTATATTATTTTTGGTAGCTTTCTCCACCTATAAATAGGGTTTCAATTCACTTGTTGAAACACACCTTCTTTGAGGCACACATTTGAGCCTTCTTTGAGAGAAATTTTGGCAAAGTATCTCCAATACAAAGTTTAGAGTTTGAGTCCATATTTCCCAAGTTTATTTCCTCCATCTTCATAAGGTTCCGTCCGCTGTCGGAGAATCGTATGAATAACAATCCATTGTTTTCATCCATCTTGAAAGTGTAACAATTACTCTCCATTTACTCAAACTCTCATTTTTGTTATTGGTTTTGATTATAGTTCAATATATGTGAGGTTTTTCTTACTAATATTTGTTAGTGTTAAATACAATCTCCATGTGTCTTACTTTATGAATTTTAGTTATTTTATACATTTTAGTGCTTCATACTTCAATTCAATGTTAAGTGTTTTATCCGCTGTCGGTGCATTTAAAGTAGAATTGAAGAGACTTAATGTTGATCGCTGTCGGCGCATTCAGTCAAAAACAAAAGGTGAATCATATTGTAAGTGTTGTCCGCTGTCGGTGCATTTATAGTATTGAAAAATGTATGAAGGTAATTAAGACGATTAAGGTAAAATTTCGTGATTGGTTTAATATTTGCAATTATTAGAGTGTTGGTAAGATTTGTGTTTTAAGAAGATCACTTGTACATGAAATAGAATAGAAGTAAAATTAGTTTATCTATGCTTTTACTTATTTACATAATCACAAACCTTTTCAAAACCCCCCTTTTTATTTTTTATTCTTTTATTCTTTTATTCTTTCATACTTTTAGTTTATTAGTCTTTGATTCTTTCATTTCTTTATTCTTTTATTCCTTTACTCTTTAATTTATTGATTCTTTGATTAGTTAATTCTTTAATTCATTTATTCTTTAATTCTCTATGCTTTTATTCTTTAAGTCATTAATTCTTTAAATTGTTAATTCTTTGATTATTTAATTCTTTAATTCATTATTCTTTTATTCATCTCCCACTAACACATTATTAATGTCCCTAATTTCCCCGGTTAAGAACGATCCCTATTTATCAATACTACATCTACACAAAAAAGGGTTTAAATTGCATACACTCGAATTACATGTTTAATTTAATGCGTAGTTTGGGCGTAGTCAATTTTTGGCGCCGTTGCCGGGGAAATTGAAAATCATTTTTAATTTGTTAGTGTATGTATATAAATTGTACATATTATACTTGTTTATAAATTTTATTTTTGTTAATATTATATTTGTTTATAACATTTACTTACTTGTTTATATTTTATTTATCCATCTTATTATTGTTCTTATTATTTTTGTTTATAATGCTCATACTTTACTTATTCTTAATTTCTAATTTATACTTGTTCATAAATGTTCATAATATTTTTTTTATATATATATTTGTTCATATTAAATTTGATACTTGTTCATAATTTAATTTCATTTGTTTACTTTTACTTTTACTTGTTCATATTAAAATTGGTACTTGTCATAAATGCATATTTTATATGTTCACTTTTCTTTACTTTTACTTTTATTTATTCCATTATAATTTATTCCATTAACTTAATATTCACACTTTTTCTTTATTCCCTTAATTTTAATTATATTACATTAACTTTATTCCATTAACTTTCTTTTAATTTTATTCCATAACCTTTATGTTCCACTAACTTTATGTTTACACTTATTTTATTTTTATGTAATCAATTATTTGTTTATGTCTTGTTAAACTTTAAATTTTAAATGAAAAAAAAAAGAAAATTCAGAATAAATAAAAAAAAATTAAAAAAAATTAAAAAAAAAATTTAATTTTTTTTTTGAAACTTTATTCATCTTTGAATTTCCTAAAGTGTAAGTATTGTTTCCTATTAATTGTTTTAGAGTTGCATGAATCTCTTAGTCCCTTTTTCTTCAAAATCTTACTTTCGGGAACAGGTAGTGCCCCTTTTATTTACTTTCTCTTTAACCCTTCATGATGTGTGGATTTCATCACCACACACCATAGACTCGAATCTATGGACATGAGGTTGGGGCGGAGTTTGTAAACACTAGGGTTTGGTAATTCTCTACGTCGTCATTTGGATTGATTATGGTGTCTAGGAGAGTTATGACTGGTGACAAGTTTTGGATTAAGAAAGGGAACACCAATGGAGTATATGCCAAGCTAGCCTCGGGATGCTCTTAAAATTATCCTTGCTTCTCGCGTTACATCTATCTCAACTGGCCATGATTAATGTTGAATGGTGGAATGGTGGTTATCAGTACGCGCAGGCCGTACGCCCAGGAAAGTACTATGAGAAGTGGAAGGGGAAAGTTATTCATGACACTCTAAAACTCTACTTATTGCATTATTAGTTTGAATTTGGAACTTGTGCATTTTCTTTCCATTAACGTAACTTTTTGTTAATTCTGGTTTCCATTTATGTGATACTTTATGCAAATCTCTACTATCTTACTCTTATTATCTCTTCTTGTGTATACTTGCCTTCTAACTTAAAGTTTTGTTTTCATAGAGGTACGAACTTATGAATGCGTGCTCATCAATCTAAGCTTGATCGGCTGAGAAGACAATTTGACATCTCACCAAGCAACGCGATATTCAGAGACGCACTTAAGCAAACCGGTTCATCCGAACCTCCATCCCCAATATTCGGTGAGTCCAAAAGCGAGAAGAGTAATTCAGAAGAAGAACAGATTTTCGGAACACCGATAACCATGGCACGAAACTTGAGTATCCGGGAGCAGACATGTGCAAACACAAATGGCACTACAGACTTCTGCATCCAGTATCCCGAGCCTCGAACCAACAAGAAAGATATTGAGCTTAAGAGTGGAGTTCTTCATCAACTACCCAAGTTCCGTGGAATCAGAAATGAAGATCCACACAAACACTTAACGGAGTTCCAATTCATCATTAGTAGTATGTGTCCGGATGATGCGGACTTGGAAACCATGAAGCTGAAAGCTTTCCCATTGTCCTTGGAAGAAAGAGCACGGGTATGGCTTTTAAGTCTCCCACCCAATCATATCGACTCTTGGGAGAAGTTGGTTCAGGAGTTTCTTACCAAGTACTTCCCTGCCTCAAAGATTACGGTCTTAAGAAAAGAGATCACTGGAATCAAGCAGAAAGAACATGATGAGAATTTCAGCCAATATTACGAGAGGTTTAAGGAACATTGTGCTTTATGCCCTACTCACGGGATCACAGAAGGCTATCTTTTAACCTACTTTTACGAAGGACTCAAAGGTTGGGATAGAGGACTGCTCGATGCTGCAGCTAATGGAAGTTTCTTAGCTCGGAGCCTAGTAGATGGTCGTGCACTACTTGAAAGCCGTGCACTCAATGATGCACAATACGAAGGTGCCGATCCTATTTCTAGAAAGTTACATAAGGTAAGTTCCCATGCTATAAATGATTCTAAGTTAGATAAGATCACATCTATGCTTTCAAATATGCTTGAACTAAAGAAACAGGTAGCTCCAGTTTGTTCCATATGCTCTCAAGGCCATCTTGAGGAACAATGTCCCTACACTGCAAGGGAGGAAGACTCCGAAACTGAAATGGCACACGCCATTGGAGGCTTTCAAGGAGGGCCAAGGACCCAAGGTTACAGTTGGAGAGATCCGAACAATGTCCTAAACCCTCAGCACATGTCGACTGGGCCAAACCGTGTCCCAGACCAGTTCCCAAGGCCCACATGGCAACCAAGGCCCCCGGTCCCATTTTCTAACTTTTCTCATAATCATGCAAATAATCATACTTCTTCATCTTCTAATCCTGATTATGATAAAATGCTGGCTGCTCTTTCCCAAGGGCAGCAAACACTAATGGCGTCAACTCAGGCTCTTGTCACAGGTCAGCAAAATCAACAAAAAGACATCGCTGATCTCAAGGACCAAATGGGCAAAGTCGTGGACTTCATGGGTAAGATCCAAGCTAGCGGGGTGCTTCCACCTCAACCTATGCCCAACCCAAATGTAAGACCTGAAGCCAATGCGATTATCACTCGAAGTGGTAAAGTGCTCGGAGAAATAGAACCAGATCCAGCCGTTTCTGAGGCTGAAAAGCACAAGGTGGCAACTAAGACCACCACGACACAACCGCCAGTTCAACCTACCCACACACAAGGTAATAACCCAATCCCTTCAAGTTCGGTTGTTACTAATTCCCCGTTTTTGCATGCACCATTTCCAAGTAGGCTTGCCAAATCTAAGAAGAATGAATCCGATGAGGAAATCTTGGAGATCTTCAAAAGGGTGCAAATCAACATGCCCTTGATCGAGTGCATCAAACAAGTGCCGAAATACGCAAAATTTCTGAAAGAATTATGCACTCCAAGGCGCCATACGAGGGAGAAGGAGGTTGTGATGGTGAGTGAAACAGTTTCTGCTGTAATCCAGCGTCGGCTACCCCCAAAGTTGAAGGATCCATGGAGTTTTTCTGTTCCCTGCGTGATTGGTAACAAGTCATTTGATAAAGTCATGCTAGACTTAGGAGCATCCATTAATGTTATGCCATATTCACTATATGTTGCCCTAGGTCTAGGTAAATTACAGCATGACGATATTATCATTCAGTTAGCCGATCGCTCTAATGTGTATCCTAAGGGATACGTTGAAGATGTTCTTGTGCAGGTTAACCAGCTCATTTTCCCCGCTGACTTTTATGTCCTAGACATGGAGGATTCCTCTACGAATCAAGCTCCACTAATGCTGTTGGGAAGACCATTCATGAGAACTGCCAAGACAAAGATTGATGTGTTCAATGGAACATTAACTATGGAAGTAGACGGAGAGGAGATTGGCTTCAACATCTTTGATGCCATGAGGTACCCTAGTTCCGCAACTCATACTACTTTTTCTATTGACGTGTGCACTTCTCTCGCAGAGAAACATTTTGATTCAATTCGAGAAGACACACTCAACATGATAATCCAGGAAGGAGTTGGCCTAACACAATCAGGGGACGCCTTGATTGAGGATACAGATTACGAACTAGAACCTCGAATTTGGGATGAAGTCATGACCCTAAATGAGACCCCCAGAATGGTGAATCATCAGGTACCCTCGTCATTTCCAATTAGTACTAATGCCACTCCTCCTTCAGTGATTCAGGCCCCCGTTCTCGAGCTCAAAGTTTTGCCTGACCACCTGCAGTATGCCTATCTTGGCTCGGACGACACTCTGCCCGTCATAGTGTCTTCTGCACTAACCGAGTCACAGGAAGATAGACTGGTACAGGTCTTGACGAAGTACAAGATAGCCATTGGATGGACTCTGTCAGATATCAAGGAAATCAGCCCTACAACTTGTGTGCATCGAATCTTACTGGAAGATGATGTAAAACCCTCTCGCGAAGCCCAACGTCGCCTCCATCCTCCAATGATGGAAGTCGTGAAACAAGAGGTCATCAAACTCTTGGACTGTGGTGTCATCTACCCAATTTCAGACAGCAAATGGGTCTCACCAGTCCAAGTAGTCCCAAAGAAAAGTGGAGTCACAGTTGTTGCGAACATTGAAGGAGAGCTAGTGCCCCAACGAACAGTGACCGGATACAGAGTCTGCATCGACTATCGACGCCTGAACAAAGCAACTAGGAATGATCACTTTCCTTTGCCCTTCATTGATCAAATGCTTGAAAGGTTAGCAGGTCACTCCTATTATTGCTTTCTTGATGGTTATTCCGGGTACAATCAAATCTGTATCGCTCAAAATGACCAAGATAAAACGATTCACTTGTTCTTTTGGCACTTTTGCCTACCGAAGAATGCCTTTCGGTTTATGTAACGCCCCAGGTACTTTCCAAAGATGCATGCTTTCTATTTTCTCTGAATACGTCGAAAAAATAATTGAAGTATTTATGGACGATTTCAGTGTCTTTGGGGATAGTTTTGATGCATGCTTAGAACACTTAGCACTTATCTTGCAAAGGTGTGTCGAAACTAATCTGGTACTTAACTGGGAGAAATGCCATTTCATGGTCAGACAAGGGATAGTCTTGGGCCATATTGTCTCTGAAAGAGGAATTGAAGTCGATAAATCTAAAGTTGATACGGTGCGCCACTTACCCTCTCCCACTTCGGTGAGAGGGATCCGTTCATTTCTTGGTCACGCAGGATTTTACAGAAGATTTATCCAAGACTTCTCCCACATTGCAAGGCCCTTGTGCCGACTGCTTCAGAATGAGACACCCTTCGTCTTTGATGCAGACTGTCAGGAAGCTTTTGAGAAGCTTAAAAATCTCTTAACCACTGCCCCCATTCTTTGTGCCCCTGATTGGTCCTTACCCTTTGAACTAATGTGCGATGCCTCTGATTATGCAGTTGGAGCCGTACTCGGACAAAGGAGGGATAAGAAGCCCTACGCCATCTACTATGCATCCAGAACCTTGAATGATGCCCAGATGAACTACACCACTACAGAAAAGGAGTTGCTTGCTGTTGTATTTTCTTTAGATAAATTTCGCTCTTATCTACTTCGAACTAAAGTCATTATTTACAATGATCATGCAGCACTAAAGTATCTCCTAGCCAAAAAAGAAGCGAAACCAAGACTGATCCGATGGATTCTTCTTCTTCAAGAGTTTGAGATCGAGATTAAAGATAAGAAAGGCGTAGAGAACGTGGTGGCAGATCATTTGAGTCACATTGCACATGAACGAGATCCTGTGGCGATTCAAGAGATGTTTCCGGAAGAACAACTCTTCAGAATCGAGGGAGGTACTCCTTGGTATGCTGATATTGTCAATTATTTAGTCACCAAGCAGTTGCCCACCACCCTCTCCCGTGCACAAAAAGATAAACTTAAAAAGCATGTTAGGCACTATATTTGGGATGAACCTTATTTGTGGAAATACTGTGCAGATTTATTAATTAGGAGATGTGTCCCTGATATTGAACATAGGTCAGTCCTAGAGTTCTGCCATAGCCATGCTTGTGGAGGCCACGTTGGATCTAGGAAAACTGCACTCAAAATCTTAGAATCTGGACTATATTGGCCCACACTTTTTAGAGATGCACATTCATTCTGTTTAGCCTGTGATAAATGTCAGAGATCAAGAAACTTAGGACGAAGGGATGAAATGCCACAACATTATGTTCTTACTGTTGAAATATTTGATGTTTGGGGTATTGATTTTATGGGTCCGTTTCCTCAATCTAATGGCTATCTCTATATCTTACTTGCTGTTGATTATGTATCAAAATGGGTGGAAGCTAAGGCCACCAGGACTAATGACTCTAAAACTGTTGCAGATTTCCTCAGAACTAACATTCTTTCCAGGTTTGGGATCCCGCGGGTCTTAATAAGTGATGGAGGAAGTCATTTCTGCAACAAGACCATTGAAGCTTTAATGAAACGGTATGGTGTCACTCATCGAGTCTCTACACCTTACCATCCTCAAACGAGTGGAATGATGGAAGTCAGTAATAGAGAGATTAAGAAGATATTAGAGCGAACCGTGGGACCTAATCGTAAGGATTGGAGCCAACGGTTGGATGATGCACTTTGGGCATACAGGACGGCATACAAAACACCTATAGGAATGTCACCCTATAGGTTGGTGTACGGTAAAGCATGTCACCTTCCGGTGGAACTAGAGCATAAAGCATGGTGGGCCGTCAAAACTTTCAACATCAAGCTAGATGACGCCGGCCTGCATCGAAAGCTCCAGCTGAGTGAGCTTGAGGAAATAAGAAATGATGCATTTGAAAGCACTCTGATCTACAAGGAAAAGGCAAAGGCATTTCATGACAAACAGATCAAGAGTAAAGCATTTGACATTGGCCAGAAAGTTTTGTTGTTCAATTCCTGACTTAGACTCTTTCCAGGTAAATTATTCTCCAGATGGGTAGGTCCTTTTGTTGTTACTAATGTGTTTGCCCATGGAGCTATACAGATCAAAAGCAGTGAAACGAGAAAAGAGTTCAAGGTCAATGGCCACCGATTGAAGCCTTACATCGAGGCAATTGGAGGACATGATGTGGAGTCAGACAGAGTACTTCTACGTCCCATCAGATAAAGAATTTGGTCTAGGCTGGATGGACGTTAAACTTCAAGCGCTTGTTGGGAGGCAACCCAATGTGTTCTCGAGTGTGAAGGAGTCATCAACACAGATTTGCTTTCTTTCAACCCTTCACTCTCTTTTACTTTGTTTATGTTTTTCTTTCTTACTTCACTTTCTTAAATCATCTTCCTTACTTTGATTCTATGTTTAATTATTTCGTATTTTCCTACATTGAGGACAATGTAGAATTTAAGTGTGGGGGAATGGTTTACAAATTTATTTGTGCATTTTGAATTATTTGTGCATTTGAAATTGTTAAGTCTTTCTTAATTTGCAATTGTTTTATTTCTTTCTTACGAAAAAAAAATAGAAAAAAAAATTACTGCTTTGAATCTTTTTGTTTTAACTTAGTATTTTTATGAGTTTTTCTTATTTTTTCAATTGAAATTGTTTTATTAAGTCTTTCCTACAAAAAAAAAATATATTATTGTTTTCTTGAGTCTTTTTGTTTTAACGTAGTGTTAAAAAAAATTATTATTGTTTTCTTGAGTCTTTTTATTTTAACGTAGTGTTTTTACGACTATCAAGTTGCCCTTTAACTTGTCAATGATATAAATGAACGGAAATGATTATGTTATGGCTATAAAGATGATCATTACAACTTGAATTTGTTTGTTAATATTTTGTGATTAAGTGTTATAACTTGAAGATAATGCATGTAAATTGGTACATAAATGAGCATGATATGATAAGTATGAATCATTTGAACCTTATGTGAGCTTTAGAACTTATATACATCTTTGATGAGTGATTCATAAGTTCTTTGTTTAAATTGACATACATATGCCTCATAACTGCTTGTCATAGCTTTTAATGAACTCTAGAGTACTAGAACTTATTCTATGTGATTTTCAAAGCTTTTAAGTCAATAAACTCTCTGATTTTGGAAATGATTAAGGCATTAGGGTTAACACCACAAATTCAAACATCCATGTTCCCTATTTTGTGCGCACAAGTTGCGACCCCCTTAGTTTAAACCCTTTTGAGCCCACATTAAGCCTTTCTTTCATCACCATGATTATCTAAACACTTGAGCTTAGTATAGATATCTTTTACCTTTGTTCCAAGGACTCGGTTGAAGACATAATGATTGTGTAAAGAGAAAATGATGATATTGAAAGACTTTTATGTGTATTTTGTGGATTTACTTACTCAAACATTGTTGTATTTTTGACACATGTTATTACCTTGATATATGAAAAAAAAAATGAAAAAAAAGAAAAAAAAAGATATATTGAAGTTTTTATCAAGGTAATAAGGTTTGATTATGAATGTTTGAGTTAAGTCCTTTACATTTGTAAATCCGACACAAAGAATGAATTCGAGGCCCAACAAGATGAAATTAGGCCTATGTTCGAAGGGATGAATTACTGACATCATTGCACTAAGGTTGGGAAGTTATGATACGTTTTGGGAGTCTATTGAGTCTTGGAACGAATTTGAGCACCACTTGTCCTATATATTCCTTGCCTCTAATCTTAGCCCCATTACAACCTTCGTAAAGACCTTATGATCCTTAAGATGGTAAATTTTGATTAGTTGAGTTAATCATTTGAGTAAGCTTATGGTTGTGGTTCATTTGTGCAAGTATGTTTTGTTTTTATCATGAGGTGTTTGTTTGAGATTTTGTGACAAGACCCGCCCCGATCCCACAGGGACCACAAGGGGACGTGCCCTGCTCCCGTCTGACACCCACTAATTCATACCAATTTTAACCTCAAAACATCAAATGCATAAATAATCAAATTTAAGTCATACAACAATTCCGAATTAAACAGATCTCAGACAAGGGATGAAATCCCAAAATTACAAGTTGCGAGCACGACTCTAACATAAACCTGTGGGTAAACCACCCAGCAGGGGTTCAGGTACGCAGAAGTAGATCTATGCCTCAGCCTCAGGTTCCTCCTCTACCTCAGTATCACGACCTGGAGGGGTTACCAAAAACATTAAGGGTGAGTGGACCGAACTCAAGTTTATAAAATCATTTGAAAAGTAAAACATATAATTTACCCCTCCGTTTTCCAAACATGCATGCAGCATCCTTTAAAATCATAAATAATATAATATGAATCATAAGGCATGTAATAAAACCATAACCATAATTTTAGCCACTGCACTATACACTCCAATCCGACATCCCTGATGTCTGACGTCCCTGACGTCCAATAAGGTCACAATCACAAGGCTACGCGTGCCACTCGGGTCTCAATTCCGAGTTAAATCCCCGAACCCTGTTCGGTTACAGCATCCCCGATGCTTAGCGTCATAGACGCTGGACGTTCTAGACGTCCGTGACCTCTCCGGGGTACCTCATCCGGAGGAGACAATATAATATGGAAGGATCTATACAGTGCAGCACCAAATACATTTTATTGATATCCACATGCAACATATATGTATACATAGGTAAAATCTGAACCGATTGTTACGTTTCATCAAACGGGTCTCCTGCCCAAATACCGTGAAACGTGCCATAACCGAAATCTCAATATCATCAAAACCATTTATAGATTCCACCATGTGAACATATAAGTAAATCAGAAAACATTTAAGCATTCAAGGGTTTAATGAAAACGGGCCCACTCACTGTACGATTCCGCTGCGAATCTGCGCGTACGGACCTGTACCGAGATTATCGTACAATTCCTGTCAGTTCAAATCACATGTAAGGGTCACTACAAGTCTTAAACGTTTAACCACAAAGTCTGAAATAGAAACCGGCCCGGGGAAACCGTACAACACGTTTCCCGAGGCAACCGGCCCTAAACTGACCCATCAAAGCTTATCTCAGATCAACATGGTTAAATCACCAAAAATGTTCAGAATGATAAGAGGAACAAAAGTCATGTTGATCGTGATCGGAGATGAGGTCCAACGCGCCCTCACGCGCCGCCCAAAGTGGCTGCACGTGAAAGTCACGCGCCTGACACTGTAGCTACGGTGTCACCTCCTTCACCCGTTTGTCTGTAATACGGGTCTGCCACCCGCGGCTTGACCCGGTTGAATACCCATCAATTCCTACTCAATTTCAATCCAATTTGATCCTAACAGGTTCATTAACTATCCAATTTAGGTTCTGTGACAAAAATCAACCTCTACACATCCCCAAACGACCCATCGACCCGCGATCAACCAATCGGGTCAATCACCAGAACTTCCTAGTTTCAAACCCATTGTCCAATTAACTTCACAGGAAGCATAACAGGATCAAAACGAACCAAAATGAACAATCAATTGCGTCTGAAAGTACCTGTAGGTTGTCGTCCCAAGCTCTGCAACTTCCCTGAAAACAGCAGCCTCCGTCCTAGCTCAACCGTGACTGTTAGCCTTCAATTTCGATGTGGTTGAGTTCCAAATACTCCCAGAAGACTAAACCAGGCCTTGGTTTGGTCCATCAAGCACCATAAATTAAACTCCGAAATTCCCTCCAATTTTCCAGAAACTGAATTCTCTGGTTTTCCTCTCCAATTCTCAGCCCTCACTGCAACAGAGTGAAGCACACTTAAATCCCACTCAGTTTAAACAATCCTTGCCAGCCAACAGCTCGTGGAAGCCTCACTGTCCACTGAGAAATGTTTCGCGCAAAAGTTCGAATCTTGAATTAACAAATGGTGTCCATGATCAGCCACGTTCTGATGTTTATAAGGCTTTAAACAATCCCAACTTTCCAACTCACATATTGATTTAACAATTGAGACTCAGAACCACCGTACACGGTGGTGCAGCAATTGCTCCCCCGCGGTTACTACAGTGACCATGGGTGAAATGACCAAAATGCCCCTAGTTCAGAAATTACCAAAATGCCCTTCACTTCCTAGGCCCGTAACTCAGCCATACGAAGTCCGATTTTGGCGTGCCGCCTGCCTACGGACTCAGGACGTCGAGACCTACCCAACGGTCCTGGAGTCGTGTGAAACTTAATTGTTAAACGAAAAGTCAACATTTTCGCCCGTGAAGTCCAACTTACGGTAATGCCCCTGAACTTCCGATAGTCATAACTTTTTCCCTGATCGTCCGAAATGGACGTGCCACCTGTCTATGAACTCGTGACGTCCCGTACTACGTCACGGTCATTGGTCAAAGTCCATTAAACTCATCAATCAAAAAGTCAACCATTTGGCCATACCAATCACAAGGGTAAAAACGTCAATTCACACATTAAATTGAAATATTAAAATCCTCGAATGTCCGGGGTGTTACATTTTGCAAAAGTACTTCATTTCGATTATGTGAGTATTTCTCACATACTTTGAGTGCAAACACAAACCCTCACAAATTGAGTGAATTTATGAGTGCATATCCTTGTGAGTTGATTCATACTTGTCTTATTCGTGCAGAACTCCACTTCACCATATTTACTCATTATCTTACTTGTTGAACATTTTGTTACCATGTATTAACTTTTGAATTCCATTTGCTTAAATGTTTTAAGTGAAAATCTTTTATGCCATGATAATAATAAAATATTGAGACAAATGGTTAAGGGTTTACTTGTTTTGAATTCGTAGTTTGATTTTAGTACTTGCTAGGGACTAGCAAAGTTTAAGTGTGGGGGTATTTGATAGGACGTTAAATAAGTATTATTTTATATTATTTTATACCCTTTATACTTGACTTTTAATATTAAAATATTAAATAAATTGATAAAATAAATTATTTTGTGATTTTTATGTTTAGATAAATAAAGGTTGTAATTTGGAGCATTTTAGCGAAAGAATCGTTTCGATCGGAATTATAACGAATAAAATATGGACGAAATTCGGAGGAATAATTAATTTAGTTATTAATTAATTAATTAATTAATTCTGTGCAGCCCAACCCACTTCTAAGAAAATCCAGCCCAATTGCAGCCCCAAAAGCCCAGCTGTTCAGCCCATCAGCCCGCATCCACACAGCCCAAGCCCAGAACAGACGGCCCAGCGCGTCAGCCTTCATGTTCAGCCCTGCAGAGAGCTTCGGAGTGCGCCTACCGACTCCCCGTACAGAACTTCGGCGCGCGTGTCCCGACTGCAGACTTCCTCCTCAGCGAGCGTCTGCCGGAGTCTTTCCTCCTGCCGAGCGCCAGCTTCCTAATTCAGCAAGAAGCCACCGAATTTGCCTGCCCTAATTTCCAGCAGACCTCCACTCAATTTCCAGCATTTTCCAACCACTTTCCAACCCAATTTTACAACTTTATAACTCAAACCACTTCTAAACATCATCACAAATCTTTATTACTCATCATTCCATTATTTAACATTTTTTATTGTATTTTTTATATTATTTTTGGTAGCTTTCTCCACCTATAAATAGGGTTTCAATTCACTTGTTGAAACACACCTTCTTTGAGGCACACATTTGAGCCTTCTTTGAGAGAAACTTTGGCAAAGTATCTCCAATACAAAGTTTAGAGTTTGAGTCCATATTTCCCAAGTTTATTTCCTCCATCTTCATAAGGTTTCGTCCGCTGTCGGAGAATCGTATGAATAACAATCCATTGTTTTCATCCATCTTGAAAGTGTAACAATTACTCTCCATTTACTCAAACTCTCATTTTTGTTATTGGTTTTGATTATAGTTCAATATATGTGAGGTTTTTCTTACTAATATTTGTTAGTGTTAAATACAATCTCCATGTGTCTTACTTTATGAATTTTAGTTATTTTATACATTTTAGTGCTTCATACTTCAATTCAATGTTAAGTGTTTTATCCGCTGTCGGTGCATTTAAAGTAGAATTGAAGAGACTTAATGTTGATCGCTGTCGGCGCATTCAGTCAAAAACAAAAGGTGAATCATATTGTAAGTGTTGTCCGCTGTCGGTGCATTTATAGTATTGAAAAATGTATGAAGGTAATTAAGACGATTAAGGTAAAATTTCGTGATTGATTTAATATTTGCAATTATTAGAGTGTTGGTAAGATTTGTGTTTTAAGAAGATCACATGTACATGAAATAGAATAGAAGTAAAATTAGTTTATCTATGCTTTTACTTATTTACATAATCACAAACCTTTTCAAAACCCCCCTTTTTATTTTTTATTCTTTTATTCTTTTATTCTTTCATACTTTTAGTTTATTAGTCTTTGATTCTTTCATTTCTTTATTCTTTTATTCCTTTACTTTTTAATTTATTGATTCTTTGATTAGTTAATTCTTTAATTCATTTATTCTTTAATTCTCTATGCTTTTATTCTTTAAGTCATTAATTCTTTAAATTGTTAATTCTTTGATTATTTAATTCTTTAATTCATTATTCTTTTATTCATCTCCCACTAACACATTATTAATGTCCCTAATTTCCCCGGTTAAGAACGATCCCTATTTATCAATACTACATCTACACAAAAAAAGGGTTTAAATTGCATAACACTCGAATTACATGTTTAATTTAATGCGTAGTTTGGGCGTAGTCACTCCCCAGGAAGGGTCATTGATCTGCGGGTCATTGACCTGGGTGGACCCTGGGGAGACTTGAGATTGAGACCCCGGGTAGCACGCGTAGCTTGGAACCGTGACGGTGTTGATTGTGATATCTAGGATGTCAGGCATCAGGCATGCCGAGGATCGGTTTTGGGCTGAGACCCACTTGTATTGGTTTTAGGCTGAGACCCACATGATTGGTTTTGGGCTGAGTTCCCACATGTACTTGGTCTTGGGCTGAGTTCCCATATATTTGGTTTACGGTTTTGGGCTGAGGCTCTAATGGTTTGATGATTGATTTAACTAAATGGTTTGATAACTGGGTTTCGAATGCATGCATGCTTTTTAGTGAAGGGTATAAATGTCTTTTCGATAAATGAATTTTATAAATGATTTATTTTGTCCATTCACAGCTTTAAATGGTTTTAATGTCCTTCAGGTTGATCGTGGATGCAAGCTGTAGCAGAGACCGAGACATCACACTGCTCCTCCGATCCTAGCGCACTCTGGAAGCCCAGGTTGGGCTAAGGTTGGAATTATCCCTTGTTTGACACTTCGTGTTAGACGGGAGCAGGCACGTCCCGCATTAATCCCGAAGGGATTTGGGACAGGTCCTGTCATTCTCACTAGAACTTGTATGGCACATCTTTGCCATGCATAATAGCTTTGGCCAATTCAACAATGGTTATATTCTTTCTCTCATCTACACAATTTTGTTCAAGGGAATAGGCCACTGTTAACTGCCTCACAATTCCAGCATCATCACAAAATTTCTCAAATCCTTTGAGAGATACTCACCTCCCATGTCACTCCTTAACTGCTTTATCATGTATCCACTTTGTAACTCAAAAGTACATTTTAATTTCTTCAACACATTCAAAAGTCCTGACTTATGAGTGAGAAAATAAAGAAATTACATTCATGAAAAATCATCAATGAAAGTTAGAAAATATTTGTTTCCTCCTACTGTCTCTCCTTGCATTGGTCCACACACTTTTGTGTGTATGATTTCCAAAGAGGTAGAGGCCCCTCCATGCTTTTGTTTGTCAAAAGTCACTACATACTGTTTTTTTTTTTTACCAACAACACAATCTTCACACTTCACTTCTTTGGGTTGTGAACTTGGGTAATCCAAATACCATATCTTTTTGTTGTAGTGTTTTCAAGCTAGCATAGTTTAGGTGGCCATATTGCTTATGGTATTGTTGACTTTATTGTTATAGAATTTACACCTTCCAATGACATTGGAAAACATCTATTCCCTGTTATAGGCACCTTAACTACTATGTACTTTAGCTCCCTGTCCTCAAATGTGTCAACATTGTTGTGATCAAAACTAGAAAATAACCACCCTCTATCATCTGCCATACACTGAGAAGTTCTCATCTAAACCGGGTAGAAGCATGACATCGTTGATATGTCTATCACCTTGCTTGGTTTGTATGACAAGGGTTCCTTTTCCTTCAGTTAGCACAAGTTATTTTGATCAGACCCTTTCCCCTAAGACACCTCGATAACTGTGAAGGGTCCTGATTCCGTCTAACAATAAATACCAAAACGTCGAAAACAACCTCAATAGGATCACATAATATCAATAAAACCAACCAACTGCTAAGTCATGGATACTTTATCTATTGTGTATGTCATGATACACAGAGTATAAGTATTACAAGATAACTCAATGTACATATATTGGATGCGGTCTTTGGGGAAGGACTAACGGACGACCAGTGCGTCACCATCAGAGAACTTCTTGAGCCTAAAGGATGTTCCCGCGTTCATTCCCCTAACACGAGGAACATGAATGGCTTGCTGGAACCCAAGCTGGCGTGTGCAGAAGTTGGGTTGATATACCTCAAAGCCAGCATGAGTTTTGGAATAGCGATTCCCACCCTTCAGTAAATCCCTCTGGAACACACAACTACAGAAGTCCCTCAACACTAGGGTCCAACGATTTCGATCGCAGATATTCAAGTAACCACCCTCATTGGATATGGGCTAATAACGTCCTAAGTTGGCCCTCCAGTGCTTCATAAGACGCCATTTCAGCCTATAAAAGAACAAGAGACAGTCCTGAGTAGAATATGGCACCGGAGGTAGGGCCATGAGTTGATTCTCTGGAGCGGTCCTCTCAGTATATTGGGGGACCAAGTGGTGAAGCTAAGGGAAGGACCAATTCAACCATGCTTGAATCATCCACATTGGGTCGTTCAAAGACTTTTTCGAGCCTAGATAGCAGACGATGGTGTGTAAAAGGTTGTACATCTGGGCAAAAACAACATGACCTAATGGCATGTCCTTGCAGGAAGCCAGAGCCTCAACCAAGGGAACCCACTCCTATTTGATTACTTTGGAGAAGTTTGGGAAGACAAACCAATCTAACCAAAAGTGAAAAAATTGGACATTTTCATGACCAGAACCCAGATAATCTCCAATTATACCCAAGCCCTTAAAATAGGATTCAGGTCTGAGGTTCATCTCCGAATCGAAAGGGCATATGCATTAAGAAACAAGGATAATGTGTTAAATTTGTGGGGGACGACTTTAATCATTGTAGGGCTCGCTGTGTTGGGAATGTATGGGTCAGTAAATAAATTAGTAAAGTTAGAAATCTGGCCTGAAGGGTTTAGGAAAAAAGGAATGGCCAGGTTAAGCAGAGTCGGCGTCATGGGGCCAACTCGAAAATCAAATGTATTAGTACTGTCATTCCAAAAAAAAAATTGCAGCACCAAGCAGGTTTATGTCAAGAGAGGTAAGCATATCGGATAAACTCGCCAAGTGAAATATTCCATTACGCCAGAACTCACTAAAGTAGAGCATTTTCATCCTCGCGACCCACTTCAAGAAGCGGCCAGAAATCTTCGATTTATTGCCAGAAGGGAAAAATGGGCCCATCCCGAATGGATCCAAGGGAAGGAAGATCATTGAAAATTTGGAGAGGATTGGAATTCCGACAAGACATCATATAATGAACCAGTTGTAGTAGGTATCTGCCCTCGCCAACACGACCCTAGAAAATAACGGTGGTCAGGGTCCGCAGGGAGAATTTGCTCACGGGTGACGTGGTGCTCTGCCTCAAATGTATCGAGAACATCCCGGGAAATCGAGCAACAATTTTTTGAAAATTTCCCCTGAAATCCACGGAGTCTTTAAGGAAGGCAAGAAACCTGTATCAGCAGAAGAGGAAGATCCGACATGGGCTTTTCCTTTTTGGACTCTCTTGGGGGCCATGTGTTTCAGCGGATTTCTCGAGCAAAGAACTGCAGAAACTGGAAGGTTGATGTCATGTTTGAGGAAGGGAGTGCAAACAAAGTAGAACCGCCAAGGAACCCGATTTGACTTAAACAGAGGTACATGTTATAGAGAAAAAGGGATGAGGACGCGTTCGTGTGAATTTAAAAAGTATTATACCTAAAGCATTTCAAATTCAAGGGGCAATTTTTACACCCGAAAAAATCCCCTCTGGTCCTAGGTCTTGGCTGACAGAAATTAAAGGCCCAAAAAACGACTCTTGGCCCAAGATCGAGCAATTCAAGTGTGGAAAGGAAGAAAAGACTTGGGCGGTGCTGACAGAGTATGGAGAAGACAAAGCAAAGGGGGAAGTATCATAATAGAAAAACGGGAAGGTAGGTCCCTACATGTGTCCCGATCCAGCAAGTTGAAGAACCCACTCGATCGCCTATAAATAGAGAACGACTTGGCTTCTCGAAAAGAAGAAGGAACCAATCAAAACTCAACAAATTGTTCTCTACCAATTTCTGAACCAATGAACATCTTTAACTAAGGTTTCATGGTTTAAAAATAGATGGCCCTTGTGGCAAAATCTGTTTCTTTCGACCTACGAAATCAAGATGCAGCTTCTCTTCTCACCCCTTCAAGGCATTTATGCAACTGCCCACTTGTCTTTTTGACTGCTCCAGCAGTATTGTCATAATGGTTAAGCTTCATTTTCTGTATAAACCTTTTTTTTTCTGACCATCTAGTATCATAAAGGTTACCTTCATCCCGACTCACTAGTTCTTGGACTTTCAGGGGAAGTTCGCAGGAAATCAACATTTTTCCTGACAAATTCATGTCATAAGGGTTGATATTATCAACTATCAGTTCACAAAAAGTCATCTCGACTTCCGGCTCACAGATAGTGTTCAATCACCGTCCACGGAAAACCATCCTCAGTACCATCTCACGGAAAGTCATCCTGATTGCCAGTTCATGGTCGATCGTTGAGGAACTCAAACCTCCCATTCGACGTCTCGCCGTCGCATTTGAGTGCTCTGACATCTCATAACATGATTTCCGCCTGATATTCTTCTCAGTTGATGGTTCTTGGACTTTTTTACTTGTTACGAGTTCGAAGCACGAAGGGAATTATTTAATCTCTTGTACTTGTAATTTCAGTTCGTTTGATTTCAAGTACTTTTACATTCCTGTATTTGTACTTCCATATTCATTTAAATACGCAAACCGGATTTTCTTAAGCAAATAATTGGTTTTTGGGACATACCATCCGAACGTGTTTTCCGACTTCATAAGTCGGGATACCATCTTTGTGCATTGGTCCAACAACTTTAATTTCGACTTGAGAGAACCTGGGACCACTAACCACCTTAACAAATTGAAACGACAGTATCGCCAATCATAATATCATGGCGAAATAAAACTTATTGGTTTGGGAAACGCGGGAAAAGAATATTTAAGTCCTTGAAAAAAAACATAAAAAAGAACATCGCAAGAGAATTCTTGTCTGCCTGCTCCACGATCGCTTTGATCAGAAGAAAGGTTCTTGGGCCGAAAACAGAACCAACCTAAACTGTCTAGTAGCAGTCTCCTATATTAGTGGCACACCTACACTTGAGCTGAGAAAACCCGTTTGCTTACTGATTTGCCCATTTAGGGATTGGTCGTAGCATCAAGGTCCGTTGCTCTCACCCCATCCAGCATCTCTATACAACACCAATCACGACAAAAGAGATCACCACGAGTGGTTCATCTCCCCCACTTCTGCAAACAAGGTTCCACGCGGAGGCCCGGCTGGGGTTGACTCGAGACATTCAGCTCGAAATTCGAAAAAAACATTTTGGGCAGGAACAATAGCTTTCGAAAACGGCTCAAATCGATCAACATCTCAAATATTTGCATACAAATTAAAAGTAGTGACTAAATTGATAAACTAATGATGCGGACACTTGTGGCTTGTGGTTTCAACTTTGGTGGGTGGATGAGTCGTCCACCTCCATTTTTTGCTTCAATTTAAAAACCTCAATCGTTTGGTATCACAAATCAATCACGTAGGTGAGAGAGATAAAACAATAAGATATATGATGGACCTAAAACTAGACAATCATCTTCAAACACGATATCTTCTAAAATTCTACTCTATAAACAACTTCAAAAGACAAAAAGGGCTACGACAGTAGAGTTGGTGGCTCCATTCTTTTTAAATTCATAATGATGTCTTTGTGGCTTCTTTTTGAATGCACTAATGCAGGTTACAATTTGAACACAACCACAGAAGATAATGAAAATCTAAATCATTGGATTTCTTTTTGAATGCACTAATGCAGGTTACAATTTGAACACAACCACAGAAGATAATGAAAATCTAAATCGTTGGATTAACATAAAAGTTTGCAACTTTTGCATACAGCAGAAATACAAAGGTGTCTAATACACTTGGCAAAACCCTGCTGCTTACATGCATGACCACATCTAGATATGGTCTTCCTTTCCTTGTAAATTCCTTTTGGAATGGAAGTGTCTTTAACAATGCTATCTATGGTTTCTTCTACCAGCCTTTCTATAGAATGACCAATATACTCGGAATGCAGAGAACCCGAGCTGCCTCCACCAACCAGCGAACCATCAGCACAGTTTTTGTTTGTTAAACCCTTGTGAATATCCAGGATAAAGCTATACATGCATGCAGATAAAGAACTAATGAGTCTTTCATGGTTAGATTTGCCTTCATATTGCTACAAGATAATATAAAGGTACAAAATTTGAAGTAGGAAATGCATTCCCCACTTCCACAAGGTGACAAAGAAACAGCAAAAACAAAGTTTAAGTGGAAACACTCACATAATCACATAGTTGCTTGCATGCTTGTTGGGAAATAGTAGAATTCTCCATTTTTCTGTTTTACGTGCATATTGTTTCTCACATGCTCCACTCTTTGAAGATGTGATGACAACTGCAGCAAATCAAAAGTCGGTCCATGTTGGGAAGAAAGACCATATTTGGTACTCAAGCAATCTGAGCCTTGAAAGCCACTATCTGTGTGAGCTTGGAAGTCAATAGTATGACTAGAATCAGAAACCATTATTGATTCCATCTGACCAACACTCTGATGTATCATCGAGGGGCTAGGCATGTGAACTCCAGCTGAATGGCCTGATAAGTTATGAGACTGAGCTGACAGAAGAGAGAGAGCACAGCTGGAGTTTGAGGCCCCATATACTTTCTGAATACTTGATGGTGTATCAAAATTTATGTATCCATTGACATTTCCTGATGAAGGGCTTCCAAAAGCATTTTGTTTCCAACGGCCACCGTGGAAAGATTTTGGAACCAATTGCCTGTTTTCTATTGATGTTACACATTGACTGTAAGCTGATTCATCTTCTGATTTGATATGTCCATATCCGTTAGCTTGTTCATATTCTTCTGGATATAGAATGCCACCAGGAAAAATACCTGAAAGGACAAAAGGTGTTCGCTTTGGAAAGTGATTTCCTACATACTTAGTGCCTGAAAAATCCATACAGAATCTAACTGTCAAAATCCTAGCCATGAGGTCATCCTACCCTGCATTTACTTGTTTCAAGACAGATGAATTATGAATAATTTCCTTTTCCTTCTTTTTCTTTTGGGGAGGAGAATTCTACCTTTCAATTAGATTGCACTGTTTGTTTTAACAGACTCGTATTGATCTTACTTTTTGAAAAGTCACCGAATATGGATGCTTGAACAGAAAACATATATGCAACTACGGGACTAGTGCTTTTTTCTTATCAATTGTTTGATAACTAGTGGATTTTAGTGGTGTTTAGTGCTTCTCTTTAAAAGCTCCAAAATATACATGGATAGAGAAAACAAAAGGGCTTATCAATTGTTTGATAACTAGTGGATTTTAGTGGTGTTTAGTGCTTCTCTTTAGAAGCTCCAAAATGAACTTTTTATACATGGATAGAGAAAACAAAAGGGACCTCTACAGGTGGCCGAAGTGGCCACTCCCTTTGAGCCTTGATAGCTGAAAAGTTCTTTTTGAAAATAAAAAATTACAGGCAAGACATGGCCTGGTCAAAAGATTCAGATATAGTGGGAGTTGAGAATAAAATAAAGTTATACCGCTCTTATCTATAACTTCTAGCCCCAGACATGCTCAAGCAGATTAAGCTGAAGTCAACCTTCTCAGTGTGCAACCAGCATTACAATAAAACAAAGCAAGTTTTAAAAATAAAAGTTCATGTGCTCTGGGGTGAGGCATGTCACATTGTCACAAGCAGATTTAAAATATGGGGTGAGCATACCTTGACATGACCGAAGCAACTTATGCGGTTTACAATTGAGAGTATCTATTTGAGGCTTCCTTCGGCGTTGGTTGTGGCCAGCTAGGCGTCTACGACAACTGCGCTTAGCATCATCAAATTCAGCCAGCAAATGAAATCTAATCACAGAAAGGATAACATTGTTCAGACCAGTTGTAACAATTAAGCAGTTTTCCAGAGCTTCGCATTGATCATCGAATATATTAGGAAAACCACGTCAAAGTTGAAGAACTAACACCAGAGCAAATAAACTGGAATTTTCTCAAGGCCAAAACATCACTTAGAATTTTTTTACATAAAATAAAGGTTAAAGAGCTTTACTGTTCACATTTGAACTGGTGGAAATGATAATGATATCAATGTCCAATGTTTTATTTGAGCATCAGAAAGGCATTAGAGAGAGATAAAAAACATGGAATCTTATAAAGGTTGAGATTGAAGTGGAAGTTGAATATTTGTTTACTTTTTAAAAGAGAAAGACATATATCTTACAATTTTCAGCAATCAAATGGAGTGCAGAAGGAAAATCATCCCTCATTATGCATATGAGATCCCACTATGTGCCAAATTCTAGGATCAAATATTTAAGTGAAATGCTAAATCTGCAACACAACTTTTCATCTGTCCCTTTTCACATTTCCTATTTCTTTCTTGTCAATTTTACTCCTCATAAGTCAACAAAGAAAGTATTCATTGTTCATCCCAAAATACGAAGTTAGGATGGAAATTCATACCACCTTTCAATGGTTATGAGCCATGATCACTATAAAACACTTCAGAACGGCAAATTAAGCTAAAGTATGAGGAAAATTTAGACGAAAGAAGAACCAACCTGCTACACTGTTGGCAAAACCTTTGCTCTATGCCATTAACAATCACTGTGGGAGTTTTTGAGTGAGCATCACAAACTCTATGCCTCTTATGGTAATCTTTTGAGGAGCTGAGATCCATTCGACAGCCATAGACTTGGCAGGTGGGAGTGTGACTATATGGACCCCTTAGACCAGCTCTCTTTGGCTTCTCTTTCAAATGTTGATTATTCTGCCCATCTCTGCTATCAGCCAAACTCCCTAGCTTTAAAGCAATCAGTGATGAATCCTGGCTATTAAATTCGGTCATTGGGCTTGAAAACTTTGACCAAGACTCTCCACCTTCACCAAAAGATGAAGTTGGAGTAATCAAGCAAGTAGGAGAAGCTACAGTATTGCTACTAGAATCATTAACAATCACACCATTCAAAATTTCAAGTCCTTGGTTACCATGAAGAGGCTTTCTGACTGATTCAGGGAATCCCAATTCCATGAACCCCATGCTCTCAACTGATTCTTTATCAAAATTAAAGCAGCTATTGTTATCCCATTCTAGTACTGTTTTTCTGCTTCTTGAAGATGCACCCATTGGTATGTCCATTTCTTCTGAAAACAGAAAAGCTTTCCCTTCTGAACCAAAACTCCAAGACTCCATAACTAGAGAACTTAAGCCAAAGGAATTATGCAGGAAGGTTAAAGCCTAACACAATTTACAAAAGCAAAAGGTAAATTTCCATTTTCAAGTGGATCATAGGAATAGGACAATGAAAGTAAATACATACCGTCCATGGACGCAAAAAATAATTGATTTACACTACAAACAGTATAAAGACATCTAAAATCAAATAATCACTGTGGATACGAAACAAAAGCAACAATATAAACAATCAGAGCAGTAACACTAAAAAATAAAAATCGAACACTTATGAATGCCCATAAACCAAACAAGGATTGTGCATGGACTAAAACAACACCAGAAAAAACAAAAAAATGAAATCATAGCTCCACTAGCAAAGTAGCCTCAGAGATCATGCTTTTTTTTGGGTTGATGAGAAAGAGAAACTAAAGTAGAAAAAGGAAAGATTTTCTATGAAAAAAAGGAAAGTTCAATGCTTGATTTTCTACATTTTTGGAGAAAAGGAAACTGAGCATTGGCAAATGCATAGCTCCAGAGTTTCACTCCATTTTGGTTTTTATCGGTTTTCAGCAACCAAACAGAGCACCAAAATAATCCGCACCGACAGGATTGCAGAGTGAGCGCATGAAGATTCAAAACGCAAGCAAACATATACCCAAGATAATAGAGCCACATATTCTAGTGACTTTCACACGGAGAAATCCCCTGAAAGGAACTGAAACATTCTGCAAGCTCAAATCTTGTTGATAAAAAATTTTAAGTTTATAAGAAGAAGAAGAAGAAGGTGATAAAAGATCTTATCTTGAAAGAAGCAAAGAAAGTAATAATAATAATAATAATAATAAGACTGAATACCCATTTCAATTTTGTTTGGTCACTCTGAATACCCATTTCAATAAACAACTGAAAAGTTAAAACCCATTAACGTAGAACCATTTAGCTACTACAAAGTGAAGGGAAAGCAAAATGGCCAGATTCCCACAAATGTGTGTCTCGTTTACTTGGGAACCAAACAGAATATAAAATGGAAAAAGTCAGGTGCACTGGTGGTGGTTTTTACATACCAGATGAAACAATGAAGGCAGGGAGTGCGTGAGAAAGAGAGCGAGACCGAGAGAGAAATTAGAGAGGAGTATTTTTAATTTCAGGGCTTTGGTGAGGTCGAAGCAGATACACTGCGACTGTGAGTCAACATGATTTCCACCCCTCTGTCCAAAAACAGCATGTCGAGGCGTTTTGTAGCTTTTGAGAATTGAAAAAAAAAAATCAATGGGGAATAATAACAATAAGTGAAGTTCCATATTTGTCCATGTCTCCTGCTTCTTATTACATTGCCTTTCCTCCTAACAAATGGGTTGTTGACTGGTAGGAGTTCATTAACCCAGTCTACTCACTGACTATCTCAATACCATCTTTGATTGTCGCTTTGATTTTTATTTATCTTTCGATTTCTGAATTCTCTTCTACTTATTAATAGTATATATAAAATAATTGAAAATTCAAAATTAATCGTGATAATTAATTTTTTTTAAATTTGTAATCTTTTAAAAATTATCGTATTTTTGAATTTATTATAATAAATATTTACACAATATTTATAAAATTGATATATTACATTAAAATTATTTATTTATATGGTTCTCACGTCAATTTTATTTATTTATTTAAATTATAGATTCAATACGTATTTTGATCTCCATGGTAAAGCCATGGCCCCATTTCATTATAATTTGGACACATGTAACATTTGTGGGTTTGTGTGAGTTGCGGTCCACTTCATACATGAATTTGTTGAACCATTTTTGGGTGGGGACTTTCTGAGGCTCCAATAATCATGCCCCGCCATTTTTATGCAATTGCCGGCCTTTGGTTAATAATAAGGGACATATTAAGGTGTGACACATTTAAAGATTTGAAGAAAAAAAGAACCATACAGCATATGCATGGTTGATTGGACATGTCCTAAGGCTCGAGGCATCCAATTCGTTCAAGATTTCAAACTTTATGTGGTGAATGTTTAGTGGAAAGAATTTGAAATGGAAGAATTTACCGTTGGCAATGTTGTTACTGATTTTTACTGTGGGGTGGCCATAGTCAGAGGATGAGCGAGGATAAGTATGAAAAAGATGTAAGATATCTGGTGTGAGAAGAGAGGAAACCATTTCGCCATGTGTATGGGTTGCGAGCTTACACGTGTCGCTTGTCAGTCTTGAAAAGCTGGAGAATGCATGAGATGGTTATGGGCGGAGTGACCTGCAGCCTGCAGCTGCACCTGCTCTCCTCTGCCATCGACTGCTCCACTGCGGTTGGTTGGGCGGAGTGAGCTGTAGCTGCACCTGCTCTCCTCTGCCATCGACTGCTCCACTGCGGGTGATTGTGGTGTTGAGTGTAAGTAGTGACTCCTCTCCAGTCTCGACTTTCTCCATTTTCAGTGGCTACCTGCTTCTCCAACACTCAAATTGGATGCCAACAAAAAAATATATGACAAAACCCTTGACCATTTTTGTTTATATTTAGAAAAAAAAGAATATTTATATCTGACTATAATATTATATATATCTTTATAATAGGTTCATTTTTAAGTTTTCAAATATTATAATTTGCATCTTAAAATTATTACATTTTGATTTATTTGTTAAAATGTTTGTCAAATTTGAAATGAGACTTACAATTTTAAATAATAATTATTAATTTAAATTTATAAAAATTATTTATTTTGAAAAAATCTAAAAAAATATTTTCAGATAATAAAAATAAATAAAAATTTACAAATGTACAAAAATTAATTTTTTAAAAATTATTTATATATGAAAGTAATTTCTCTCTTTTCATCATCTTTATTTTCTTTTACTAAGGAATTATTTCACAAAAATAAAATTAACAAATTAAAAAAATTATTTATGGAAAGAGACAAGTTAGTTTCATACATAAATATATATATATTTTAATTCTTGTAAAATTTTTAAATTTTTCTTATTTTTATTAGATGAAAGTAAATTATTTGGATTTTTTCAAAATAAATAATTTTTATAAATTTAAATTAATATTTTATTGTTTAAATTTGTGGGTCTCATTTTAGATTTGACAAAAAATTTAATAAATGGGCCAAAGTGTAATGATTTGAATAGTTTAGGGTGAAAATTGTAACAATTGAAAACTTAGATATAATTCTGTTATAAGGTGTAAACTATAATGTAGTAAAGTGTAATTTTCCCTGTTATAAAATAATTAATATTTTCATAGTAAATTATTTTTTTGATTGATATATACCAATGACTAAATAAATTTTAATTTTATTAAATTTTTGCATAAAAATCTTGAAATGATAATTAGATGTTGAATAGTTTAAATCATGATATATATATAATAATAATTAAATAAATTAAAATAATAGTAGGATATTATGAAGATGTATGATTGCGATGAGATGTAAAAGTAATTTAATGAGAGAATGAAATATCTCTAATACTTTGGTTTGTACTATTATGAAGGGTTTTAATTTCTTCCAATGTTGCCATTTGCTAGGGAAAGAGAGGCCTGTTTCATCCGGAGACCATGGCAATGTGTCCCAACTTTAAAGTTTAAACCCAAATTTGGTTTGGTTTTTTGGGTGACTAGATCGGATGACTCGTGACTAAGCCCAACTTCTAGTGGCAAAAGCTCAGAACGGGCCTCAAATGGTACTAGCCTGCTTTAAGTCTACAAGTAAAGGTTTTTACCGTTGCAGACTTGAAAGCTTAGACCCAAAATGCTTTTTGATTCGCGCGCTAGCGCACTCATTTTTGTAAGAGAAATAGAAAATGAAAGGAAAATGCTAAGAGGCGACACTATAAAGTATAAACACTCATTAATATAAGGGGATCGTACTTGTATCGGCGGTAAAAATGAAAATATCATTTTTTCACCGAATATTAAAAGTCAAATTTATGAAAAAATCGATGAATATTTTGATATTAATAACGATATTGTTTATACTCAATAAAAAAAATATTAGAAATTTCAAAACTTGAATAATTTTGAATGAAATTTTGGGAAAAACTTAAACATCCAATAATATTTATATAAAATTAATACGGATATAGAGAAAATTGGGGGAATATTTTTCTTCCCCTCATTTTTATGCCAAGACTCTCAAATTAATATGAGTATATCTACAAAAATATAACGGATATTTTTCTTATATTTTTATGTCGAAACTCCAAAATACGGAAATATCACAGATGTTACGTATGTTTTCATCTATGATTGGTGGGTGCGTATGTGTGTCAGTATTTTTTGCAAATATAGTCTCCCGATTTGCATTGTCCAAAATGAAAGGTATCAACAAAGATTCCAAGACACTTATAAAAAACAAAAGAACAAATTAAGATTCCAATATTTATATCTAGGTTCTTTAAATATTAGTCATGATGTCTTTATATACGATAACCCATCATTGGTATGATAATTATATTTATATAAAATCAGCAAAAAAAAAATTATAGTTTTGTACTTTAGATGTTAACCGTGACACCAAGAATTTTCACAAATACTTGGAGGAATTGAGCATCGTTGGTGAATGGTTACTCAAAAGCGCATGATGTGATGAAGGTCACCTGTGAAAAGGCAAAAAACCAAACTCAATGTAAAACCCTAATTAAGTTTTTGTCACTGAACATTAATTTGATCCAAGTAATTAAAACCCTAATTAACTTTGTCAGTGAACATTTGATCGAAGTAATGGGTACGTATGGCAGACATTCATGGATAAGTTTGATGTGTTGAAGGAATGGAAGGGAGTGATGTGGGGGCTATTGGGGGCCATCAGGAGGAAGATGAGGATGAGCTGCATGCTACCTGGAAAGCACCAATTAAGAATCATGATCTGGACGGACTTTGGAGTCCTGGTGCCCCCAGTTTACTGAATTGTATTTATTTGGTTGGATAACCTAATGTCGTATATCTGTCATGTCCCAATCACAACTCCATACTTAAGGAGGAAAAACCTCACCTGCCACACAATATTCAAACTTTATCTTATATATCCAAGTTCATGCATGCTGCTTCGTCGATAAGTTCTTGTGTTCCCACATTCGATGACAAACCCTATCAAATCTTTGATCCAGTTCTGATCTCTTTGAGGGCTCATGATTCATTCATGTGTGCTTGTAACTTGCCGGCCATGGATCAGGACTCCAATAGCTGGCTTGAGGAACCTCTCACATGTGGGAATAAATCAACAAAAGATCTGTTGGTCTCTTCACTTTACCAGAAGTAGTGGTTGGGGAAAAACACAGTCAATGCGACTCAAATCCATCCTCAAATTTTCATCGCAAATTAATGTATTCTCTTGACCCCTTACTGTTAACATTTCATACTTTTTGTTGGTGATAATGATATAAACACATTATATATATGGAGCGTTCATCCCAAAGGTCAGGACCTTCAATATAAATTCTGATGGCAAAATCTATATTTGTTCAAACTGTAGGTATTGATAATATGTTGGTGATAAAATATCGACGCATTATATGAGCCCCTATCCAAAGCTAGGACCTTCAATATGAAATATGATACGAGCATTCTCCGTTATAATGATATTAAAATATGATACGAGCATCCTCCGTTATAATGATATTAAAATATGATACGAGCATCCTCCGTTATAATGATATTAAAATATGATACGAGCATTTGTTATAATTTATTATGAATCAACAGTTTTACAAAAAAAAATTACCGATAATTGTATATTACTAAAATTGTATTAATAATCTATTAGTACGCTTCATTAACGATAATGATATCCATATATTATATAATGAGCAAATCATTGTTACACTCTTAACAACTTTTTTATTTATTTAAAACATTTAATGCTTGTATATTACACAAAATAAGATCTTATCTCAAACTGTTTTTTATTCAAAAATCCCTAAACAGAATTTGTAAGCAATAAATTTCACATTTACCTTTTTATATATCAATAAAGAGGAAAAGTGAGTTATTGAGAATTCCTTTAAACAATTAAAAATAACATTGTCTTTTTTTGTCCTATTTGCTCCATGTGCCACTTAATGTTTGATTTCTTTAACCTCTTGGACCCTTTATTATATTATGCATATAATAAATATTATATATGTATACTATATATATATATATTGTATATAGTTACAACTGAATTTTTTCTATAAAATAAAAAAATAAAGTCTGTCTTATTGTATGAGGTTCAACGGTAGAGTATAAAAAAAAAATTGTTTGGGGGAGGAGGGGAGATGGTGGTGGAAAATCGTACGACATAGGGTTTAATTCTTGAATTTTGGCATACAATTCAAGAATTAAACCCTAAACTATTTGAAATTAACTAAATTATTAATATCGGAAGATAAATAATTTTTAAATTTAAAAGTATTTTTGAAGAATTATTGTTTTTATTGATCTTACCTTAAATTAAATTAGATACTTATATTACTTTTAAAATAAGCAAGTGAAAAAAAAAATTATAAATAGGAGTAATGTTTGCATAATCTTCAATATAATCTTATAATAAAAATTAATATTGAAATCATGATAGGTTTTGGTAAGTCCTTTTTAGATTGTTGTTGACTAGTTTACAATTCGATGACATTAATTGTAATTTATATAAAAGTTATGGTCTTTTTTAAATTGTATATATAATTTTTTAACTAATCAAATGACCGATTAGTTTAATTTTTCTATATATAAGTATTTGAATAAACTTATATTCTAATAAGAATCGATCAGCTAATTAATTCTCCTTATATAATTAGCGTTCATTCCAAAACTAGGGCCTTCAAATGAAGGTGGATGGGTCCAAAAAGTGGGGGCAGGGTGTTGTTTTGATATTTGGGATAATGTCATTATAGTGAAGCGGTTATGGGGAACTCGAGTTCTTACTTTGCAGATGGCTTTTATAAAAGAAAGGAGATCGATCGATTATTTGATTGTGAACAGTAAAAAGGAGATTTTTTTTAAATTATTTTTTATTAAGTATTAGTGTAAACATCTCATTTTCCACTCTCTCTGGTAGTTACAGTTATACATTCCTTTACCCTTTTGGTGTCCCATGCATCATTTTTCCAGTCCTCATTTTTTCTTAAAGGCTACCCAAAAGGATGATCATGAGATCCATCCTCATTTTTTTCATTAATTTTTATACTTCTTCTTCGACGATCGACGATCGACGATCGATGCGTGGAGTTCACGCATATAAATGTTGAAGGAGGTGGAAGGTTGCAGCTTTCAAATTTGGCCCTTTCAAGTGGCTAGCTAGGCACATCATTATAGATAAAATGAATTAGTGAAAGCCCAATTTCATCACCAGTTTTTGGTTCGTAATTATATTGGTGAGGGCACATCCTTGTTAAAACGACAACACTTTGGCCAACCCTTGGCTCTTGTTAGCTAGAGGCTGCACTCAAATCTTAATTGGGTAAAGTTTTTGGATTTGGGTTTTGAAATCTTGTGCTATATATATGTTCATTAATGTATAAAATGAAAAAGGAAAAAGTTTTGGCTCCATTAGGATTTTAAGTGGAGGTGATTTGGTCTTAGAATCTAGATATTGTTTCTAATACGTCCTCATATAAGGGCTTAATTGTTCTTTAATTACTTTTTGATCATTTGATTAGACACAGAATATGTGATCTTAATTATTTGAGGTTAGGCTCACAAAAGGCAAGCATGCATCATAATTAAGATTTAATCTTTATGCTTTTGCCCATATATATATATATATATATATACCTCCTCCATATATGAAATCAAAAATATATAATTACCACCAATTCCTTGTCCCTGCAGGTCTCAGAATATAAATATATTAAATTATTAGGTCGAAATCATGTGAATAAATAAATCATTACAATGTCTTAATTAACTAACCTAATTTTTCTTATTTTTAAAATCTTAGTATTTACCAATTGATATGATAATGGAAATTTCGGATGCTTCTAATTTTGCAACACTTCATAATTCATACGTGTGTATATATATATACATATATATTGATCGATATAATTGTGTGTGTGTATATATATATATATATATATAAATCCAAAAGTATGTAAAAAAAAACACAATAGGCAAATTAACAAACAAACATCCTGACTGTACATATACAGAAGAAAAAATAGAACATTGGAAGCTAGATCAACTTTCAGAGGAGATAAGAGAAAAAAGGAAAAGCAAAATCTAGGAAATTTTAATTTCCTTCTCTCAACCACATAAGCATAATCCAATATATCTAACATGATATATTATTATTATTTTTTTAAAATTCATCAATCAAGAAGAGGCATTGGAAATTGGGGTTCCTGAGGATCTGATGATCTTGATGTTGTCCACATTTGTAGTTTCATACACTGGCAGACCACTGGAATAAAAACCCAAGTCATAATTTTGCAGCTCAAAAAGATCAGAACTTGAATCACTCTCTCCATCTTCATCATAACCATCATCAACAACCTCGCTCAATCTTCTCAACAACCCTTTATGATCTTGTTCTGATGATAATGAAGAGTTAATCTTGTATTTGAATCTCTCATGATCCTCCAACCATGACATCTCTCTGTTGTCTCTGCTTGATTTCTTGCCGTCCAAGACAACCTCTTTCACCTGTCCATTGTTGTTGTGCTTTGAGAAAGATGTCACTGCCACTTGTTGGTTTTGTGTCTTCTGCTCTGAATTGCGTGTTAAATCTTTGTAGCTCTTGGAGGTGGTTGATGTTGGTGCACAATGATGGATATAGGGAGGAGGGGTTCGAAACCCTGAGCTTGAAGAAGAGTATATGGACTTGGATTCCACAGTGGTTGAACTCCCAAAATGGCTGACGCTGCTCCTCCTCCTCCTCCTTCCTCCTCCGGGACTCTCCTCCCCGTCGTTCATGGACTTTGTGGTGGTGGATTTCGATTTCTTCTTCTTGGATCCTGATTGGTTGAAGAGAGAATTCAGGAAGCTAGCTAGTCTCCCACCTGGAGAGCTTGGCTGCTTGTATTTCTTGTCATTGATGTTTTTGTTTTGCATATTCTCCACCACATGATTATGATTATGATGGTGATGATGATGATGAGGAGGAGGAGGATGAAGCATGTGTTTGATAGGCATGTCAAGGCTAATTCTTCCTCCTCTCCATGACCGATCTTCTTTCATCATCTTCTGCGAGAACGACGACGTGTTGATGTTGTTGTTGAGGCTTGTGGGAGCTTCATTGTATCCAGAGAAGTACCTTGCAGCTTCAAACACATCAAGCTCACTGGAATCGTTCCTCCGGTGGAACGATTTCTTGTGCAGCTTATCTGCAGGATCTGCCGATGATGAGAGCATCCCTGTATTAATAATGGACATGGTTGATTTCTTGTGCAGTTTAAAATGAAGTGTTTATTTTTGCAAAGACTGGCTTGTTTTTTTGAAGGTATTTTAAGGGGGAGGAGGGAAGTCGAGAGATGGTAGCATAAAAGGAGGGTTTTGTGAGATTGTGGAGAGATTGATGGGTTTGGAATGATTGCTAGTAGTGGGAAGTTGGCTTTAATATAAAGTCATTTCTTATGTCTCCATTTATTATTGATGTCAAATTTAAAAAGATGTTTCTGGGAGTTTTTTTTTTTTTGGAAAATTGACAAAATTAATTAGGTAGTTTGTAAAAATGTAATAAAAAAAGGGACTCTTAAAATACTTTTACAAATTTAGATACTATATATATATATATCTTATAGTAACCCCCATTTCACTATGTCTTGTTTTTTTTTTTCTCCCAAAGAGATTCGGCTCATCTGATTGCAAGCATCTTCTCCTCTTCATTTGCTCATCATCTTGAGCGCCTCCCAAGAGAGAACGATGTAGCATCTCAAGAGAGAACCAAGCAACCTCTCTTTTTTTTTTGCTCATCATCTGATTGCAAGCAGCCTCTCATATCGTTTGCTCCCATCTACTTATCATTTTTACTCATCATCAGTCCATCTCTCATCTTTTATCATTAGAATATCTCTAATATTTTTCTTAATTATTATTTCGGGTATTTTGTGTTTAATGAAGTTGTTTAAATATTTGTTGGGCAATCCAATGATGAAAACAAATAATCAAATGGAGAGTAAGGGTAATTTGAAGGTGCGAGTCTAGAAAAATGAAGTTGGATTAAAGGCAATAGAAGCCATTTTCAAATCTGGAGATATCCAATTTTTGGTCTGAAAGTAACCCTATAGTCCAATAGTTCTATAATACCCATATAATTCAGTAGTCCGATAGTGCCCTTATAGTCCAATAGTCTTATAGTGCATCAACAATAATGCAGTTTACTTATAGTATTGTAGTGAAGCTAAACTTGAATGTAATAAATGTTATTATATAAAATCTCAGGAATGAAATCGGTTGCATTTATGTTTTGTTTCAATGGAAAATGGTTGAGGTGTGGAAAGAAGTACACGTATAACGTGGGCGATATAAAAAGGCATTATAGTACCAAGGTCTACAACATTTGCTGAACTTATAAACCGTGTTCGCCTGATTTCCCAGCCAAACAATCCCGTTGAATCACTCATATTAAAGTTCTCAATTCCTGTAACATCCAATGAATACAAGCATATTGAAATTGTGGATGATGATGATGTCCAATATTTCTTGAGGTACTCTAGTGAGACCATAGGATCCAAAGTTGTTCCCTTACTAGTTAGTAGAAAAGAAACAGAAGTGGAAAGTGTTTTAGGGGTGAATTTAGCTCCAAATACAAATGGCATAGGTAAGAGTAGTCAAATTATCCACGAGAATACAAATGGGAGTCAACATCGAAGACAAAAGCTTGGGAATGATGCAATAGAAAATGATTGATTTTGATGGACTTCTTCACAATGATGTAGATGGATTGGGTGTACAAATGGATGTAGTGGGCGGCCATTATTGGACCTTATATTATGTGCTAGCCATCATTTTTTGAAGTTCTTTATAATCCATATGTTACCTCAATGTTAGATTGGGGTCATATAATTTTAGATTATAACATTGAATGTGTTTTAGTTTCAATCAACGATATATCTATGTTTTCTCCTAGACATTTTTTCAGAGGATGCTACTTGTTGTCCTCATAGTTTGGTAGTGTCCCTATAGTCCAATAAGTGATATGTCTATGTTTTCTCCTGAATTTTAGTCAAAGAATGATACTTGTTGTCATCATAGTCCAATAGTGCCCCTCTAGTCCAGTAAGTGTTATGTCTATGTTTTCTCCTGGATTGTAGTCAAATAATGATACTTGCTATCCTCATAGTCCAATAGTGCCCCCATAGTCCAATAAGTGCTATGTTCATTTTTCTCCTGGATTTTAGTCAAAGAATGATACTTGCTATCTTTATAGTCATATAGTGTCCCTATAGTCCAATGAGTGCTATTTCTATACTTTCTCACTCACACAAGACTATATTTTTCAACAATAATACCAATTAATTAAAGGATAAGAACGAAGGAAAACAAAATCTAACATTAATGATAGTAACTCAACATGACATGCACCAATATTTAATAGCATGAAAATAGGTGCCCATTTGACAACAGTGGGTGCCCTAAAAAACATGTAAAGAAATGCATCATCCTATCATCCTACCAACAGTTTCCTTAATAGTCCTGACAACGAGCTTTGGCTAGTTGTATGCATCATCCCATCATCCTACCAATAAACCTAACTTCGCAAAGCTTCAACCGCTAACTTCAACCTAAATGCTGGCACTTTATGTTGGGCACATGCAGTTGCAACAGGCTTTTCGGAAACCAAACTGTCCACCATCTTCAAAGAAAATACACCACAAAAAAAACCTAAAATAAAACATAACAATGTCAGTGCATGACATCAACATAATAACAGAAATCAACAAGGAACTAAACAATAACATAATTAACTCAGCTCTTAAATTTATTCGTTGCGTACCATAAGTGACAGGACCCATCCCAATCCCCCCGGGATTACCGTGGAATGTGCCCTGCTCCCGTCCAACAAGGGGTGTCAGACAAGGGATAACCAAGAGTCACTGCCCGAACGGGGCTTCCAGAGTGCGCAAGGATCGATGGAGGAGACGTGCAATGTCCCAGCCTCTGCTGCAGTCGCATCCATAATCAACCTGAAGGGCATTAAAACCAATAAAAGCTTTGAGTGGACGAAAATCATTAAGTTCATTAAACACAGTTATAAGACATTTATGCCCTCCAATAAAAACGTATGCATGCCACGAAAACCAGTAACCAAAACGTTTGTTCAACCAAGCCATTAGGGCCTTAGCCCAAAACCGTTAACTCAAAACCAAGTGTGGGAACTCAGCCCAAAACTGTGGAATACCACATTCATAATTCCAAAACCATTTAGGGTCCCCGACCCGGAATACCATTTCATAAACCAATAACCCGTTTTTACCACATAAACACAAATCCAACCGAAAAGCCATTTCATAGATTCATTAATCCATATTTACCACATTACCATCACCAACATCCCAGATGCTTAGCGTCCCAGACGCTTGACGTCCCAGACGTCATATCTCACGGTATAATAAGCGACGCGTGCTGCCCGGGGTCTCTCCGGGTCAATATCTTTGACATCACAGATGTCTGACGTCCCAGACGTCAATCATAGCAATCCTGCTCCTGAGTCACCATACGGTCCGGTAACTCCGTATGATGACCCCTCACAGGCAATGCACCGTGACTTCCCTAGTGTCCCAGACATCTGGAGGAGACCATCATATATCCTCGTATCAAGATGGTATATGGAAAACAGTTTTATTAAATCATTTCACAACATTACAATGGGCCCTGCCCGAAATCTCCAATTCCATTTAGGGTCCCTGACCCGAAATCACATTTATTAAACATAGGGTCCCAGACCCGAAATCACATTTATAACCCAACTGGGCCTCATGCCCGATTTTGTAAACCATTGGGCCCACGGCCCGATTTTATAAACCACTGGGCCCACGGCCCTAATTCGTAAATCAACTGGGCCCCTGGCCCAATAATATAACTCAAATGGGTCTCAGCCCGATTTCGTAACAACTGGGCCCCGGCCCGATTTCATTAACTCAAATGGACTCCAAGTCCGAGGTTTCCAAAATAATTGGGCCTCAAGCCTGAGTTCATCTTTCCAATTTCAAAACCATTTAATCATATTATATCCAACATCCAAATCATATAATTTACCAACATCCAAATCAACAACATACAATCACAATCATAATCCGTATAAAACAGTTAAGCATGCATAGAATTTATAAAACCAAAGTCCACTCACAGACCGTTTAACGATACGCCTCGATACGCGTGCCATATGCCCTCCCGGGCCACACCACTATCACCGAGACTCCCAATCCTATCCAAATGACATTAGAGGGTCACTAACCTCTTCATTAATATCCTATTAAAGTCCCGTAATTTTTCCGGATTTTTAACTATTTTTAAACTCGATTTAAAACCTTCGGACGTCCCGAATAATATCGAGACGGTGTCCGATCAACACGAAACCAATCCCAAAATGTTCGTTACATTAAATAGGATAGAAGTCATGTTGACCTCACCTAGAGATTCGTGCCCACGCGCCGTCACACGCCGCCGTGAGTGGCTGCGCGTGAAACCCACGCGCCTGCTACAGTGTCATCGTCCTCACCCGTTTAACTGATAAACGGGTCCTTTTGCCCGCGAGATGACCCGGTTGGTTTCCTATCAATTCAGCCTTAATTACTTCAATTGATCATTCAGTTAGCTTCATTTTAAGTTCAATTTAAGATCTGTAAACTCAATTACACAATCACTTACCTAAATTCCAACGATTTCAAGATGAACAATGAAGAACACCCGTCACTGTTCCTTCATCGAATTCCGTAAATGGCTACTGGTTTCTTCCAATTGATTCACCCAGAAGCATCAATGGACCATGGGAAACTTTTTCCCCAACTCAATTGCATCGTTTGATCTCTCTATCAACACGACCCAACTTCGAATTTTCCTTACTGTTACCAGGTCTGTTCAGAGCCAAAAGCCATCAATTTTCTTCAATTGATCCTTCCAGAAGCATCGTGGGATCCTCAGGAACAAAATCCCCAGTTCAATTTCAGCAATCAAAGCCTCTAATTCCTCGACTCAAGGTCGAAATTTCAGAGACCTCCTTCCTTCTGTTCTTCCTCAATTCGACCCCAATTCTCCTCAATTTTCGTTGGGTTTCACTCGTCTCAATCCCAGGAAGTTAGAATCAAGCTCAATTTCGATCCACAAGGCTCAATTCTCAACAATTGAATTTTCCCCCCAAAATTTCTAAAATCCGAAACCCAGAATTCAGCACTCTCTCAATCCCTCGTGTTTCCCCTGATATCACAGTCCTCTAATCTCTCATTTTTCTCTCAAGAACGGAAAAGGAAGGGAGCCAATTCTCCCAGTTCTCCCACTCTGTCCTTGTGATGGTCACGGTTCAAAGAAAACAAAGAAAATGATGGGATGATGGAGGAAAATGATGTGAAAGGAATGATGGTGTAGGAATGATGATGTTGGGAGGTAAACATGGAGCTGGTTTCAGGCCCTAAAACAAGGGATGGGTGACACTTGTCACTCATCCAAGCAGCCACATCAATAGTCACTATTCATTATTATAATATTATTTTAATCGGAGCCTTGGTTCGTTAATTCGTTCTCGTGACCATAACTTCGTCGTCGAAACTCCGATTTCGGCATGCCGCTTGTCATTGGATTCGTATCGACGAGACCTACGTAACGGTCCTTGGCCCTCGTCCATCGGACCTCCCGGGTCAAAAGTCAACATTTGGCCCCAATTCTGCCAAATTACCAAAATGCCCCTCGACTTCCAAACATCATAACTTTCTCCTCGAATGTCGGAATCGAAAGTGCCACCTGTCTATGAACTCGTGACGTCCCGAACTACGTCACGGTCATCGGTCAAAGTCCATTTGACCGCCCGATCAAAAAGTCAACATTTTGCCCACGACCAGGGGCAAAACGGTCATTTTGCACATTTTGTCTGATTTCGCCCTACTAGTCACCGATCAACCTCACTAATCAAGATTAGTCACTAATTTAATCCCGGAATTCGGGACGGGCCGTTACAATAAGTACCATAAAAACATTGATATGACAATAGCCAAAATTCATTTTTGAATTGCAAAGAACTAAACAATAACTAGGCTCCATCAGCATTTGAAAGAATGCATCTACAATGGCTTACATGGGCTGCTTTCTAGGGAGCTTTGATAAAAGGGACTGTAAGCTATCGAGGCTAGTCCCTAATATTGGAATCTTCCTCTGTATATCAGACACATGACTCTAAAAATGTTATTAATTCCTTAAATACCTCCAATCAACCTACATCCTCTTCATCTTTCCCTTTTCCCTGTGGCAGAGACCGTAGAGACTACCAACACCAAGCACAAACTAGCCACCATCAGCCTTGCAACCAAGTTCAATCATCTCCTCACATCGAGACGATCCTGTCCCTGCCACAGTCTGACAGGACTCTCCCCGTAATACCTCTCGATTAGCGTGGGAGGACCTGTTCCCGTCCGACACGTCATGCAAAAACTCTAAAGTACCCTCGAGATTTAGGTATCTATACTTGCTATGTGTTAGATGTAATGACCTGTCCCGGAATTCGGGATTAGATTACGGACTAATCATGATTAGCAGGGTTAATCGGTGATTGGTTGGGCGAACTCGGACGAACGGTGCAAAATGACCGTTTTGCCCCTGGTCGTGGGCAAAACGTTGACTTTTATTCGGACGGTCAAATGGAATTTGACCAATGCCCGTGAAATAGTTTGGGACGTCACGAGTTCATAGACAGGTGGCACGTTCGATTCCGACGTTCGTGGTGGAAGTTATGATGTACGGAAGTTCAAGGGCACTTTCGTAATTTGGTCGAAATAAGGGGAAATGTTGACTTTTTGATCGGGTGGTTCGATGGCCGAGGGCCAAGGACCGTTAGGAAGGTCTCGATGCCCTGAGTTCGTAGACAGGCGGCACGCATCAATCGGGGTCCGAATGACCGAGTTATGGGCATGGATGCGTGAGGGGCATTTTGGTAATTTTCTGCACAAGGGCAGAAATGTAAATTCACAGGGTATTGTTTGAACGATTACTGTTGCATCCGTATTTGGGAATCACGATCAGTGCACGGGTGAAATGTTTATGCTTGATATTGGAACGGATTATGGGCTAAAGTGTATTCAATTGATAATGGGTGTGTAAGTGGGAGGCATTGGCTGCAGGAGGAGCGGGCACGGGCATGGCTGGTGTCTCTGTTGCAGGATGGAACAGAGGACTGCTCCCCACACTCGATCAGCCGTCCCAAGGCCAAAACTGAGTGTTTTGTGAGCGGGAAGAGAGTTAAGGGGATGAGAGGAGTATTCTGAGATGGAGAGGAGGAAGAAAATGAGAGGAATCGGTGAGTGAGTGCTCTGAAAACCCGAACTGGTACTGTGTGGAATTCAAATTCGAACTTCCAGTTTTAGGCCAGCCCATGACAATTTGAAGATTGATTGAGCTTCCTGGAACCTTCACAAGTCGATCCAGACCAAATGTGGCCATTTTCGAGGCTCCTTGAGCCGTGCACAGACGTGGTGGATGGCCGGAAAATCCAAGCTTGGAGTCGTGATGATTGAGGTTAGTTCTCGTGAAATTACCTGTGTAATCATCCTTATAATGAGCATACGGAGCTTCCCAACTGATTAATTGAGAGAAACTGAGACTGTGGAATGAATGGGAACTTTGGACCCGACTAGGACCCGTATTCGATTGAGCTGGCTTTAGGCCATGTCGATGTGAATGAGTAAAACAGAACTTAAATTAGGTCCATTACGATGCTATCTGAGAGTTTAATGGAAGGAATTAAGTGGACATTCGCAGGGATTGAATCGGGTTGTCACGCGGGTTGCAGGACCCGTTTGCAGAGGAAACGGGCGAGGAGGACGACTGTTCACCGTTACTGTAGCGGCGCGTGGGTTTCACGCGCAGCCACTCACGGCGGCGCGTGACGGCGCATGGGCACGAATCTCGAGGTACGGTCAACACGAATTTTGTCCTATACATTATAACGAACATTTTAGCGTTGGTTCCGTGTCATTCGGATCCCGTTCGGACGTTGTTCGGAATGTCCGAAGGTTTTAAGTCGGGTTTAAAAATACTTAAAAATTCGGGAAAATTACGGGACTTGATTAGGATGTTATTGTGGAGGTTAGTAACCCTCTAATGTGATATGAACAGGTTCGGGAGTCCCGGTGTTAGTGACGAGGCCCGGGAAGGCCAGTGGCACGCGTATCGAGGCGCTCGGTTAAATGGTCTGTGAGTGGACATTGGTTTTGATAAATTCTATGCATGCATAACTGTTTCGTGATTGTGGTAATTGCTTTTATATGCTTTGATTTGGATATCGGCTAATTTATGTGGTTTCACGCATTTCGAGGCGATTTACGGGTTTGCGCGTAAATCGAGATTTTCCGGATTTGCACTGATTTCCATGATTGTGGTTCGAATATGATTTTATGAAACAGTTACGGATTTGATAAAGTAAATTCGGGACAGGGGCCCAGTTGATTTAAGAAATCGGGCCAGGGGCCCAGTTAATTTATATATGTGATTTCGAGTCAGGGACCCTAAAATGGAATAGAATAAATGATTTCTGATTTAATAATCAAATAATTGGACTTATGACGGTTTTATGGAAATTCGGGGCAGGACCCTTGTGATATTTTGAAAACGAATAATAAAATGTGTTCCATAAAACCATCTCGATACGAGGATATATATTGGTCTCCTCCAGGTGTCTGGGACACTGGGGAAGTCACGGTGCATTGCCTGCGAGGGGTCATTGTACGGAGCGGCCGGACCGTATAGTGACTCAGGAGCAGGATTGCTATGATTAGACGTCTGGGACGTCAGACATCTGGGATGTCAGAGATGTGGACCCGGTGAGACCCCGGGCAGCACGCGTTGCTTAATACCGTGAGATATGACGTCTGGGACGTCAAGTGTCTGGGACGCTAGGCATCTGGGATGCCGGAGATGGTAAAGTAATAAACATGTGCCACTGGATTTATGAACTAACTTTTGGATTGATTTTTGGATTGAAACTATGTTTGCGGTTTCCGGGCTAAGGCCCTAAGGGTTATTTCAAATGAATGTTTGATTATTGGTTTTTGATGCATGCATATGTTTTTACTGAGGGGCATAAATGTCTTATAAAATGTATTTTACGAACTTGTTTATTTTCGTCCACTCACAGCTTTTGGTTTTTAACGCCCTTCAGGTTGAGCGCGGATGCGACTGCAGCAGGGGACCGGGACATTGCATGCCTCCTCCATCGATCCTTGCGCACTCTGGATGCTCGTAGGGGCAGCAGCGTTGGGTTATCCCTTGTCTGGCACTTCGTGTCAGACGGGAGCACGTCACATCCTGTGGTAATCCCGGGGGGATTGGGATGGGTCGTGTCATTAGACAAGAGATATGGCTACATTCTAAACAAGACATCCAGAGTATGCAAATCTATGTGATGCCTCAATTTTCACACAGCTCGCATCCGCGATCAACTTGGAGGGTACAAAAACCAATAAAAAGTGTGAGTTGACAAAAACAAAGATTTTGAAAAACTCTTCAGTCATTAAACCTTCCGTTTAATAAAGCTATGCATGCATCAAATTTACGAATAAAACATAAATCTCAAAAATACGTGTAGTAACTAGAAAACCAGTAACGACATAAACCTTACCAACAAGAAACCATAGTAAACATCACTGCATATACGACTAGACCAAATCACATACTCAACAAAATAGAAAGCCAACCCTGTCAATATCTCAACAATGACATGAAGTGCAAAAGCATACCAATCACACAGCACCACCCATACCGAAATAACCAACATACTGAACCAACCCATTATATCAACTGATGTCTGCCACTGAAGCATCATATCAAGGTGCACTACCGGTAGGCTAATATCACTCAGGAAAGACTGAGTTCCAGACTCGACGTCCGAGTGAGGACCGGCTTAGGAATGACAGAGTCCCAGATTCGACGTCTGAGGAACGGTCCTAGTCTCAGGAATGACGGAGCCTGAGGCTTCGACGTCTGAGACGAGTCTCAGGAATGACGAAGCCCAGTTCGACGTCCGAGACTAGTCTTGAGAATGATGGAGCCTAGCTCGACGTCCGAGACTATTTATCATAATCAGAATCTCGAGTGGGTCATCAATCACATCTCACATCAATCATATCTTCACAGTCATGTCATATCACAATCACATCATATAAACATGACATCACAAGTATAAAAACCATTCCCTACAACTCATTGAGGATCTAGGGTTAAATAAACCCAATTTCCTCGCAAAACGTTTTAATATCATCATTCTTAAATATTCATAAAAATTCCCAAGAAATTCACATAAATCATATGTAATCAATCATCAAGAATATATCATTATAAAACAATAAAAACCATATAAAATGCATGCATAGAGTTAGGAAAACAAAAGTCCACTCACACGTACTGCCGTTTGCTCAAAACATGAGCTGTAAGCCAATCCGAAGCCTCCGGGACGTCCGGGTCTGTCAAAGTCATACTCGATGGTTACTAACAATCCATAGAAGTCCATACAATAAACCCTCACAAACCCTGAAATCGAAAATGCGCCCCGAACACGCTTTCCGAGGAGAAAAATCTCTAAATCACCAACTAAACGATTTCCGATCGATCTGAAACTACCACTATTGAATTCAGGACTTTGAAAGCTTTCGAACAAGGCCGGTTTGACCTCAAAATTCGTGCCCAAGATCCCACACGTGGCGGTCAAAATTTGGTCACCGGTTGACATCACTGCTGACGTTATCCCTGACATCTGACAACCTGCCACATGTCACATGTTGATGTCATCATGGCGTTACCTGCTGACGTCATCCTACCACGTCATCCTACCACGTCATCTTTGACAACGTCTGCCATGATGCCACATGGCACCAACCCCGATCTGCCATGCGGCCTAGTGAACTCTGATGCTTAAATTAGTAAGTAGAAAGAGATCAAACACAATTAGGTAGTGTAAGACTTAGTGAACATTGGATTACCTTTTTATGGTGAAATGCGCCCCGTATTTATAGTGGTCATAAATGTGGTTATTGGAACCTTGGCGAAATATGGCCCAAGCAATCATTTGGATGCTGCCACGTGTCCAGAAGTATTGAATGGATGGTGAGAATTTGTTTAGAGAGTATTAGTACAGCTATATTGTTGTTGTTGGGAAGGCTGATTGATCGGATGGTGCTGACCACAACGTTCGGTGGTGCAGATTGGTAGCTCGTGCAAGGTGGTCGATTAGATGGAGCCTAGTCAGTAGTGTCTTGTCATAAGTTAGTAGTGACTAGTCAATAGTTGATTGACGGTGACCTGTTGCTATAGATCGGCAGTGATCTATCGACAATCAATCAACAGTGACCTTTCGTTATCTGGTTGGCAAAAAACTATCTTTAGTTTGCAGTTGACCTGTTGTTAGTGATTTTGGTCTTCCTCCTAGTGGTCAGTCGAAATTGTCTAAATATAATGAATTTTTTTTTTCTATCTCTGCTATTTTAAGGAGATTAAATTAGATACATTTTGTTCTTTATCTACTCTCTCTAATCCTCTCACAATAAAACCACATTTATTTTTACATTCAACATACATTGAATCTGATGAATTATCTAATTCAATCCGGATCACCAAAGCCTCTTAAACATTGCACAACTTGTATAATTTTTTATTCAAATTAAGCATGACATGTATTTATTTCTCTAATATTTATTCTAAAAAATGGATATGTGTTATCAATTAAATTGGATATCGTTTTATTGTAACGAAAAAAATATGTCAATATGTCCTTAATTAACTTGAATCGATGCAGTAAATTATTAAGTAATAAATCTGCTTCAATTAGATCGAGTAAATCAAAGGAGTTTGTGGTAGTTATGGTGGGGGAGGGTTAAAGTAGATTTGTTGAGTTTTAGTTGCCTTGGATTCTATGGTTTGTGAGTCCCCATGGTGAAAATGAGAAATTGGTTCTCGAGTGCGGTGTTGGGCATGGGCTATGGGAGCTATGGGGGGGGCTGTGGGAGCTATGGAGGGGTCTATAGGCATGCAATGTTTGCTGACTTTTATGTGCACATATTCATTATAGGTTTGGAGAATTTGGTAGCTACCACCCAACTTTTGTGAGCTTTGAAGTCACTCCTTTAATAAAATAAAACATGAAGAAAGCTAATTTGATGTTGGCCGAGTAATTTTTGACTGGCTTAGATTTGCTCTGGCCCAGTAATATTTTTGCTGCCTCCTCATTTATTTGCGCTTCTAATATCTGTCTGCCTCCTCTTCTTTGGAAGTGTTTTTCTCCTTTGAATTTCCTTTAATTTTTTTCTTTTAATTATTAATGATTTAAAATTGAAATATTTTTATTTTAATCGTAATAAAATATACATATAAGTTGTTGTCGTCGACGTATAAATTATTGGCATCGACACAAATAGTGAAGTGTAAGACAATGATGTATAGCTAGTCTTGAATAAGAACTATCACTTTCAACTCCCTCCAATATTGCATGTAACCAAAAAAATTAATCCACAAACCAACCAATTAAGTCCATATAATTAAATTTTAATTTTTAATGAACTGTATGTCTCTCAAATAATAAAAATACACGCATTAATGATTGACATTCCTGCGGCAAATATATGAACTTTGCAAACTGTGGCATATATATACATACACATCATCTTAGTGGATGACCCTGCAATATAACCTACAATGACTAATAAAAAAAGCTAGGGTTTTGTGACAATTGTTAAGTCCGGAGAAGTAGCTAGGGTTTTGTGACAATTGTTAAGTCCGGAGAAGTAGCTAGGGTTGCAATCTCTACTCATCCCCACCAGCGAATTAAAGGAAAAAGAATTATTATTGTGGACATGAAGAACAGCTAGCTAGGGTTGCTTTTCATTTTTTCTTTTTGAGCTCCTCGGTTAGTCAAATTGATTTGGCTTGTTGAAACAAAAACAAACAAATTTCCCCCCGATATTCCTTGGTGTTTGGGACATGGTGATCCCACACGTGCATGTTTATGAACCAAAAACATACACGTACCATATTGCAATATATAATGTATATATATATATATATATAATATCAATATCTATCAACCAAGACAACCTTTGATGTAAACAATTACCTAGAAGATTTTTAACCCCTCGTCATATCTCTCCAACGATGATCTCCAATCTTGATGTTAAGTTTGGTTAATTATGGTGTCTAATCAGTAATTACTCCATTTCTTAGTAATATTACTATGTGTCATCAATCACGCATTCATATTTTTATTAATGAGAGAAAAAAATTGGGTTTGCATATTTTTTAATTTAATGATACTATTCGACCAATAATTTATATACTTTAACTTTGATTTCCTTCTTGTGGTAAATCATGACAGATGATGAGATAATGAACTTTTTTGCTATTCTCTCTTATCTGGTCCTACTTAGGAGATGGCCATGCATGGCCACTATATAATTAATTCAGGTGCACCGTAGCTCAAATCATAAGGCCCGGCCGCCCAGGGGTGTAGTTATAACGTAACTTTGGTTTGGTAGTAACTTTTTCGTAAGAGAGCGATATTTTGGAATATTCAAATGGGCGTAATATTTAAAATGCTTCATAAACATGTTAACAAGTCTTAAAATGTACTAAAAATCACAATTTACTTTACTATGTGCTAGGAATATGCCAACAAGTCTCAAAATGTATCAAGAAACACAATTTAATTACCTCAAAATGTGTAACTTTACACTATTTAACTAATGTTATCTTTAACTCCGATAAAAATGTTAATAATTCCTTAAGTACCCTTCTATCAACCTACATCCTCTTCATCTCTCCTTTCTCCATGTGATAGAGACCGCAAATGTAACGCCCTGGACATTCTGAAAATGTAATATTATAAAATATTGAATAAAATGACGTTTTTACCCCTGTGATTCGTGTGGTCAATTTGTTGACCTTTTGATTTGGAGGTCGAACGGACATTGAACGATGACCGTGACGTAGTTCAGGACGTCACGAGTTCATAGACAGGCGGCACGTCCGATTCGGACGCTCGAGGTGAAAGTTATGAGGTTCAGAAGTTCAGGGACATTATCGTAATTTGGACGTTATATGGGAAAAAGTTGACTTTTTGCTTGACAATTGGTTTTCACATGATTCGAAGACCGTTAGGTTCGTCTCGAGGTCCCGAGTACAACGACAAGCGGCACGCGTGAAACGGACATCGGATGACCGAGTTACGGGTCACGGAAGTTGGAGGGCATCTTGGTAATTTTTGCCCTGAGGGCATTTTGGTCTTTTTACACGGGGTACTGTCCACCACCGTGGAAAACAGAGTGCGGCCGTGGAGTTTGTGCGTGCAATTGTTTATGGCCTAGTGGACTGATCAGATGGTTTGTTTAAGTCGATTGAGGTAGTGGAAGTAGGATTGAGTGGCACTGGTGCACGGTTGGACAGAGTTCAGGGCACGGGAGAGCAAGAATTGGCCATGGTTTCTGTGTTTGCGGGAAACCATTTTCAGAGACTTCAGTTGGTCTCCCACGGGCTGCTGGCCACACTGATCGACTAACCGTGTATGGGAACGAAGTGAGGATTCGTTTGGGGTCATTTGTGCATCAGTGTGAAGGCTGAGATTGAGAGAAACAGTGAAGAACCATTTTCGGGTTTTTGGGGGGAAATCTCAGAGTTCAATTCCTACGGGTTTTGGGATCAATCTAAACACACTGAGGGACTTCTGGGAGTAGCAGAATCACGACGGTGCAAGAACTGAGGGAGAATGATCACGGTTGGCCCAAGAACCTAAGTTGCTGTTCAAGGAAGAACCAGTTGGAGGGAAAAATCACATTTAATTTCTGGGGCTTGTTGATCGAAACCGAGGGCCGTGTTGGACTTCTGGAGTCACTACGAGCACAACCGTGCAAGAATCGAAGGAGGAGGAGGACTGGTTGGCTGGGAACCTGAGTCTCAGTTTCAGAGGAAAACCAGTGTTGAGGTCGACGACTTCCAAGTAACGGCGAGTCCAATTGATTGTACCATTGTGTTCGTCTAAGTCCCCTTAAGCTACTGGTGAAATTAATTTGAGAATGGAGTTAGTTTGGGTGAGTTCCAGAAGTCGACTTGTTCGACTGTTCGAGCTTGAGTTGGGTCGATTTGGTGTTAGTCGAGGTTAACCGTTTATGCAGACCTAAAATTAATGGATTAGAGAAGATAATAGGATTGAAAACAGGAAGAATTGATTGAGAATTGAGGGTGTAATGATCGGGTTGAGCCGCGGGTATCAGACCCGTTTATCAGTCTATCCGGGTAAGGACGAAGGTACTGTAGCTTGGCGCGTGGCCTTCACGCGCAGCCACATTGGGCGGCGCGTGACGGCGCGTGCGATGTTAACTCCGATCACTGTCAACATGAGATTTAATCCTTTCAGTTTAATTAACATTTTATCTTTAGAGTTTGAGTGGATCGGGAGTCATTCGGGATAATTTCGGGAGTCCGGAAGGTTAAGTCTCTAAGTTTAATTTCGCCGAAAAATCCGGGAAAATTAGGAAAAATCATACGAGTTATTTGAGGATGTTTGTAACCCTTCTTGTACGTTTTTACAGGCCCGGACATTTCTGAAGCTACTGAGGAGCGCACGGGGCGCGATTGACGCGTCCTAAAACCGTGAGTGGACTTTTTGATTTCTAAACTGGGCATGCATGACTATTTTACTGGTTTATCTTATGGTTTTTCATATGATTTTATGATGGTGATATGATAATTCGGTTTTACGTATTTTCACGCTTTTCGAGATATTCATCATATTTCACGCAATTCGAGGTTACGATTTTTGCTTATGCATGAATGATGTTTTGATGAAGTATCTGGATATGATTATGCATGTTACGGATTTATGATGTTTTGATTATAATTGTGAAGTGATTTCGGAAATTGCATGTTTTGGAAATTGCATGTGAATTCGGACATCAGTCCTATTATGATGTGATATGATTTCGGAATGATGTTGGAAAACGGTTTATGATGAATCCTGGTTTATTGTGTTTAAAAACGGTTTTGGGTTTAAAGACTCGGTTGATGGTTGGATCTGGTTTTGGGTTTAAAGACCCGGTTTATTGATGACGGGGGCGGGCCCGAAAATTGGGTTTAAAGACCTGGATTGAGTTTAAAGACTCGGTTATTGTGATACCCCCGAGGCCTATTGATCATGTTTTGAGTTTAAAGACTCGTTAATATCCCGGGAAGACCTGATATTGAGTTTAAAGACTCGGATGGATCCAACGGATTAACTGTGATTATTGACTCACTTTTTACTTGATTTGTGCATGAATTATGACGGTTTTCTGCAATGTTTTCCATGTGTTTCGGAAAAAGTGTTTTCGAATGTTGATTATGCATGCGTGTTGTAAAACTGGAGGGCGAACCCCGATTTCCTTAAACTGTTTTCTATAAACCTTTGTTTCGGTCCACTCACACTTTGTTGTTTTAACTACCCTCCAGGTCGTGGTACAAGTTCGGGGGCTAGCGCCGAGGCAGAGGCAGAGGCATAAAGTTTTCCGTTGCGGAGTAGTTAGTTCACAGAGTAGGATTTGTTCTTTAACCTGTTTTGTAATATTGCTCTGTGAAACTGTGGACTTGACGTCAAGTCGGATGTATTTGTTTAATCTCCCTGGTCTGACAATGGGTGTGATGTAATATTATTTAGTTTTCCGGTCTTTTGGATTCGATTGTCAGACGGGAGCATGATGCTTCCCGATTATCGAAGGGATAATCGGGGTGGGTCCTGTCAGAAAAGACTACTAACACCAAGCACAAACCAGCCACCATCAGCCTTGCAACCAAGCTCAATCATCTCCTCACATCGAGACAATCACGTCCCTGCCACAGTCGCCATCAAAACTCACTATAAAGAGAGAATCACAGTTGTGAAATCCAGTCAGTCATAACTGCAACTGGATAAATGACTTTCCCAATAGCCCCAAATAACTTCTTTTAAGCTTTCTTCTTTCTCTTGTACAAAAAACTTTTATTTCTCATAAATTTGTACATTTGGATTGTTAACAATAGCTTCAAGGCAATGCAACTGTAGCAAGCTTGATCCTGCTCTATGTTCATTGACAATGTGATGAATGGTTTGATTGTGACAAGTGTCACAATCATCACACTTTAAGAAAGTTGTCAAAGATAGGAAGTTATTACATTTCTGTTATAACAAGAATATTTGATTTCATGAGTTGGTTGAGATGAATGATATAGTTAGCCTCCTACTTAGGCTCTAAGAAATCAAAATTTTGTAAGAGGTATATATAGCAAGATCAGTCTACTATTATAATGCAATATGATGAAATAACAATGAATAACTCTACTCCTTGTCTTCTCTAATAAATCTCCTTCTCTTCTTTTTTCGTTCATCATCTTCATCACCTTCACTGTTAACATGGTATTAGAGTTGTGAAAGGCCTAGACCTGTTCTTCATTCTTCTGATGTCCCTCAAGTTTTCTTTTTCTTTCTTTTTCGATTTTGCATTGATTGATTCATTCAAGAAACCAAGAAGCTCAAGAAATCCAAGAGATTGTAAAAGCTCAAAGAAGAACAAGAAAATTTAGAAAGAAAAGTCGAAGAAGCTCAAAAGAAGCTCAGAAGCATATCAAGTGTTTGACAAAAGATCTCAGTGAAAGATAGTCTTAGAAAAATGGTGAATGTGTCCCAATTACAAATCCTGCAATCTCATGTTGCAGGTCTCACTACTAATTACAAATCCTGCAATCTCCTATTGCAGGTCTCACTACTATTGTGGGTAATTCAGTTCAAGTGAAGCTTGATGATCACAATTATATGACTTGGATTTTTCAAATAGAATTGCTACTCAGTGTGCACAACTTGGCTGGTTTTGTGGATGGATCGAGCCCTTGTCCAGAATCCACTGATGAAGTTTCCACTCAGAATGCTCAGATATGGAAATGGCAGGATAGGGCTCTTATGTAGTTGATAACAGAAACCCTGTCAACCTCATCTATGTCATGTGTTCTTGGTTGCAAGAATTCAAAGGAGATGTGAACAAATCTCAAAGACAAGTTTACCTCAGTCACTAAAGCCTCTATTTTCCAGATGAAAACTGATCTTCAAAGTATAAAGAAAGGATCAGAGAACATACTTCAGTACCTGCAAAGAATTAAAGATTTTAGAGATATGTTAGAATCTTGTGGTGTTCATTTTGAAAATGATGATGTTGTGATTCTTGCCTTGAGCGGTTTACCTGTTGAATACAATACATTTAAATGTGTAATTAGAGAAAGAGAGAGCACGATTCCTCTTAAGAATTTTGGGGCACAACTTCTTGTTGAGGAAGCTGTCATAGAACAAGCCAATGGCCAGGCTCCTCTCTTTCTGCTATGGAAGCCACCAAAAACCCTGCTCATGTCTTCTAGAATTCCACTCTTGAGGCTGGTGCATCCAGTTCATCAGGGGGTACATCTTCCAATCCATCATTTAATTTCTCTCAACCAGAAAATATCCCAGTTCAAAATCATAATGGTGATCAACATATGGATAATTTTCAACAGTATAGCAATAATTTTTAGCAATTTGGGTTTAATGGAGGATACAATGCCCCTTCTTGCAATAATCAGTGGAGTGGTAATAACAACAATTATAGGGGAAGAAAGAACAGATTCTATAATAACTATAGTGATGGAAGGTACAATGGTCAAAGGAGAGGACAATTCCCTTAGCAGAATTTTCAAGGACCTCAGCAAAACTACCAAGGCTCACATTAGATACCAACATGTCAAATTTGTGGAAAAAGAGGACATACTGCACCAGATTGCTATCACATACATTCATCTCAAGCTCCTCAGATGTCAGACCCTTGTCAAATCTGCTAGATGTATGGCCATAATGCCATGAACTGCTATGATAGAGTAAACTACTCGTACCAGGGAAGCTCACCATCTCATGTCTTGAATTCTAATTTTCAAATCATGATAGCTTCAACACCATCCACTCCTTATCCTCAAGGTAATTCTCAGACTGCTACTCAAAATCAGAAGTTTTGGATTGCTGACACAGGTGCAACAACTCATATGACAGCTGACATTTCTCACTTGACCATAGTTTCCCCACATACTACCTCTGAGATAGTGACTATAGCCAGTGGCTCAGGTTTACAAATTACCAATATTGGCCAGTCCTCTCTTGTTACCAACTCCTGAACCTCACAATATTTTAAAATTAATTAAGTTCTACATGTGCCTCACATTACAAAAAATCTACTTGCTGTCAACAAGTTATGTAAGGATAATCAAGTTCGTTTTATTCTTGATGATATTTGCTTTGTGATTCAAGACAGGAACACAGGGAAGACACTCTATAATAGGATGAGATGTGAAGGGCTGTACTCAATTCCATGCCAAGTGTAACGACCCGTCCCGGAATTCGGGATTAGATTAGTAACTAATCATGATTAATGGGGTTAATCGGTGATTAGTTGGGCGGAATCGGACGAACGTTCGAAAATGACCGTTTTGCCCCTAGTCGTGGGTAAAACGTTGACTTTTTATTTGGACCGTCAAATGGACTTTGACCGATGACCGTGACGTAATTTGGGACGTCACGAGTTCATAGACAGGTGGCACGTTCGATTCCGACGTTCGGGGTGAAAGTTATGACGTTCGGAAGTCTAAGGGCATTTTCGTAATTTGGAGGAATATGGGGAAAATGTTGACTTTTCGACCGGGAGGTCCGATGGCTAAGGACCGAGGACCGTTAGGATGGTCTCGATGCCCTGAGTTCGTAGACAGGCGGCATGCCGAAAACGGACATTGGACGACCAAGTTACGGGTCACGGAAGATGAGGGGCATTTTGGTAATTATTGTACTGAGGGAAAAATGGTAATTTAGCCTTGGGGACAGCTGTGGGACAGCCGTGTGCGGGTGGTTTCCTCTCAGAAAACAGAGCATGGGCTGGGGGGAATAGTTTAGTCTGTCCGGGAGATTATTTTACTGGTTAGTGGCCTTGGTGTGTGGGTGTGGGTGCTTGAAACTGATGTACGGTATGGGGTTGTGATTCTTTATACACGGGTTGGCATTTTGAGGTGAGGAAAATCAAAATGGGCAGGAACTGAGTGTGCACGGGTGAGGTTGGAATTGGAGTGCCGTCGTGGACTAATTGTTTATGCAATTAGTGAGGAACCTGAAGCAGAAGGCAGAGCACGGTTATGGCTGGTTGAGGTGAAGTGTGGGGAGCAAAGCACTGCAAACCATGCTGAGGCTCTTGAAGTGGAAAAGCAGAGCACTGTCGGGTTGGTGGGCTTATTGCTGGTTTGATCGACTTCTGGGATGTATGAGACGGGCAGAGGACTGGTGAGAGTGAGAGAGAGGAGTAAGAGTGATGAGAGGATGGTTTGGGTAAGTAGGGGTTCTGAAAACCAGAAACAATGGTCGAGCTAATCCCAAAATTCCAATCCAAAATGTAGGCCAATCCAACAATAATTAAGGCTCAATTCAGCCTTCTTGGACTTCATGTAGTCGAACCAGATCGACAAGTCGATGCGCCGAAGCCCCTGGAGCTCTGAACGGACAAGTGGATGGCAGGAAAATCGCGTGCCTGTGATTGTGCATTTGGAGGTGAGTTCTTGCAAAATTGGTTTCAAAATAACTTTCTAAGTAAGGTTACAATACTTCCTAACTAATCAATTGAGGAATTGAGTGACTGTGTGGTGAATGGGGACATTGAACCCGATTAGAACCCATGTTCAATTAAGGTGGTTTTAAGCCGTGACGATGGACAAGGATGTCACATACCTTTAATTAAGCTCACTTCGATCCTATTTGAGGGTTCAATTAAGGAAAACTAGTTGGTTATCGCAGGGATTTGGCCGGGTCGTCACGCGGGTTAAAGGACCCGTTTAGCTGCTGGACGGGTGAATGAGGAGATGAACAGTGCCTGTCACTGTAGCTGGCACGTGGGTGTCACGCGTAGCCACTCACGGCGGCGCGTGACGGCGCGTGGGACAGTTTTTCAAGGTGAGTTCAAAACGACTCTTATCCTATGCAATGTAACGAACGTTTTAGCGTTGGTTTCGGAATTATCGGACACCGTTTCGATGTTGTTTCGAGGGTCCGAAGGTTTAGGTTACGTTTTAAATTAACAATTAATTCCCGAAAAATTATGGGAAATTAGTATGTTGTTATTTGAAACCTTATTGACCCGGGAATGTGTTTTCGGACAGGACTTGGATTTTCTGGAAAATGCCGGAAATTACGGGAATGCGTGCGGCGCGAAACCGAGCCTTAAGAACGGTGTGTGAGTGGACGTTGCTTTCCAAATTTAATGCATGCATAAATATTTCTATGATTTCTATGATTATGATTATGAATGGAGATTGATTTCGATTTCCGTATTTATACGTATTTTTGATATGCACACGAAATTGCACGTATTTCGAGATATGGTTTCTCGTATGTTATGGATGATGATTTAACGAATGATTTCATATGCTTTGTGCGTATCATGTTTTTAAGATGTTTGGATTACGGTTGTGAGTATGGTTCACGATTTTGACACGTATTTCTAGAATGACACGGTTTTGCACGTTTTACGATATTCGAGTATGTTTTGATTGGACCGTGATTTTGGTGATTATGATTGTGGTTTTGATGTTTTGATAATGAGATTTGAGAAATGAAGTGATTTCAAGGAATTAAAATGGATTTTGAAAAAGGTGATTTCGGGCTTGATGCTCGGGGCACAAAAGTAACTTTGATTAACGAGATTTCGGTTTTCGAAAATTTTAAGTGGATTCTCGGTTTGGGTTCGAGATGATGCTTCCGGATGCCGGCTTACGGAATCATTATTGCGAATTCGAATTCGGGAATGGAAAAGGATTTAAATAAGTGATTTGGTCTGATTTTGCATGCCCCGTGTTTAATGATAATTTGATTATGTTTGTGAAGTATGATTTGGGGAATTGAATGTGGAAATTCGGACCATGGGTCCTGTTGTGAAAAATGTGATTTCGGGATGGATCCCGCATTGTTGTGATTGAAAAATGATTTGGGTTTAAAGACCCGTTGAAAACTGTTTTTGGTTTAAAGACCCAGTGCTATTGCTGGAGCACGTTTTGAGTTTAAAGACTCGGTTAATTGATGATGGGGGCGACCCCGAAAATTGGGTTTAAAGACTCGGATTGAGTTTAAAGACTCGTGAGTTTAAGGACTCGGATACTGTGATACCTCCGAGGCCTATTGATTATGTTTTGAGTTTAAAGACTCGTTGATATCCCTGGAAGGCCTGATTTATGCGCATGATTTTGAGTTTAAAGACTCGGGCGCACTTGATATCCAGCAAAACGATTGACTTGTGATTTATTGATGATTTCTGATGTTTCGGTTGAGTTGGGCAGTGGCCCGGTATGTGGTTGATGGTTTTGGATCATGTTGTGCATTTGGTTTTGATTCGTGGTTTTGGGCCGAGGCCCGGTGTTTATGATTGCGGGCTAAGACCCGATGGTTGAGAAAGGAAAAATGATTTTGGAGTTTCATACAAGTTTTCCTTATGTGAAATTTGATACACGGTTTTTCTTATGTTGAAAATGTAACGGATTGCGAAACGATTTTTGTATGCATGCATTGGTTTTTACTTGGAGGGTAAAAACGTCTTTTCGTAACTATTTTATAAGCTAATTTATTTTTGTCCACTCACACCTTTTGGTTTTTATTGACCCTCCAGGTCGTGGCGCATTGTTCGAGGCTGTTCGAGGGGCGGAGGCATGAGTAAGCACGTGTGGCTATCCCTGGTCTGGCACGTACTGAGGGTAACTTGGGGATTTCAGTCATCTTGTCAGACGGAAGCAGGACCAGGCACGGTTAACAATGCCCTTTTCGGGGGGGCGGTCCTGTCACCAAGTTTCTTCCTTTTATGCTTTTCCAGCTTATCAGAAAACTGTCCAGTCAGCTTTACTGTGCAAGAAAGTAAATTTCAATATGTGGCATCATAAATTAGGTCATCCAGCTAATGAAATTTTTTTCCTCTATTATGAATAAGTCTAGCATTGATTGCTCTCCTGATTCTCATCAAAATCCATGTGAGTCCTGTTTACAAGGAAAATTTAGAAAATTGTCTTTTTCCTTTTATGCATCCAAATCTGTTATTCCCTTTGAAGCAATTCATACTGATGTATGGAGTCCTTCTCCCAGTCATTCCTTAGATGGTTTCAAGTTTTATGCAACTTTGATTGATGAATTTACTAGATTCACTTGGTTGTTTCCAATGAGAAATAAATCTAAGTTCTGTTCTATTTTTACTGTCTTCCATGCCTTTGTCCTTAATTTTTTTCTGCTTCTATTAAGATCCTACAGTCTGATGGTGAGGGTGAATATATTGGCTTAAACCTTAAAACCTTTTTGTTATCTAAAGGCATAAAACATAAAAAATTATGTCCATACACACCAGAACAAAATGGATTAGCTGAAAAAAAATATAGACATATCATAGAAACCACTGTCACCCTTCCTCAATCTGCTAAGCTGCTAGTTCAGTTTTGGGTTCATGCCTGTCTCACTGCAATTTATCTGATCAATCGGATGCCATTCTTCAATCTAAAAATGTCATCTCCTTATGAAAAGCTCTTTGGCTTCCTTCCTACTATCAATTTTCTCAAAGTGTTTGGTTGTTCATGTTTCCCCTTGATTAAACCATACAACACCTCAAAGTTGCAACCCAAAACTGTGAAATGTGTCTTTTTGGGATATGATGATCAATACAAAGGCTATATATACTTTAATCCTCTCACATCTAAAACATTTATCTCCATACATGTGTTATTTAATGAGTCTTAATTTCCTTATGTGTCACTCCAACTTCATCGTTTTCCTCAATTTCCAATTGCTCCCCTTACATTTTTCCTTCTATATCTGGTTCTTTCTTGCCTTCACTCAGTTCCCTCTATGCTTTTGTGGTTCCTGTCCCAGCAAGTCCAGCTCCACTCAGCTCACAATCCCCATCCTCTATTGTGCCTGAATCACCACACCCTTTAGTTCCCTATCACTCAGATTCTGATATTGGTTCTCATCAAACTTTTGTATCTGAGGCACCAAATGACAGGACCCACCCCGATTATCGCCTCGATAATCAGGAAGCATCCTGCTCCCGTCTGACAATCGAACACAAAAGACCAGAAAACCAAATACATTACACCACACCCATTGTCAGACTAGGGAGATTAAACATTACAACCGACTGGACATCAAGTCCATAGTTTCACAGAGCATAAATTACAAACCGAGATAAAAAATAAAACCCTACTCTGTGAACTAACTACACCGCAACGGAAGACTTTATGCCTCTGCCTCTACCTCGGCGTTAGCCCCCAAAACTGGTACCATGACCTGGAGGGTATTAAAAAACAGCAAAGTGTGAGTGGACTAAAACAAATGCTTCCAGAAACCAATTTAATGAAATCGGGGTTCACCCTCCAGTTTTACAACATGCATGCATAACTAATTATTCGAAAACCCTTTTACGAATCATATAAAATAATATAATATTCCCAAAATCCAGAAATCAACACATTGAAACGTCAATCATACCAAATCATGTAAAATGAATCAACAAGCACAATCAAGCCGTTGGATCTATCCGAGTCTTTAAACTCATATATTAGGCCTTCTCGTGATATCAACAAGTCTTTAAACTCAAAACATAATCAATAGGCCTCAGGGGGTATCACAATAACCGAGTCTTTAAACTCACGAGTCTTTAAACTCAATCTGGGTCTTTAAACCCAATCCGGGCCCGCCCCCGTCATCAATTATCCGGGTCTTTAAACCCAAAACCAGATCCAACCCTCATACTGGGTATTTAAACCCAAAACCATTTGTAAATCACAACAATCCAAGATCCATCGTGATCCGTTTTCCAAAACCATTCCGAAATCACATTTCGTCATAACAGGACTTGTGTCCGAATTTCACATGCAATCCCAAAATCTTACTTCACAAAACATAATCATTAAAAACATGACATGTATAATCATATCAAATCACTTTATCAAACCATCATCCATGCACAGGAGAAAACGTAATCTCGAAATACGTAAAAATGCGATAATCACCTCGAAAAGCGTGAAATTACGTAAAACAGAAATATCATAACCATCACCATGAAATCATGTATGAAAACATAAAACAAGTGAGTAAAAACAGTTATGCATGCTCGGTTAGAAAATCAAAAGTCCACTGACGGATTTCGGATGCGTCAATTGCGCCCCGTGCGCTCCTCGGTAGCCTCGGGAATGTTCAGGTCTGTCAAAGAGTACAATAAGGGTTACAAACATTCCCAAAAAACTTGCATTAATTTCCCTAATTTTTCGGGATTTTTCGACGAAAATAACTTAAAACCCAAAACTTCCGAACCCTCAAAACTATCCCGAACGACGTCCAATCGACTAGTAATTTAACTCAAAATGTTCAATAAACTGAAAGGATGAAATCTCACGTTGACCGTGACCGGAAACACGGCCTCACGCGCCGCCCAAAGTGGCTGCGCGTGAAAGCCACGCGCCATGCATTGTAGCTACAGTGTCATCGTCCTCGCCCGTATGTCTGTTAAACGGGTCCCAAACCCGCGACTCAACCCAGTTTAAACTCCATAATTCTCACTCGATTCCCTTCCTTTTTTCCACCTAAAACCTTCCTTAACATTTTAATTTAAGTTCCCATTCCTTAATTATCCTCAACAAGCCCTAAATCGTTCACTCGACCCGTGATCAAACAAACGGGTCAACCGTTGTACTTCACTCAAATCGACTCCATTTTCAAATTAACTTAAACAGGAGCTTAAGAGGACCTAAATGAACAATAAACCACAATCAATTTCACCAATCCTTACCTGGAAGTAGTTGTCCTCAACCTTGAAAATTTCCAGAGCTTGTGACTTCTATTCTTGGCCAAACCGTGATCGATTCTCTTCACAATCAATACGGTTGAACTCTGAATAGTCCCAGAAGACTGTTTCAATCCTTGGTTTTGTTCCTCTCGACTCACAAATCCAAATTTGATTTTTCCCTCCAATTTTCAGTTTTTCTTCCCGTCTGTTTTCTCTCAAGTTCTCAGTCCTCTCTTCATCAGAATGAACCTCAAACTCTTCAACCTTCTCTGTTAATCGAACCGTGCAGCCAAAAACTCGTGGGATCCTCTCAGTCCCACTGAAAATTCTGTTTCCCGCAAAACAGACCCAGAATAAATTTTTAAACATCCTCTCGTGCACTGGATTCTGGTTCAACCCATTCCAAAGTGTTTCCATTAATCTCAAAACTGTTAAACAATTCATTGAATCAGAGAACAGGTTTAAACAATTCCTTGATCAGAGGACAGATTAAACAATTACACAGCACTCACCACGACTGTTCAGACTGTGCCTTGGAAAATTACCATTTTGCCCTTCTCTACAAAATTACCAAATTGTCCTTTATCTTTTTAGACTCGTAACTCATCCTTCCGATGTCCGTTTTCAGCGTGCCGCCTGTCTACGGACTCAGGCCATCGAGACCTACCTAACGGTCCTCGAATTGTGTGAAAACTAGTGGTCAATCAAAAAGTCAACATTTTCCCCATTTTTGTCTGAATTACGAAAATGCCCTTGAACTTCCGAACATCATAACTTCTTCCCTGATCGTCGGAATTGGATGTGCCACCTGTCTATGGACTCGTGACGTCCCGAACTACATCACGGTCACCGGTCAAAGTCCGTTTGACCTACCAAGCAAAAAGTCAACAATTTGACCATACTATTCACAAGGGTAAAAACGTCATTTCATTGAATATTTAACAAAGTTACATTCTTCGAATTTCCTGGGCGTTACACCAAATCTCTTGCACAATCTCAACTCCACAACTGATTTTGAGCCTCAGTCTCTTCACGTTGTTCTACCCATCTCAGATGTGAATATGCACCTTATATAAACCAGATTGAAGGGTGGAATTGTAAAATCCAAGGCTTTCAGTTCCCCAGTCACTTCAGTGGCCGAACCTCATGAGCATGATCCTTCACAAATTGAACCAAGCTTTTTTTAAGAAGGCTACCACTTCTTCTGTTTGGCAACACGCAATGCTTGAGAAGATCAATGCCTTACATGATCAGAATACGTGGTTCTTAGTTCCTCTTCCATCTGACAAGAACCTAATTGGTTGCAAGTGGGTCTATCGAATTAAGAGACACTTTGATAGCTCTATTGCCAGGTATAAGTCTTGATTGGTAGCCAAGGGATTCAGTTAGAAACCAGGCCTCGATTATGGTGAGACCTTTAGTCATGTGGTAAAGCCAACTACTATAAGGGTTGTCCTGACCTTGACTGCTCAGTTCACTTGGCATCTAAAACAGCTTGATGTCAAAAATGTTTTTTTACATGGAATTCTCAAAGAAGAGGTTTATATGTCTCAGCCTCTCGGTTTTAAATGTCCTCAGTACAAAGACCATATTTGTCTACTCCACAAATCACTCTATGGCCTCAACCAAGCTCCTCGTGCTTGGAATGAACGTTTCACAAGTTTCCTACCCAGTTTGGGGTTCCAGTTGACACGACTCACCCCAATCCCCCATGGATTAACTAGGGATGTGCCATGCTTCCATCTGACACCACGTGCTAGACAAGGGATAACCCAAGCTTTGACCCTCTCGGGGCTTCCAGAGCGCGCTAGAATCTGTGGAGGCATGTGATGTCTCGGTCTCTTCTACAGCCCGCATTCGCTCTTAACCTAAAGAGTATTAAAACCCATGAAAAACTGTGATTGGACGAAAATAAATAATTTAATAAAACACATTTCGTAATAGACATTTATACCCTTCACTAAAAAGTATGCATGCATTCGAAAACCAGTTATTATAATCATTTACTTTAAACCAAAACATAGGTTTTCCAAATCCAAACTTAGTGAAAAATACTTCTCAAGAAAAGCCATTTTCTTCCTCAATTCATTACGGCCTTAGCCCAAAACCATAAAATCAAACCATGTGGGAACTCAGCCCAAAATCAATCACGTGGGAACTCAGTCCAAAACTAATAAAACATAAGGGGTCTCTACCCCAAAACCAAAACACATAGGTCATAGCCCAAATCCACAAAATACCGTATAACCAGTCCAATAAAATATATTTAATCCATCATTGGCAGATGCCTGATATCCCAGATGTCACTGTCATAAGTTACGCATGCCCCTCGGTCTCAAGCCGAGTCTCCCCAAGGTCCACCCAGGTCAATGACCCTCCTTAGGGGGCAGAGGTTTTAACCTCTAGTAATCCTGATCCTGAACCTCTCTACGGTCTTTCACCCCTCTCAGTCAATGCTCTATGACAACTCTAGTGTCCCTGACACCTGGAGAGAAGATCTATACATATGGTATCATGGAAAACATTTCACAAATCATTTAAAACCTTTCAAAGGGGCCCATGCTCGGAATATATTTTCATTCATTTTCGTTTCCATAAAACCATAGTAAATCCAAAACTGGGTCTCTTGCCCGAAGTATAACTTTCATAAACCAAATCCAAAACCAAATCTCATTAAGGTCTCCAAACCCGAAATCACATTTCATAAATCACAAATGGGACTCAAACTCGATATCATAAACCAACTGGGCCTTAAACCCGATAGTATAAACCAAATGGGTCTCAAGCCCGATTCCATTTTTCCAAATCATTCCATTAATCCATTATTGAAAACACAAGTATGTATAAATCCATCATAAAAACATAAACCTCGAAATACGTGCAAATACGTAAATATCAAATACCACAATCATATGCACTCAAGAAATTTCAAAACATAGATATTAAACATATAAAATAGTTATGCATGCATCATATTTAGAAAGCAAATGTCCACTCACAGTCCGTCCTTGTTGCATCTCAATACCCATGCCAAAAGCCTCTTCGGGCTAATCCAACCTCTCTGGGTCATCCGGACCTATCCAAATCACAATCAAAGGTCACTAACCATCTATACAAGTCCTAAAAATAAACCCCCAAAACTCCTGCAAAAGTCAACGTGTACCGGACACATTTTTCTAGGCTAAAAACCTCAATTTGATCAACCTAACGATGTTCAATCGACTTGAAACCACCACTATTGGACATCGTTAGTTTGGTCAACCAAAATTGGTTGTTTCAGGTCAACCTACTTCGAAATTCGTGCCCACGCGTCCCCACACGTTGGTCAACCGAAAGTCAACGCTAGTCAAAATTCAACTGCTGACATCAGTATGACTTCATCTCTGACAAGGTCTAACAGGTTCAGACATATGTCAGGTCTAACACATGTCAAATCTGACAGTGCCACATGTCAATAACTGGTTGGTCCAGGTCATTGACATGTCATTGACACGTGGCACCCTCTAATTGGTCCACGTCACTAATATGTCAGTACTGAGTGGGCACTGACATGTGACACATGTCACTCTCCTATTAGGCCACCTAGCCTGACATCTGACAGGTGATGACGTCAGCATCATCGTCTTCAACCTCCCGTTGGGTCAAACCCAGTTCACTGTTCCGGGTCTCACCGACCCACGACCTGACTCGGTCCTAAAACCTTTAAATCTAGTGTTTTTTTTTAATCACGTTTCTTCCTACATGAGCATCTGGGTCCCTAGAGAATATCTATGGGTTCAAAATCACAAGAATTGATCTAGAATTTACTTGTGCAATTCGATCCTCAAGGCCCAGTTTCAGGCCTCAGTCTAGAGCGGTTCCATCGTCCTCCTCTGTCCCAAAATCATCCCTACCAGCTCATATGAGCTCCATAGGCCCAACCAAAACATCAAAATCAATCCTAAACGTCCCAAAATGAAATTCAAAATTTTGAATTTAGAAGGGTATCGGGTTTACCTTTCCTGTGGCTTCCTCCGCCGTCTACGGCGGCCTTGCGTCATCCCTCGTTGTCTCCTAGTCTCTTAACCACTCTATGTCTCTCTTTCTTTCTCAAATCAGAACCGGTGAGGGGAAGGGATTAGGGGTATGGGTTTGTGGGTTTCAGTTTTGGGTTGAATGAAGAAGATGAGAGATGAAGGGAATGATGGATGCATGTATGTGTGTTAATGAGCAATGGATGAGTGTCACTCATCCATTGGGCCTGATCAAAATATCTGGCCCCACACTAAAGGAAAAATGACAACTTTGTCTCGTAAAACGTGTTACTGTAAATAGTGCCCTAAAACGTTCGTGACCCATAACTTTCCCGCACGTCGTCTGATTTTGACGTACCGCTTTTCTACGTACTTGTAACGTCCCGATCTACGTAACGATCCTCGGCCCTCATACATTTGACCACCCGGGTCAAAAGTGAACTTTTTTTCCATTTACAAGGGCAAAATTGTTATTTTACACAGACCGTCCGAAATCCCTCGACTAAATCCCGATTAGTCACAATAATCCTTACTTAGTCCTTAATTAATCTCGTGAACTCGGGACTGGTCGTTACACCAGTTCACTTGGTTAGACCCTTCTTTGTTTACCAAACATAATTCTAGTAACTTGGTTGTTCTGCTTCTATACGTGGATGAAATTATTCTCACAAGAAACTCCTTGGATGCGGCTCATGTTGTCATCGAATCCCTTACTGCTGAGTTTGACATGAAGGATTTAGGTGATCTGAAGTACTTCCTTGGCATTCAGATTTCTTGTTCCCCATCTGGTTCATTCTTACCACAGGAGAAATATGTGCACGATTTACTTAGTAAGACCTTGATGGATCATAGCAATGGCTTTGACACTCCTAGTGCACCTGGCACACGCCTTCGCCAGAATGATGGTCTTGCCTATCCTAATCCTTTGAATTACAGGAGTATCCTAGGCGTCTCTCAGTATTTAACATTCACACGTCCTGACATTGCCTTTGCTGTCAATCAGGTTTTCCAATTCATGCAGGCTCTCTTTGAATCACATTTTGTGGCAGTTAAGCCCATTCTTTGTTACTTGCAAGCTACCTCCACTTGTGAAATCTAGTATGAATGTAACACCCCGGAAATTCGAGGATTTTAATATTGTAATTTAATGTATGAATTGACGTTTTTACCCTTGTGAATGGTATGGCCAAATTGTTGAATTTTTGATTGGTGGGTTAAATGGACTTTGACTAGTGACTGTGACGTAGCTCGAGACGTCACGAGTTCGTAGACAGGTGGCACGTCCAATTCGGACGATCAGGGAAAAAGTTATGACTATCGGAAGTTCAGGGGCATTACCGTAATTTGGACTTCAGGGGCGAAAATGTTGACTTTTCGTTTGGAAACTAATTTTCACATGACTCAAGGACCGTTAGGTAGGTCTCGATGCCCTGAGTCCGTAAACAGGCGGCACGCCGAAATCGGACTTCGTATGGCTGAGTTACGGGTCTGGAAAGTGAAGGGCATTTTGGTAATTTCTGAACTAGGGGCATTTTGGTCATTTCACTCACAGGTTACTGTAGCAAATCATGGGAGAACATGGTTGCACCGCCGTGGGTGGTGATTCTGAGCAATCCCATTAGTTTAACTTGTAATGAACTGTAAAGGAAGGTTTTATTTAAGCCTTAAAGGCAGTGGGAACGTGGGACGATCGATTCATCAGACAATGGCACCATTTGTTAATTCAAGATTCGAAACCTTGCTGGAAACTTTTCTCAGTGGCCAGGCTGGGTTTCCACGAGCTGTTGGACGGCTCAGTTTGTTTAAACAGCGTAGGAATGGTTTGTACTACAATCTGCTGAGGAGAGGACAGTGAGCTTGAGAGGAAAACCAGAGAATTCAGTTTCTGGAAAAATTGGAGGGAATTTCGGAGTTTAATTTCTGGTGCTTGTTGGACCAAACCAAGACTTGGTTTAGTCTTCTGGGAACATCAGGAACTCAACCACGTCGAGTTCGAAGGGAATCAGCCACGGTTGAGCTGGGACAGTGACTGCCGTGTTCAGAGAAATTTCAGAGGTTTGGACGACTACTTCCAGGTGAGTGTTGGTTCAATTGATTGTGTTTTCCAGTTCGTGTTGATACTATGATGCTTCCTGTAAGGTTAATTTGATTATGGTTTGGAAACCAGTGAGTTGGGGTGATCAACCCGTTTGGATGATCACGGGTCGAATGGCCATTTAAGGATCTGATTTGGCTAATTAATGACTCAGAATTTAAATCAGATGATTAAATATCATGTTAGAATCAAATTGGATTGAAATCGAGTAGGAATTGATGGGTAATCAACCGGGTCAAGCCGCGGGTAGCAGGCCCGTATTACAGACATTCGGGTAAGAAAGGTGACACTGTAGCAGCTACAGTGTCAGACGCGTGACTTTCACGCGCAGCCACTTTGGCGGCGCATGAGGGCGCGTTGGACCTTATCTCCGATCACGATCAACATGACTTTTTTTTCCTCTCATCATTCTTAACATTTTTTATGAATTAACCATGTTGATCTGAGATAGTTTGGGAGGGTCAGTTAGGGCCGGTTGTCTCGGGAAGCGTGTTGGACGGCTTCCCCGAGCCGGTTTCTGTTTCGGACTTTTTGGTTAAATGTTTAAGACTTGTAGTGACCCTTACATGTGATTTGGACTGACAGAAATTGTACGATAATCCCGGTACAAGTTCGTACGCGCAGGTTCACTGCGAGATCGTACTGTGAGTGGGCCCGATTTCATTAAACCCTTGCATGCTTAAATGTTTTCCGATTTACTTATATGTTCACATGCTGGAATCAAGAAACAGTTTTGATGATATTGAAATTATGATTATGGCACATTTCACGGTATTTGGGTTTGAGACCCATTTTGGTGAAACTTAAATATTGGTTTGGATTTTATCTATGTATATATATGTTTCGCATGTGGATATCAATAAAATGTATTTGGTACTGCACTGTATAGATCCATTCTTGTGATACTGTCTCCTCCGGATGTGGTACCCCGGAGTGGTCATGGCGCATTGCCTGCGAGGGGTCATTCTACGGAGGAACCGGACCGTAGAATGACTCAAGAGCAGGATTGCTTATTTGACGTCAGCGACGTCGAGCGTCTAGGACGCTATGCATTTGAGATGCCGTACCCGGACTGGGTTCGGGGATTGGACTCGGAATTGAGACCCGAGTGGCACGCGTAGCCTTGAGACTATGACCTTATTGGACATTAGGGACGTCAGACATCGGGGATGTCAAGATCGGAGTGTATAGTGCAGTGGCTAAAATTATGTTTATGGTTTTATTATATGCCTCATGATACATATTATATGAATTATGGTTTTAAATTCTGATGCATGCATGTTTGGAAAACGGAGGGGTAAACTATATGTTTTACTTACTAAACGATTTTATAAACTTGAGTTTCGGCCCACTCACCCTTATTGTTTTGGTAACCCCTCCAGGTTGTGCTACTGAGGTAGAGGAGGAACCTGAGGCTGAGGCATAGATCTACTTCTGCGTACCTGAACCCCTATTGGGTGGTTTACCCGCAGGTTTATTTTAGAGTCGTGCTCGCAACTTGTAATTTTGGATTTCATCCCTTGTCGGACATCTGTTTAATTCGGATTTGATGTATAACTTTAATTTGGTTATTTATGCATTTGATGTTTTGAGGTTAAAATTGGTATGAATTTCGGGTGTCAGACGGGAGCAGGGCACGTCCCCTTGTGGTCCCTGTGGGATCGGGGCGGGTCCTGTCAATGAACCTAGTACTCTTGATCTCGTGGCTTATACTGATGTTGACCAGGGCAAGAAATCCTAATGACAGATGTTCAACTACTAGTATGGTTGTTTTTATTGGTAATAATGCCATTTCATGGTCTTTCAAGAAATAGCAGACTGTCTCTAAGTCTAGCACGAAGGCTGAGTATCGCGCCCTGGCTATCACAGCTGTTGAATTGGCATGGATTCGTCAACTTCTTTGTTCAATCCACATTCCATTGTTGCAGCCGCCTATGATCTATTGTGACAGCAAGTCTGCCACAAGCTTATCTGCCAACCCCTACTATCACTCACGTGCCAAGCACATCGAGATCGACTATCACTTCATCCGTGAGCATGTTGTTCGTGGTGACTTGGATGTTAAACACATTTCTCCCTCTGATCAGCCTGCTGACATGTTCACCAAATCACTTGATGAACGAACCTTCCACATTCATGTTTCCAATATGATGGAGCATCAAATTGAGGGGGGATGTTAACAATAGCTTCAAGGTAATGCAGCTACAGCAAGCTTGATCCTACTCTATGTTAATTGACAATGTGATGAATGGTCTGATTGTGACAAGTCAAACTTTAAGAAAATTTCAAAGATAGGAAGTTGTTACATTTCTATTATAACAAGAATAACTGATTTCATGAGTTGGTTAGTCTCTTACTTAGGCTCCAAGAAATTGATATTTTGTAAGAAGTATATATAGCAAGATCAGTATGCTATTATAATGCAATATGATGAAATAACAGTGAATAACTCTACCCCTTGTCTTCCCTAAGAAATCTCCTTCACTTCTTTTTCGTTCATCATCTTCATCACCTTCACTATTAACATGGATTTTGAAGCATTTATAGCTTTGCACATTTTGTTAAAGAGGTAAATTTTTTTGTTTTTGATGGTAATTTTTTTTCCAATTAAGTTGATACAAGTAATCTCTTTTAAATTTTAAATTCCAAGCAAATAATTGTGCCTTCATTTCAATGCGATAACACAGAAGGAGGCTGAAGAGTTTGCCTTGAAGAAAGTGGAGGAATAGCCAACAGAATGGGAGAAGGATCTGATTGTGAAAGAACTGGAGACGTACACTTAGATACTTGAAGAACTAGCTACAACGAAATGGATTGAGGAAGAGCTAAAGCGCGGTAGTTGCAAAAAGAAGCCTTAAAACGCTTGCAAGTTTTGACGCCAGATTTCCATCTGGAAAAAAAAAAATCCTTCATTGTCATCTTCATCTTCGACTACTATCAAGCAAATTAACAAGGAGAATCATAGAAATGTTGACAACAATTTTTATGATCAAATGATGAGAAATTCAAGCCCCTTGTTTAATACTGCTGACCTAAAATTGATGGAGTTGAAGCAAGCAAAAATCGAACCTTGTTAAAACTGGCCATTATTAATCTCGAGGTAATTCAATCTTTCGTCGAATGTCTAGACAAGAAAATGGAAAATGAGAAAATGGGTTTCATCGTAGAGAGAGAAAAAAAACTGGGTTTCACGGTTGTAACTCTCCCTCCACGGTGAATTTTGATAGGGTTTAGAGTCTGTGCGTGTTGTTGATAGTCTCTGCAATCTCTGTCGCAGGGAGAATGGAGAGAGAAAAAGGATTAAAGTTCACATGGGGACATTTAAGGAATTTAATAAGTTTTTAACCGCATTAAAAACAACATAAGTTAAATGATACTAATTTTTAGTGTATAGTGAGTCAAATTACAGTTCTTTGTACATTTTAAAACTTGTTGACCTATCTTGTTGACCTATTCCCTGTGCATTTTAAGTAATAAGGTATTCAAATTTGAGTGTACATAGATAATTTTTTATTCAAATTAAAAGAAAATTTATTTATAATACCAACATTGATCCAATAGTATACAAATCTCATGGTAGAACTTATAAGTTTGGTACATTTTTCGAAGTTATTGAATAGTACTGTGGTTTTTTTTCTTAGGTTGCTAACAAATAAATATTCATTTTGAAAACAAGGTTGTTCATTAATCCCTATTACTCTTACTCATTTTGTTAACACAATTTATTTGTATGGTCAAATTTTATAAACTTCACTTCCAATTAACTCCCATTTTATTTTCAAATCCTTCCTTTAGACGAAGAATTTCTGAAATTTGATTGGAGTTTGGCACGTAAATTAGATGTTAGGATGAGAGCAATGGATTGGGTCGTAGTTGGATGAAGCTTGTCGTGAATGATGGATGGACATTTGGGCACAGCAAAATGAACATCGACAACTCATTCTCCTACGTCCTAGCCAATCAGATATAATCCATCTGGGATCGAGATGGATTTCAATTTAATTCAAACATTTGTTTTGTAGCTTTCTTTTATTCTGCACCATGCATTCTAAAAGTTACCTTTCATGGTCATCGTTTTCCCATATGTCGGTCTGTCCCATCTCGATCTCTACCCCCTCTGAGTCGATTCAACCAACTAAAATCGAGCCGGATTTTTTCTGGATCGAATTGAACAGAACCGAACTAAATCAACCGAATTAAATTACCTATTATATTATAAAACTGAAACTGAGAATCTAAATCGCACATTTAGAATCTTAATCTAGCAAGAAATATACAGAGCTAGCCTTTAAACAAGAATCAACGTACTTTAACGGATGACGTACATATTCAGATCGAAAGCCATTGCAAACTTTGAAGGGTTTTCTTGAGGTATCACGAGCAGGCTAGCTAGTTGAAATTTAAACTCAAGTGAAGTGAGGCCCAATTGATGACCCTACCGAAACCCAAGTTTGTTTTTGCTGGTAAGACATTTGAAAACATAAAGGGACAGAACCCTAAAATGTCTCCCCCCAGGCTCACCCCATAGGCTATGGTGTCCAAGAGCCTCACTGCTGGCAACCAATATTTCACCAATTGGGTGCTCTCAAATTCTCAATCAACAAAGAAGTCTTCATAGACAAGAAGACCAAGATTAGATAAGATAAGAAGCAATTGGATGTGCATGAATCGAATCCAACTTCTAATGGAACAACAACACTATAATTAGATATGGAATTTAAGCGCATGGGTCAAATTATTTGAAACCTCCCATTAATAAAACAAGAGAATAATAATAATAATAATAATTGTAATGTTAGCGATCTCAAATATTAACTCAAATGAATCATTATATATATAGATTTAGGATTATAATTTGTTTGCCTTAGTTCTTTAGAAAACAATTAAGTACATATTCCCGGGTTGAAATTAAAGGTAGACAAACAACGGACACACATAAAGATAGTGGTCTATCGCATTAACGTACATGTCCAAAGCTCCAATCCAATGTCCCATGGAGAAGACATTGGTCTTCCATTTCCACAATATAAATCAAAATGATGGCACTTTGAAAAGATATTAATTGCTATGGCTATTCTCAAATAGATGTCATTCATGTCTCCACCATGTTTTTGGCAACATATCACTTTGAGAACCACTCGGTGTCCTATGTTCCCTCTCAAATCACTCAAAATTAAGGATATTTTCTTCTTGCTTAGGGAGGGGCTTAGGGCTTACCCATTGTACATAAACTCAACCTTCCCATTTCTACTTTAATTCGTATATTCTAATTTTATCAAGACAAATATCACTATTTGTTTTTTAATAAAAAATTAATATTCATTATAAATGAGAGGCAAAAACACCACGTATATTTTAAAAAATACGGATAAATCAACCAAGTTTATTTTTTTTTCTTTTGTTAAGAATCACCCAAATTTAATTACCGTAACATAAAATTCGAAAATATTCATGAACAAGCCCAAATCAACTTATAAAACTTTAGGCTTCTAACTTTTTCTTCGGACAAATTTCACCCAAATGGGTTCCAAAGTTTTTAAACTCTCTACATTTATAGAACCCAGCTTATTTCAGAGTTTTGAATACGTACAAATGAAATTGTGAAAGTTTTACAATAATGTGTTTTTTAATATTTAATTGTAATATTTGGGATATTGAATTAGAAAATATAAATAAAATCCATGCAGAATTTTTTTTTAATTGACATGGCTTAATCATATCAGCTGTCACATAAGGTGATCAACAAATATGAAAATTTTCATATTTTTAAATAATATTAATGATTATGCAATGAATAATTTTTATAATAAATATCACTATGTATTCTCCCCGTATAAAATATGGATGTAATCACTGTCTGAAATATTTTTTGCTCATGGCCACAAAATATAATTTTCGTATAATGTTTTTCTTTAATATCATTTTTTAATCATTTTGTAAAAAAAAAATAAATAAATAAATCGTGTAAGATTCATATACAGAAAGTCAGAAACCACATTTCTCAGTGAGATTTTTTGGTACGGAGCCTAGCTCTTTCTGCTTGAATATGAAGCAGCTGACACGGGTAAATAATTCTTTTTTGCCCTTTCAAGTATGCGGTGTCACTCACTGTATATTTCCCGATGAGAAAGAAAAAGTATGTCACTGTCTATTACTGTAGTTACCATCATCAGTCCATGTCATGTGATGATGTGTATGAACACAATCCCTGCCTATAGTACCGCACCCACCAGTAAGAAATCGACACGTACGGTGCAGTTTTAGATGTATTAGAAAAGTTAACGAGGACCAACTTCAAATTATATTGACTCTTCATCCCATCTCCGAATTCAGAATCACATTTCTATTAAAAAAATATCTGTAGCTAATCTTAGTTATACCTAATTCTACTATATATTTTTTAAATTTATTAAATTTTTTATATATTTTTTAATTAAAACCGTTCATTCTTATCATATCAAAATCAATAAAATTAGAGATTATTCAGTCGTTCGTACATATCAAACAAATTACTGATTTTGATAAAAATTAAGATTCTCATAACAAATCATCCATTTAATTGATATATATATATAAATGCTCAAACAACCTCTAATTATATTGATTTTTTAAGAACATGATCTTGATATGTAATTTAAAAAATAAAATATTCTGATTATAATACACGTATAAATATAATTTGCTAAATTGAAAGGATGGTACAATGAAATATACATACCAACAATGTGATATGCAAATATTATACTTCTACTATATATTGGAATCAATGGCTTCAAATGTTTCAAATAAAAAATGGATGTGTGAATAGATTGAAATACAACCCTAGCTATGGAGCTGCAATGGATCATGGTGAGTTATTAGGTATAAGGTAGCTAGAATCGAAGCAAATTTGACAACGTACTTAATTTGGCTTGCAAAACGTGCCATTGATATATATATATATATATATATATATATATATTGCTGGCATAGTGCCATTGCAACATGATCAACCCGTCAAGGTTCATCATCAGTGACTTTATTACTAGATTGGATTTGTTTTCACATCATGGACTATATGGAGAAGAAATGCTTCATTTAGTGGAGTAGTACTTTTTAATTTAAATAAAAAATTGAGGTTATTCAATCTACACTTAATTGAATAAAAAAAAATTCAATTTACACTTACTTGAAAATTTATAAAGTCATTACTGAGAGTTTTGTAAATTTATAATTTTGTGTGTGGGGATTTTGACCATTCAACAGTGTAAATTAATACATTATATTTTACAAAGTTCATGGTTTCTCCAACCGGCCTCACCCTCGGACTTCAAAATTAATACATCATAATGAATGATACAAACATATCATCAAAATCAAGTTCTGACAACAAAATTCACAATTCAATAAAGAAAATTAACGAGGACAAAATCCATACAAATAACTAAAAAAACCCACATAATGACTAAAATTATCATTATAACAAACCAAACCCACAAAGCTTATAACAACCAAAATTCTAACAGCACCTAGCCCTAGACAGACCACCTCCACCTAGAGAAATAACCACCACTATCAAATTTGGCCATCACATATATATGATCTTGAAGAACTTGGCCATCACATATATATGATCTTGAAGAACTTAGAAAGCAAGGAAGAATTTGAGAAAGGTTTGATTTCTATCGATCCAACGACATATGAATGATAATAGAGGACTAAAAGTATTATTTTAACTTATGGGATGAAAATCATTGGTTGTGTCAAATTTCTCCAACCGCAAGGTAGAAAAAAATTATTGTAAAGAAAAAATAAATAAAGGAAGATTTTAGTAAAGGGGTCGACTGATAAAATAGTGAAATAACAATGATAGTGAAACTAAATTTGAGAGGATGGCTCAGATACATAGTCACTATAAGGAACTCTTATTACTAATGCTTGATGAGAGGAACTCTTATGAATTTTTTTTATGTTATTAATTTGAAACGTTTGAATTATGTTTAGAGCATTAGTTAAATATATATTATTTTATTTCGTGAGAGAATTAGTGAAAAAAAGTATTATGAATTGATTAAAAAAAGGGTATGATTTGATTATAAAACTTCACATAATTTCTATCAAATGATTTTTATTTAAAATTCGATTACATTATATAGAAATTTGTTAAATTTTGTTATTAACCCCATAAAAATTTGGTTATTAACTCCATAAAAATTTGTTAAAATAAAAACATATAGAAATTATTTGTAATAAATTCCACATTTACCCTTCTATATCTCAATAAAGAGAATGAGTGAGTTATTGAGATTTCCTTTAAGCAATTAAAAATAACATTGTTTTCTTTTGTTCTCTTTGAGATGGTGGTGAAAAATCGTACAACATAGGGTTTAATTCTTAAATTTTGGCCCTAAACTATACGAAATTAACCAAATTATTTAATATTAGAAGATAAAGAAATTTTAAATTTAAAAGTATTATTGAATAATTATTATTTTTAATTATCTTACTTTAAGTTAGATTAGATACTCATGTTATTTTTAAAATGAGCAAGTGAAAAAGGAAATATAAATAGGAGTAATGTTTTCATAATCCTCAATATAATATTATAATAAAAAAATAAAAATAAAAAGTAATGTTGAAATCATTATAGATTTTAGTAAGTGCTTTTTAGGTTGTTGTTGGACTAATTTACAATTGGATGTCATTAGTTGTAATTTATATAAAAACTATGTTCTGTTTTAAATTATACAAATTTAATTTTTTTATATACAAATTTTTGAATAAATTTATATATTAATAAGGATCTATAAATTAATTATCCTATTTTTAAACTCGCTGTCACATCGTCACTTCAAAACTAGTTTCTCATTGATGCATTATTGTTATCAATTGTTTTTGTTGGCAAGTGAATCGTACGCGTGGCCATGTGGGTGTGGCTAGGGAGCATAGGTATTGGCATATTCAAACTGAATTTCAATGGTTTACACTTTACATTGTCATTTTTATTGAAAGAATATATATTTCAATTTTGGAACAATTTTCTTTTATTTATACAATAATTATATTGAAAATAGATTATTACGATATCAATTTTTTTCTTTATAAAAATTAAACATTAAATCCAGACAATATAGCTAGTCGGATAATATACTAATATTCAAAATTTATAATTTTAATTATAAATTTAAATTGCGGTACAGATAACCGACAAATTGAAATAAACAAAGATAAATTTGTAATAGGGTGTGAAAGTAAGGGTCATATTGAAGTGTTGAAAAGAACAGAAAAAAAACAGCTTTGGTTTTGGAAAGAGGTGACCCGGACCAATGCGCGATCGACACGCCAAAACCCTAAAGTAAGGAATGTCGAAAGTGGAGTTGAATATATTCACAATACAAATGAAAATATCTTATGGCAAGAGATTAAACAAAAGGTCCTCCAAAAGAAACCTCACCACATCTTAATCACCTCGCCCTAGTTTGATAGAGAGAACAAGAATAACATATATATACACACTTATTACAAGGAAAATAAAACCTAGTACGACATATATATATATATATAATATATATTGTCTGGTTGATCGGAGAATAATTAAGGCAAAATGGGGAGGGGGAAGGTGGAGCTGAAGAGGATCGAGAACAAGATAAATCGGCAGGTAACGTTTGCAAAGAGAAGGGGCGGGTTGATGAAGAAGGCGTACGAGATCTCGGTTCTATGTGATGCTGAGGTGGCACTCATCATCTTCTCCAGCAGCGGAAAGCTTTATCACTTCTGCAGCACCTCTAGGTACGTACCAGCTACCACCGCAGAACCACAAAGTAATTAATAAACTCTTTCACTTATTATTTATTTATATCTGTATTTTATATATATTTTTCGATTTTTTTATTAGCTAGCTAGGGAGCTATTTGATATTCCATAAATCGTTTTTTTTTTCTTTTAAATATTCTATGGTTTTTCATTGTCAAATTTGGATGCATATTGGTGCTTTCTTTTTACATGACAATTAAAAAGGGGAAATTTTCCAATAATTCTTCTAAAATTATGACTGATAATTCTAGATATCCCCAAATTGCACATCGCAATTAAAATGCAAATAGCTAAAAAAGAAGTGGAGAATAGGGTTTGTAAAGAGGAATATATATATATGTGTGTGTGTGCAAATGAAGTACCAGTTTGCTCTTTTTAATTTGTTCTGAACTTCTGAATCATCCCTGTCCTAAAGTTGTGATGATGACCTGCTTTAACTTATAATACATATTCATCAGCTTGGAGAAGACAATTGAGAGGTATCAAAGAAGCAAATATGCTGCACTGGAAGCCAGCCAACCTACTCATCCTCACCACCCACAGGTTACCATATATATATATATATACACGCACACACATAAAGAGAGAGTTCTGCTTACCCAATTAAAATTAGGACAGTTTGATAACTGTTATATATAGTTCATTTTCATGAAATTACATTTTTATTTTTCCCTCAATATATACAAGTACACAAGTGCGGCTCTTTTTCATTTACTCTTTCTTTCTTTCTTTATGTTATACACGCGAAGTAAACAAAATTCATATTGAATGGCCCTAATTAAAATTCTCAGGGAAAAATGTCTCGATTATTGTTTGATAATTTGTTTATATGTAATTTTCGTAAGGGAAAAAAATGAATTCATGTATGTTAATTAAGTTGATATATCTTCCACATTTGTTCACAATATTACAAGCAGAACAGCAGATACCAAGATTACTTGAAGCTAAAAACAAAAGTGGGGGTCCTACAATGCAGCCAAAGGTAACGATATATATATATATACATTTAAATTAATTAGTGTTCATTCCTTTTAAAACACTCATTAAATAGATTTTTAAAATTGATTAATTATTTGGATATTCATCACACATGAAAATGCAAACAGCGACATATATATATATATATAGCTCATGAAATCTCACTTGGCATGTACGTATTCGTATTAGACATCTCCTTGGGGAGGATTTGGGTCAGTTAGGCATCAAGGAACTTGAGCGGCTTGAAGATCAACTGGATTTTTCCGTGAAGCAAATCAGATCAACAAAGGTAATAATAAGTATGTATATAACGACAATACTTGCATTCTACCTTAGTGTTATCTCTTCATGTCACTTTTTTCATTTATCGAATTGTTTATGTAAATATATCATAATTGAAATCGTTTATTCTCTAAATTATCATGTCAAGGTCATCTCTATAAGAAAATCAAAAAAATTGAAGATGGTTTAGTCATTTATATGTATCAAATAAATGGACGGTTCTCATGAGTTTTTTAAATCTTATCAAATTCGTTGATTTATTTGATACATATAGATGTTGACAAGATCTCCAATTCTTGTTTATATAAAGATAATCTTGATATGATGATTTAAAGAGTGGACAGTTCTGATTATGATATATATATATATATAAAGATAATTCAATAAATTGAAACAGTGTGGTACGAGGAGATACCACCAGAGTGAAATGCAAACATTCTCCTATATATAATATTATCAACGATTTCAAAAAGTGCCAAAAATATGGCAATTAATTAATTAAAAATAATCTTAAGAGAAGTTAATTAGTTATCTTCGATTTATTTTGCAGACTCGATTTATGCATGATCAGATTTCTCAACTTCAGAGCAAGGTGAATATATATTTATTTGTGTGTACGTAATACTTTTATTTTTGTTATCTAACACAAAGATGAATATTTATTATTAATTATGTGCAGGAACAAACGCTACTGGAAAAAAACTATGAACTCCAAGGGAAGGTTAGTCAAATTATTCCATCCATATTGCCTCGTATTCTTAATTTCCGCATACATCAAGCATAAAAAGTAAAGATCAGAAATGATGAAGCTGGCACTCAGGCTAACTTGGGTCTAATTATTTTCATGTTGGCCTGAAGCTGGAAGGATATTGTAATGCAGGCCTTGGGGGATCATTAGTGAGATCTAATAATAAGGATCAAAATGTTGTAAAGTACAACAATGGCAGCCACCAGCGTTTGCAATTTAACAATACATTGCAGATCGAGTACGTAATAATCTTACTTACAATCGAGCATTGAAATTTTCTCAATTAATCTAATTTTTCATCTAAAGTGCCCATAATTAATTAATCACTGCAGCTACAATATTCCTGATGAAGTAAATGTAGCAACGTCGTCATCCTCAAGGCAACGTCGCGGGGGATTCATCGTCCCCAGCTGGATGCTCTGAATTAATAATCTTGTATCGGTCATGTATGATCCATAGATTGATACGTACGTACAGCTGGATCAATCAAATGTTCATGACTTAATTATAATTAATTGTTGCATAAAAAAGAATAAACATGATCACTATATTACTAATTAATTAATGAGACTTGCAGCTGTACGTCTAGCTTTCTAGATTGTTTAATTTAATCACAAACATTAATACTTGAATATGTGCCTGTCCCTACTTCGATCAATATCTGAATACTCATCGATCAGGATCATCTGTACTAAATAATATATATTTTTTAATTCAGATTTTGTGATGCCTTAAAACAAATAATTTCTATATGTTTAATATTTTTCTCCCTAAATTAAAATGAGGGGTAATTATAAATAGGTTTTTTCATTAGTCCAAGTTATAAATTAGTCCAGTACTATAATAAATATAAAATCACATATTTTTTTTTAATGTTGTTCAATCCGTATCATTTGTTTTAATTTTTTTTTAATTACAAGCATGGTATTTAAGTTCTATATCATTTTTTTTAAGAAAAATACGTATATATCATTGCAAGACTAGCAATTTAGAAATTAGTCTACAGGAGATAGTGTTAATTTCCGTCTAGATGTGGCCAAGGGTATATGTAATATATATATATATATATATATCCAATTTAATTACCCTTCTTAGATATAATATATTGTAAGGGTGACAATTTTTGACACGACTTGATACACGACTCAAAACCCGCACGAAATTTATCCGAGTCAACCCGCACGATTAAAATTTCGGGTTAATCCGTTATGACCCGTTTATTAAACGGGTGGGTTTCGGGTCAACCTGTTAACCCGTATAATGATCTGTTAATCGGTTTAATAAATAGGTAGATTTCGGGTTAACAGGTTAACTCATATATTGGCTTATATATTGACCTATTTTGTCATGACCCGTCCCAATCCCCCCATGATTAACGAGGGACGCTCCTGTTCCCGTTTGACACGGAGTGTCAGACCAGAGAAAATTTGAACCTTTAGCCTGAACGACTTCTAGAGTACGCCATGATCCGGAAGAGATATGTGATGCCTCAGTCTCTACTACAGTCCGCACTGTATTTAACCTGAAGGGCATTGGAAACAGAAAGACTGTGAGTGGACGAAAAGTAATAAGTTTAGTAAAACACATTTCATAAAAGACCTTTATGCCCTTCACTAAAAAACATGCATACATAGGAAAACCATTTATCAAACCACATATGTTTATTATGTTTTAGATTTATGTAAAGGATTTTGGGCAGGGGCCCGTATGATTATGGTTGTTTAAACATATGTGATTGGATAAATGGTGTTACTATGCATGCATGCTTTTTAGTGAAGGGCATAAAGGTATTTTATGAAATATGTTTTATCAACTCTTTTATTTTTGTCCACTCACAGTCTTTCTGTTTTCAATGCCCTTCAGGTTGAATACGGTGCGGATTGTAGCAGAGACCGAGACATCATATATCTTCTCCGGATCCTGACGTACTCTGGAAGCCGAAAGGCTAAAAGTTTTAATTTTCCCTGGTCTGACACTTCATGTCAAACGGGATTAGGAGCGTTCCTCGTTAATCCCAAGGGATTGGGACGGGTCTTGACAAGTGGTATCAGAGCAAGGTTTGTGCCCTCTGAACCCGAGTTATCATGGGGTACCCTGATGACTGCTCTGATACTGACAAGTGGTATCAGAGCATGTATGCTCTTGGAGTGACGCGCAGGTCGAGGATGTGATGTCTCAATGAGCTACAATTCGTTATCAACATGATAGTTAGGATGCCGGTACGATAGTTAGTAGGATTGAATCGTGGAATGTCTTGGTTCGGCATTTGATGTCGGGGTTGCCATAGGTCTGTCGTGGTTGACAGTGTCAGGACCCACCCCGGTTTCACCCCGAAAACCGAGGTAAATCCTGCTCCCGTCTGACACCCTGACACATGGACAGTCAGACGTAGGAGAACTTATACTACATACACGCACACGGAAATTAAAACAAAATACTCCGGGATCCCTCTCGTAACTTCTATGCCTCCGACGCTGCCTCGACGCCGAAACCCTGCTCTAGCTCCACGACCTGGAGGGTAAGTTAAAATAGAAGGTGTGAGTGGACCAGAATAAAATAAAAGTTCCAAAACCATTTTATAAGAAACCGGGTTTAGCCCTCCGTTTTGAAACCACATGCATAACTCGGTTATTAAAATAGTTATAAATCAATCACCATAAAACATCATAAGAAACAGAAACACTATAAAACAGTTATAGAAACCATATCATAAGCATCATAAAACCGTATCATAATTCGTGAACATCAAATCATCATTTTACGATCAAACCTGCTGGATCTATCCGAGTCTTTAAACTCCCGAGTCTTTAAACTCAATCCAGGCCTCAATAATATCCGAGTCTTTAAACTCCCGAGTCTTTAAACTCAACAGGCCTACGGGGAAAATATCAATATATCCGAGTCTTTAAACTCTCGAGTCTTTAAACTCAATCCGGGTCTTTAAACCCAATCCGGGCCCGTCCCCCGTCAATCAATATCCGGGTCTTTAAACCCAATATCCAGATCCAGCAAATCTAATCAAAACCATTTGAAAACCATTTCCGAATTCACATCCAAACCCGAATCCGAAATCACCGGTCTGATGCCCTTCGGGCATCCCGAACCGTCATTCCGAACCCAAATCCGGAAATCCACTTTTCAACTTTAAAACCAAGTTCCATTTCCAAAATCTGATTCTAAAACCGAAAATCCTTTAGTCACCAAATCATGTTTCAAAATCCCTTTATAAGCATTCAAACCATTTATCCTTTGAAAACCCCCAAAACATGACATTTTACTCAGACATCGACGTTTCGCGTAAAACGTGCCAAATACCGAATTTCCTCAAAAAACGTGCAACAACGTAAAATCAACAAAGCATATTCGATAAGCATAGAATCATGATTAAAACCATAAAACAAGTATAGAAAACAGTTATGCATGCTCGAGTTTAGAGAAGGGGTCCACTCACAGTACCAAGCCCTCAATCGCGTCCTGAACGTCTCGTACGTTCCTCGGCTTCCTCGGGAACTCCCGATCCTGTCAATAACCACCCAATTACGTTACTGAAGCCGAGAAATGCCGTAGGTTTGAATTGGGCTTGCGAGGTGAGATTCGTGCCATCGTGACGGCTGGATCTTTTGCTACCCTCCGAGACTTGTCGGATGCCGCTGTAAGGGTGGAGGCTAGTTTGCCAGTGCGCCGCCGGGAACCATCTATTCCTGGAGTTTCGAGCCAGCGGACACCGAAAAGGGGTAACTTCGGTGGAGCGTCGTCGTCGGGCGATGATCGTTTTGGTACGCCTGGCAGTTTTCAGAGTTCAGGATTTTGGGGTTACCGAGCACCGCCGACTCCGCAAGCTAGTGCGACGTCGGTAGCGTCCACAGGGAGACCGAGTAGTGGACCAGGTTGGAATGTGTGTTTCTACTGCGGGGAGCGAGGTCATTTTCGACGTGAGTGTCCACTGTTGCCACAGGAAGGTGGCGTAGGTCGAGGAGTAGCGGAGCTTGGACAGAGTACAGCGTCAGGGACAGCGGGCACTAGAGGAGGTGGTGGCACTGCTACTAGTAGTTCGGGGGGACGTGGTAGAGCGTCGGGATCTCAGGCCCGAGTATTTTCGATGACTCAGCAGGAAGTTCAGTCGACACCAGATACGGGGGCATGTACTTATATTACTTTTGATTGTGCCGTACTTAGTTTGGTTGTTGGATCCCAGGGTAGAGTCTAGGAGGTTTCCTAGAGGACTTGGAGTGGTACAGTGAGTTCCGTAGGAGGATGACGGAAGGTACAGGAAGGGAGTGACGATAACTGATCGATATGAGGTTATTGAAGGAGAGAACCCACAAGCTAGAGTTTGCCTTTAGGACTTTGTAGATTTATTCCGATAGTGGCCGAATTAGCAGCCGAGGGAGATGGGTGGTCGATTGTTTGGGTTAGTAGTCGAGTTGGTTCGGGAAGGTAGGGTGGTTGTATACGAGGATGTACTCTATGACTTCTGTCGGGTACTCTGAAATAAAGTATTTTATAATACCTTTGTTTTCTGTTCATAGAGTTTCCCTTGCGTACATCATGCAGTTGTTACATAGCGAGGGTTGGCCGTGGTAACAGTAGTTGGAGCTAGTGTGAAATACCCAAGGTGGAGATGATAGATAGGAAACCCAGGATAGGTTGTTAGTGACCGAGTGTTGATTACCGGGTAGGAGACCCTAGGTGTTGGGAACTAGCTGTGGAATTTCGGGGACGAAATTCTTTTTAGGGGGGTAGATTGTAACAACCCGTCCCGAGAGCCGGGATAAGTAGAGTGATTAAGGTGTGATTAGTGTGGTTAAGCGGCGGTTAGGTGGTCCCGATAGGTCCTTGAGCCTAGAATGACGATTTTGCCCCTAGTTCGGGCAAAAACATTGACTTTTAGTTCGGGTAGTCCGATGGACTTTGACCAGTGATCAGGACGTAGTTTAGGACGTCACGAATCCATAGGCAGGTGGCACGCCTGATTCCGACCTCCAAGGAGGAAGTTGTGATGTTCGGAAGGTTGAGGGCATAATCGTAATTGGAGTAAATTAGGGGGAAATAGTTGACTTTTTGTAGACTCGGGTTTTGGCACGTTGACCTAGGATGGTTAGATAGTTCTTGTCATCCTGAGTTCGATGACAGGCGGCACGTATTCATCGGATTTACGAGGCGAGAGATAAGGGTCTAGGAAGTTCGTGGCAAAACCATAAATATAAGTTAAAAGAAGGGTAATTTGGTCTTTCTGCACATTGGGATTTGTACACAGAGAAAGGAAATGAACGGCTGAGATTGGGCCATGTGGGAGTGTGTGGAGTGGATTGTGACATGTGGCATGTGTGTAGAGGATTCTGGTGGAATCCTGTGCATACACGGCCCAAATAATTGGGGTGCAGCCGTGCCCGTGATCTTGTGTGTACACAGAGAGAAACAGAAAACAGAGGGAGATTTTGAGGGCAAATTGAAGGCTGATTGTGGTGGTTGATGAGTCCTGGTGAGTGAGTGAGGGACGGGAGATCGAAGGGAAGCTGGTGAGGTGGTTGAGAGGTGCAGCAGGTGTGTGTGTGTGAGGTGTGAGCCACGGGAACCAGGGAGGAACTGAGGGAGAAAAACAGAAAAGTTGGGTGGTGGTGCAGCCGTGATCGATCACTCGAGGTCAGGGGAAGTGCCCAGAGGACGGAGGAAGACAGGAGGAGCTACTACCTCACGGCTGAGCTCAAGGCGGCGACAGGAGGCAGGTAATTTCTTCGTCCCCATTTCGGTACTCTGTTTTTCCGTTGAGGTTCAACGTGAACGTCGTGAGGTTGGGCTTAGAGTCGAGAGGAATGGAGGTTAGGGTGAGGTTCAGGAGGGTCCTAGGCGTCGACTAGGATGGTCGCCGTGACGGGGGTGTACACGGCGGAGCTCAGACGACGGCAGGCACTCTGGTGCTCTGTTTTGCCGTGATGTTCGAATCCAAAGTCGTCGAGTTTGGGGCTGAGTCGAAGGTCTAGGAGGGTTGGTTTAGGTTCAGTTAGGTCCAGGGAAGAGTTTGGTGAAGCCACCGTGAAGGGAGGTGAGCTGGGTGGCTGGATCGTGAAACATGGGGAGTTGACCGTCTGGTTTCGAGTTCAGTCGACAGGCTAGGGACAGTGTCGAGGTGAACGGAGTTGGGGAATCAATAGGGTTGGCCTGGACGATGCTGTTGGTGAAGAAAGGAGCCGTGTTGGTGGACGAAGAAGGAGAACCGTGCACGCCGGTCTGAGTTGCAGACCACTGTGCCGAACCGGGTTCGTCTGAGGAAGACGGTGCACTGTAGCAGGCGCGTGAGGACCACGCGCAGCCACTTTGGGCGGCGCGTGGGGGCGCGTGCGGCGGCGATGGGGAAAACGGTCAACATGGTTTTTGGTCTAGGAGTTATGGTGAGTTCAATGGAAGTGGTTTCGGGTTGTGCGGACGTCGTCTGAGTTTAGTTCCGCGAGGGTGAAGGTTTAGGGTCCCGGGTTATTACGTTTAGGATTCGGGGAATTTTGAGGACATTTAGGTGAACCTTCGTAGACGTGTTAGTGACGTAATTTGGTGATTGTTGACAGGATCGGGATTTCCCGAGGAAGCCGAGGAACGTACAGGGCGTTCAGGACGCGAGTAGGGCTCAGTACTGTGAGTGGACCTTTTCCTTCAACTCGAGCATGCATAACTGTTTTCTATACTTGTTTTATGGTTTTGATTATGATTCTATGTTTATTGAATATGTTTGGTTGGTTTTACATTGTTGCACGTTTTTCGAGAAAATACGGTATGTGACACGTTTTACGAGAAATGTCGATTTCTGAGTAAAATTCCAGGGTTTTGGGATTTTTAAAGGATAACTAGTTTGATTGTTTACAAAGGGATTTTGAAACATGATTTAGCAATTAAATGATTTTCGGAAAGCGAAGTTTGGTTTTAAAGTTGAAAAGTGATTTTCCGGATTTGGGTTCGGAATGACGGTTCTGGATGCCGGTAGGGCATTGGACCAGTGATTTCGGATTCGGGTTTGGATGTGGATTGGTAAATGGTTTTCAAATGGTTTTGGGATTGGATTTGCTGGATCTGGATATTGGGTTTAAATACCCGGATATATATGACGGGGGACCGGCCGGATTGAGTTTAAAGACTCGGGAGTTTAAAGACTCGGATATATTGATTTCCCCCGTAGGCCTTGAGTTTAAAGACTCGGGAGTTTAAAGACTCGGATATGATTAAGGCCTGGATTGAGTTTAAAGACTCGGGAGTTTATAGACTCGGATAGGTCCAGCAGGTTTGATCAGAAAATGATGATTTCATGTTCATGATTGATGATACAGTTTGAGAATTTCACATGCTCTGGTTTTTCTAACTGTTTATAGTGTTTCTGTTTCTTATGAGGTTTTGTTTATTAACTGTTGGTTATGCATGTGGTTTTCAAAACGGAGGGTTAAAGTCGGTTTTCTGATAAATGGTTTTAGAACATTTCTTTCATTATGGTCCACTCACATTTTCTGTTTTAAATTGCCCTCCAGGTTGTGGAGCGAGTGCGGGGTCTTGACGTCGAGGCAGAGTCCGAGGCATAGACGTGAGGGATCCCGAAATCGTTTAAAGTCTTCTGTGTGCGTGTACTTTCTTGGTTTTTTATTTTCCTTGTATTTTCGTACTATGCTCTGTAAACGATAACGTTGGGATATTTTGTTTAATTACTCCTGCGTCTGACTGGGTTGACTGGGTTTTACTTCGGTGTTATGTCAGGGAGTCAGACGGGAGCGGGATTTACCTCGGGTTTCGGGGTGAAACCGGGGTGGGTCCTGACAGTCGGTCTAGTCATGTCAGCTTTAGTGATGGGACTGCACTCTGCAGTCGAGGTTGTAGTAATCGGCTAGACCTAGTTGGTTGTCGTGCTACTTAGTTGTAATGGATTGTTGGTGCAGCTAAAGTCATGGACGACCGGGTAGACGGCATTGGTTGAGTTGAGTTACGACTGGTTAGAGATCGGTTGGACAGGTTACCAGGGTTGGTACTTGTCGATGGAATCCCAGAGTGGGGATACAGAGTAGTTAGTTCGGGCGGTTGATTCCGTTGGATGCGGAGTCTCGATAGCGATGTCTGGTGGTTAGGTCTGCACGAATCTGTGGCAGGCATTACTACCGAGAGTGGTTGTAGTTATGGTTGTTGGGAATCGGGGACGTTCGGGGAACGTTTCCTTTTCTCGTATGAGTTGTCAGGGTGACTGTACCCAGAGTTGTTGGGTACGAGGGAGGTAGAGTTTCTCCCATTCGAGCAGAGGTACGGGTCGTCACTCGGTATGAGCGGAGATCCAAGGTTGCCTCATTCTCATAGTGTGTGCTGGTACTGGTGCTGGTGCTGGTACCAATGATTGTGATGACGATGAGTCACGAGTCGGGATGTGACTCCGTCGGGATGAGCATGTGTGGATCCTAGGTGGATCTGGATTGTGATGTCGAGAACTTTAGGCGTCGTGACGATCGAGGATCGTGACGTTTATAATCGAGTGACGTAGTGATGGATCTGGATCGTGATCTTGATGATCCAGATAGGTGGATAGTTTATCACTCTTACTTGGATTTTTGGCTATGTAGATGATGGGACTAAACTTCTTTTCTAGGTAGGGGCCCATATGATTATGGTTGTTTAAACCTATGTGATTGGATAAATGGTTTTACTATGCATGCATGCTTTTTAGTGAAGTGTATAAAGGTCTTTTATGAAATATGTTTTATCAACTCTTTTATTTTTGTCCACTCACAGTCTTTCTATTTTCAATGCCCTTCAGATTGAATACGGTGCAGACAGTAGCAGAGACCGAGACATCACATACTTCCTCCGGATCCTGGCATACTCTGGAAGCCGAAAGGCTAAAGGTTTTAATTTTCCCTGGTATGACAATCCGTGTCAGACGGGATCAGCAGCGTTCCTCGTTAATCCCGGGGGGATTGGGACGGGTCCTGACATATTTAATAAATGTTTCATTGTTAACCTATATATCTACTCATTTAGCTACCTAAATATCTATTAAATCTTATAATTTAAATAGGTTAAACATGTTAAACGGGTTAAACGGGTCAAACAGGTCATAGATTAATTAGGTTTTGAGTATGACATGTTTATTAAATGGGTTAAACGGGTTACACGGGTCATTAACAGGTCGGGTTCGGGTTGGACATTCTTGACACGATTATTAAACGAGTCGGATTCGGTTTGGGCATAAATGGGTAAAACATAATTCATGACACGACACGAACCCGACACGATACGACCCATTACCACCCCTAATATATTGTATATGTAATCTACCTTTTGAAATTTAATTGTTTATTAATATTTTTATTTTTGGTATATCAAATAAATTTGAAAGTGTAAAAATTCTGGAAATAAATTAATGGTGGATTAATATAGGATAGAAAAAATAAGTAATAAGTAGAGAATTATTAAATTTCCTGAAAAAAACAATGATTAATTTACTTCTTATACCTTTAATCATAAGGAATAAAACCAAAAAAAAAAATTAAAAGATAAAAAAATACATGTATGAATAATCTTGCAAAATTATGTATATAGTATCTAATAAGATCAAACGATTAAAATGACTCGTAAAAAGAAATTCTTAGGAAATTTATTTGGAATAATTATCTTTACTAAAATAAATATTAAAATTAAAAATTAAATGTAAAATATTTATAATTTGTAACCACATCTAATAATTAATAGACTCCCAAAAAATAAGTATAATAGTTAAGTAGTGGGTTAAAACAATATATATAAAGCGTATTAGGAAAATAAAAAAAAGTAATTAATTATAAAATAAAACTTAAAAGGAATATGGTAATTGAACCAGTAAATAGACGAATTTAATTATATGCTATGTCTCGAAAGTGAATTATTTTGTAATTAATTAATAACGAGCCCCTGGCGCTTGGCTTGGCCTCTTTGTCGGTAATAATAGAGGGGAAATGCAGAAACGGAGTGAATAAAGAGAAAGAGGGAAAGGGATAAGATCCATTAGCGAAGATCTGCAATTTCTGTTGTCAGGCATTCATTACCTAAAATGTATTTCAACTTTCATCTTAATCTTTTCAAAATGTATATAAAAATACCTGATAGAAAAGAAAGAAAAAAATTCACCATTTTCATATCACTGATATTCTCAATAGACCTAAATGTCTTTCTTTACAAACACATGCATGAGTTGATTGAACCTACCTACAACGATGCTCAATAATTAAGGTGGTCGATCAATCAATCAATCAATGCGTTAGCTGAGATCAATGCTGCGCTAAGGGAGGGACTTTTTCAAGTGTTTCAAGCAGCAGCTGGTTACTCAGTCGTCCTCGTTGATCGAAGGAGATTCGAAGTTAATTAGTCATTGATTGTATATACTGGAACAAATGCATGTGACTTCGTGAAAACTTTCTCACTTTATTATCGAATGTGAAAGACCAGGCTAAATTTGAATAATCTAAATTTGAATAATCCATCCACTTCAAGCACAGTTTTCATGAGCTTAACTTTATAAACGATGCAATGACAATGATAAGCGATATGAAGAATATTTCTCAATGTCTAAATTTTGAGTTGCCCCTTAGGCTTTTGTTCTAAATATTGTTCCAAAAAATAGAAGATGTGATAGCTATGAAATCTGTATATATATAATACTATATTAACCCATGACTTTGATGACCTGTAGAAGATCTTGGCCATCCGTGTAGCGATGCGATATGACCTTACTATTGAAAGGTTAAACGGCGCAGTTCCAATGTCAGCTTAATTTTGTAGGATAGTTGGAGACCAGTCCGACTGCTCAAAGTCTCAAAGACAAAGCACCATCCAATTTGTTGCTCAATATCAGTAACTGTGCCCTCCCTCGATATCAGTAAATAATATTTATATGATTAAATACAAAGCTATGAAATAGATTTAATTTCAGTAACGTGCGTATTTACATTTTCTTTAATTTTTTCATTTGTCGTATCATCAGAAAGATAAAACGAATTGAAAGATGGTGTACCTATATATTGTGCTAAAGACTCACAAAAATCATGGTCGTCCACTATATCAAACCCTATCTCCTACAAGTACAACATCGATCGGCAAGGGTTTATTACTTCAAATTATATCAATATGTTATATAATTAAAACATTTATTCTAAATGTAAAAAAATCGTAGAGTAAAACTAACCAAACATGATTTGATTCAATGACAAAAAAAATGCGAGGAGAAATAGTTATGTGAAAGGAGTGTATACTTTTGTTTTCCTTATTTTTTTTGTTGTCATATGATTAGATAGAACGAATAAAGATAATATATATCGATTTCTTCAGTTAAATTTTACAGTAGACGAGAATTTTGTAGTCAAAATCAATCTTGAGTTGTTGTTAGAGTGTGTGACACAGAAAGGAACAATTTTCCTTGGCCACTAACTAAAGTAGAAACTTTACCATGCCAATGTGTCAACATCACAGTAAATTATTATTTTACTACGATTAAACTAAATGTTACTGCGGCCAGGTACGTTTTAGCTGCGACACGTAAATGTGATCTGCGACGTCCGTACGACGACGAGCTCTACTTTCTTACTCCTGGTCCATTGGAAATCAACTACATGGTACGGCGAGGCAATCAGAAGTCGACAACGCATCTCAAAAAGCCCCACCGGTTTTACCCAAACCCAAAACCCCGGTTTACAGTCACTGAAACCGCTTTTCTCTATCGGATTCATCAATATATGTTAAGCTAAAAAGCACTTCCTTTCTCAGACGCACCCAGGGACTTGGGGACTTAAGAGGGAAAAAAAAAAAAAAAACCAAAAATTCTCTTTCCTCTTTTTTTGCATATATTTGTGTAGTTAGCAACTCCCAGTCTCAGCTTTGTGTTGCCATTTCCATTTTTGGAGGCTTGCTTGGTTTGGTTACTTTTGTGAAAATTGAAAGAAAATTCCTTTTTTGTGCGCTTAATTAATCAGATATTTTGTGATGGGGAGAGGTAGGGTTCAGCTGAAACGCATCGAGAACAAGATCAACCGGCAGGTGACATTCTCGAAAAGAAGAACTGGGTTGATCAAGAAAGCTCATGAGATCTCTGTCTTGTGTGATGCTCAGGTGGCTTTGATTGTCTTCTCTAACAAGGCAAAGATCTTCGAGTATGCTACAGATTCATGGTACTATTTCATATACTTTTTTTTTTTTCATTTTCTTTGTCATTAGGGTTGTATTAATTATATAGATTTTTCTTAGATGTTTTGGTCATAATATAATATTTGTATATCAAGTCTTAAGAAATTAAGTGTATTAAATTATCGTCGATCTGTTCATTTCTAAGTTAACTATTGTCGGATCGATGATAACGTACACTTGATTTGATAAGCATGATATAGATGAAAAACAGTAATATTTATCGGCTCAAAATTAGATTAGGAAGGCCTTAATTACTGGTGCCTTCAGACACAAGAGGCATGATATATCGTATTTATCGGCCCTAATGAAGATTTTTTGGAGATAATATAAAAACGTACACTCTTAGATAGGAAACTCGTCACTCTAAAAAATTCACTTTAAAGATAAGAGTTAAACAACTTGTTACTCAATGGAATCCACCAAAGAGATAAGAGAAAATAGTTAGGAAACACTACTTACTAAGAAATTGTTTATCAAATAATTTTTGGATGACTCATTCTTTCCTTCAAATGAGAGGGAATATTTATAGGCTAGTTATGAACATCCCTTATGAATAGGTTTGACACCTTAATAGATAAGGTGCATGAATGACCCATGGGAAACATACACATAACTCATTGAAAATCCACAATACATAATTAATTTTTGAACTTGAAATCACTTAATTCTATACTATAATAAATAAGATGAATGCTTCAAGGAAATAAGGGTGGATGAATTAACCATGTGCCTTGAAGGATTAATTTCCCACTTCAAAATCCGTACCAGACGCTTCTACTGCATGACAACTCGTCCCCGAGTTCTCTTCAGTTTCTTCATCATGGTACAAAGGGTGATCCGCAACGTTGAAGGCAGCACACCATAGACCCTTAGAACCTCAATCTTGTATGCATTTTCTTTATTGAAGAAAATAAAATAAAATAAATTCCCCTTTGTTTTGATACTGAAATCGTCCATTCCAAACATAGAGATATTTGAAATATTTTCTTCTTGTAGAAATGCATAACTCCTTTATATATGTGCTAAAAAAATTTCTTCTCACCATTTTTAAATTTATTAACTAGATCCACCAAGTTCTTGGGCATTTGGACACTAAAAAGATCGGCACCAACAAAATCAACATACTTAATATTGACAACAATCTCGTAAATAGCTTTCTCATTTTCAATCGCTCCTTCAAGATCTTGATCAATCCCAACTTCGAAACTTTTAGCATTTTGTCAATGTAGTTAAGCAACTCAAAGTTTTCCTTCAAGTCACATACTCTTGTTTTTTCATTAGTTTTGTGAATTTCATCAACCCCAAAATTTTCAATTCTTGCACCAAAACAAAAATATCACATTCTTCTTCACCAAGCATCAAAATTTGGTGGAAAATCAAGAATGACATTTGCTCCTGTTAGTATCACAACTTGAGCAATATGTGATGTTTCGTTGATATCTATTTGCACAAAACTCGGATTGGTATGCCCTTTGTTCCATTGGAAAGTAGATTCCGAGACCTTTCCTTTGATATATATCTTGTTGCATAAAGCTTCATATTCATTCTCTGAACTATGACGAAAATCATCATATTCCAAAAGTTGGTAGCGCTCAAGACACTGCTGGAGTTTCTGCACTTGTCTCCTTAGATCATCCGTCTCTGTGTCATGAAGATCACGCTTTCGCTCTTCACAACCATCATCGCTTCGATGGTAATGAGGATCACGATGCCCAACCATGACCAGCAAGCTATGAAACCAAAATGACACGGGACTAATGAAGATTTTTTGGAGATAACACAATTGAACACTCTTGCATAGGAAACTTGTCACTCTAAAGAATCCACCTTAGAGATAAGAGTAAAACAACTCGCCACTCAATGGAATCCACCAAAGAGATAAGAGAAGATAGTTAGGAAAAACACTCTTCACTAAGAAATTGTTTATCAAATAATTCTTGGATGATACCTTCCTAAAAATGAGAGGAGGGGTTATTTATAAGCTAGTCATGGACATTCCCCTTTAATAGGTTTGACTTCTTAATAAATAATGTGCATGAATATCTCATGAGAAACATACACATGACTCATTGAAAATCCACGATGCATAATTATTTTTTGAACTTGAAATCACTTAATTCTAGACTATAATAAATAAGATGAATGCATCAAAGAAATAAGGGTGGATGAATTAACCATATTCCTTGAAGGATTAATTGTACACTTCAAAATCTGTAGGGAAATGCGTGAACAGTGCAAGGATTAATTGTACACTTTAAAATAAGGGTGGATGAAATATATATAATTAAGCAGGGAAATGCGTGAAGAAATCCAGCTGTTTTAGTATGTAGTTAATATATATACCTGAAACCAGAACTTAAAATTATTTGTAACTAATCTCATCAAGAGTTTTAACAGAAAAAAGAATCTCCAGAATTTATAACTATTGAAGCTAGGTATATTGTATATATATATATATATATATTATATGTGTGCATAATTTTTACATGATATTTGATAATTGCGATCATTTACAGCATGGACCAAATACTTGAGCGGTATGAGAGATACTCGTATGCAGAAAGGCCGCTAGTGGAAAGTACAGATTTTGAATCACAGGTTGATTTATATTATATACATATATATATATATGTTATCTAATTTTCTTTTCAAGTTCATTAATTTTGGAGGTAATTAATGTTTTATCTTTTGATAATTTGTCTTGTTTTATGCATCGTCGTGCTTAGGAAAACTGGCCCTTTGAATTTTCTAGACTGAAGGCTAAAGTTGAACTTTTGCAGAGAAACGAAAGGTATTATTAATTAATATTATCACTAATAAGATATTAAATTAGTTCGTCAGTTTCTTCGACCCTTGTAATCAATCATCCGCAGACACTATCTGGGAGAAGATCTGGACTCATTGACTCTCAAAGAGATCCAAAGTTTGGAGCAGCAGATCGACAACTCTCTTAAACAAATTCGGTTAAGAAAGGTACTCTCTCTCTATACATAAAATAATAATTATTATGGGGCGATTAATGTTTATACCATCTTCAATTTCACATTACATTATTTTGAATTTCCCACACTAATCAGAAATTGTTTACTTTTTTTGAGCATATATATTCTGATCGTTAAGATGTTAATTTGTAAAAAGTTCATTTACATCTCCGATCAATTTTTACATATTTGCACTAACGCACGTACGATTCATTTAAATATTTAAGTTTAGTTGCAAATATGTTTTTGAGTTTTGAGTTTGATGGCTCTTGCCAGCTAAAACGTACATGATCAATCTGTTCCTCTTTGGCAGAACCAACTCATGCTTGAATCCATCTCTGAGCTCCAGAAAAAGGTTATAATATATTAGGCCGCCATGGCCAGTTACACACTTACACATGTATCTTTTTGTGTTGCATGGGAAAAGTACTGGGATCATAAATTAAATATTTAAATCTCTTCATTCCAGGAACGAGCGATGCAGGCGCAAAATAACTTGCTAGCAAAGGAGGTAATTAATTAGTTAATGAATCGTCTCTACAGATCATGGATCGATCATATATATATATATATATTATAGTTAAGATTCAATTCATTATATAATTCTTTCTTAAAATCGTGGTTTTGAATATGAGATATATGATGTTTTTGCTTTGATTTTTCAAATGGTTCTGTTTTGTGTGTAATTTCAAATTGGAAATAGATAAAGGAGAAGGAGAAGGTTGCAGCTGAGCAGCAGGCTAATAATAACTGGGAGCAGCAGCAGCAAAACCATGGCCTTAATCTGTTACCTCAGCCACTTCTTCCATGTCTCAATATGGGGTGCGTAATTAATTAATTATAACTCAATTTTCGTATACGCAATCTAGCTACGATAATTGTTTAGAATTTGCGACGAATGAATAAACCCTAACTAGGGTAATTTTTGTATATGATATACAGGGGCACAGAGCAGGATGAGTTTCTCCAGGTGAGGAGGAACCAGCTGGACCTTACTCTGGAGCCTCTGTATCCAAGCCACCTCGGATGCTTTGCCGCGTGATTGATTATCAAATTATCAATCCATCGGTTGAAATTAAAAAACAAAACTTATGTTATATATATATATATATATATATATGCTAGTTTGTGTATTGAATTTCTAGTTAATAATTTCCTCGAAAGTTTAGATCAAGACACTGGTAATCTAGCGATGTGGTGGCGATCGATATATTTTGGAAACGTATGTAATTGAATCCATGATCCAAAACTAGATCATCAGACAGAGCCGGTGAAGAACTGGACTTCGAAACTAGCTTCTTCTTTTATATTCATGAATGCATGCTATTAATTATTTAAGGAAGGATCTATATATATATATTGTGCTAAAAATTTTGTTCAGGAACAATGAGTTCAATGAATTTGACAAGTTATGGAATCAAAATTTACAGGCTACGTACACAGCCCTAATGTAAAAATAGAATCAAACAATTTATTAATTAACGTTGCAAGCTAGATTTTAGGAATAATGAGAGGAAGATCGGCAATGATCGAGCGGACATTTATATACATCCACGTGTTAGGGTTTTCATTGCTTAAGCTCTACCACATGTATATATGTTTGTAGCTGACTTAGAGTCCAATGGTTGTGTTGTGTTGTTACTTGTTGCTGTTGGTTAGTCTTCCATCGGCACTGATATATCATTCATATGCCACACATGTATTTCGTCCAAGTCTCAATCATAAGTTTTTCCAAATAACATCACCTACAAAATCAATCTAATTTTCCTTAGATTTGCCACATTTGGAGGAGTAAGAGTATCAAGTAGCATTAATTCCATAAATAAGGATTTACCATAATTAATCATATTTAATTACCATTGTCTCATGTCAATTTTTTTTTAAAAAATTTAGAGAAATTGTGAGTAAATAATATGATGATATATAGGGCAAACTTGATTATAATAATAATAATTTCGAGGGGAAAAAGTAAAGTTCATAAAAAAATGTAAAATTATCACTCATACACTTTTGTCACAAGCAAAATTCACTCCGTCGAAAACAAAAATCACTCATACTTTTTGTTTTTCTTTACAATCCAAGTAAGAATTTTGTGGTATTTGCAAATTTGGCTCCAATATATAAACCATACAAAACCCTTTCAACTCTCACTAAGCCACTTTTTCCACACTTCCCTCTCGCCTCTCTTCCCACCCTCTTCTATTTTTTTCCTTCCTCCAATGTAGATGAATATCTTCATACGAAGATGAAAGGAAGAGAGGAGAGATCCTCTCCGATCCAAACCCAGAAATCTTCTTGACAGGACCCATCATAATCCCTCAGGATTAGCGTTACTTTAGACGACATTTAATTAGTGTCATTAGATGACACTCAAATAAACAACACTTTTTTTTTGCAATCAGACACTGAAAAAGTGACGTTTGATGCACCATCAAACGTCACTTTTTCAGTAAAAGTGTCGTCTGATAGCCTAATAGATGACAGTTTTTATGGATTGAGTTTTTTTTTTTTTTCAACAGATGACACTCACATAGTTAACACTTTTTTTTTTTGTAATCAAACGACAGTTTTTCATTATTGTCTAAGGGCAAAAATGGCATAGTAAAAATACTTTGTGTCCAAAGAATAATCCGTACACTGCGCGAGGATTAAGTCCACACCAATATATCTTCTAATATACCTAATATTTCTCATGTCTTCATACATTATCTAATCTCATATTTGGCCACGTCTTTCTCAAATTGATAAGACATGCATAAATCCTTTTTTCTTTCACAAATCTATTTTTTAGCTTTTTAAGATTGGAAGTCAAAATGGAGGTTGGCACGTCCCTTCTATATATGTAATTAATAAAGTTATTAATGATTCAAAATCCTAAGATTTTTGGCACTCGATGAATGAACAAATTAATATTCTTTTTCTCTTCTTATCTTAAATGATTGTAATTTCTGTAATTTAATCGCAAAGTATGAAATGCAGTTAGAGCTTTATGGTCAATCATCTGTAAACCTTTTCTTTTTTAATGAGGAAAACCGAAAACATGATTGGTTTTGTGTGTAAAATTTGATTACTCTCCAAATCATGATTTTAGGTGCGTTGGAGCTACCCCAATTAATTGTGTTCTTTTCTTTCCCTTTTTTAGTGGACTACTTCTTTCTTGGTCCATCTCGTTGTATTAATAAACATTTCCTATTCACGTATCATAATTAGAAGCTTATTAAATTATCAAATAAAGATATTCTTTCAAAATAAAATTAGTAAATTCCAGGGTTTTTTTTTTCATTAATTATGTATCATTTGATAATAAATTGGATTACACTTGGATCGGTGCACAGAACATGTTTAAAGCCTCATTAAAACCCTCGCTCCTCACCATAAAATCCAGCAAGTCTAGTAAATCTAATGGGGAAAAAAGTACACTTCCAAAACAAAAAAAGGAAAACAATATTAAGCCTCTATATCCCTCTCAACAAGAGGATGGAGCCATGGAGGAGGCATGCCCCCCAAAACTTCTTTCAACTGTGTTATAAGAGAACCCCATTTGAGCTAGTGCCGCAAAACACGACCAATCCCCTCCGCAGCCCCTTCAATGGCACAGCTGAATCGTAGTTGATATTATATTTAAGAGCCAGTGGTCTAGTCCATTTCACCACTCGCTCACGGCATGCCCTATTTTGGACCTGGTGCAATCCTAAAAACTTTACCTACGTCGCCAACGTCTATTAACAGTGTGATGATTCAAGCACTGCTGTACTCCTCATTACCTGATGCAGTTACATTGCAGATTATATTCTGGTATTGCACATGTGCTAAGTGTGTAGAGACCTTTGACAGCTCTCCAAAGATTAGTTAGAGTTTGTTACAAGAAACGGTTAAAATAGTTGGATTGTTAGTTGAGGTTTCTTAGCCTCCAAGCTATAGCTTTTGTACAAATAGACTAGTATATAAGCTTGTAAGAATGTAATTGACACATTAAGATTGTGTTGTAAACAAGCAACGAAATCAATCAATTACAATATCTCAAACAGATTCTCTCTTCTTCATTATTGTTCTCCAACTCTCTTAACCTTCCCTTTTCTTTCTTTCTTACAATCCCTCGAGTCTGATTATCAAACATGGTATCAAAACCGTGTTCGTAATTTTAGCTAACCACCATTCATGATCGATTTTGGAGCTTCCGTTGAGATCAATAGATTAATTTCTTCATCTTTCTCTCTAATTTTCAGAACCTGTGAATTAGTGTTTCTTGAACAACTGTCTTGAATCTTTCTCTTCAAACAGTGCACACCACGTGCTTGAGTCTTTCTCTTCTTCAATCTTTCTCAAATTTATCTTACAAACTTACAGAATAATGGTTATTGCTTCGCAGCTTAAAATTCTACAATCTCCAATTGCCTCTCTCATTCCAACGATTGGAAATGCTGTCACTATCAAATTAGATGATCACAATTTCATCACTTGGAATTTCCAAAAAGAGTTGATGTTCAATGTCATTATGTGCATCATTTGGATTATTGATTTAAATTAGTTTATGTTTTCATCAATTTTTGATTACATTTTGTCGATAATTATTGTTAAGTTGATTATACTTTTTCTATGAATATCGACACTATCACTAAGTTGTCTAAATTTTGATGATATATCTTGACATTATATTGCTAATTAAGTTAATTGTCTATATTTTGTTGAATTATTTCGACATTCTATCACTAAGTTTTCTATATATACTTTATCGATATATCTTCACATTCTATTATTAAGTTGTTTATATATACTTAATTGATATACCACGACGCCATTTCCATAAATTTCTGCTATACCTTGACACTATAAGTATCGACACTATATCTAAAGTTGTCTATATATTTCAACCCTATATTGCTAAACTGTCTATACTTGTCAACTAATGTCGGTACTCTATCATTAAGTTATTTATACTTAATCGATATATGCATTGATACTGTTTTGATAAGCTATCGATATACCTCAACATTGGTTCAATAAGTTGACTTTTGCCTGTATATGTCGGCACTTTTTTAATACGTGATTTATATTTTATAGATATATCTCGACACATACTTTTTGGAAGCAAGTATGTGTAAAAACTAGGGAAACACAAGTATTCAAGCTTATGACTGGATAAGCTGGGTATTTATACAATCCAATTCTGAGGTAGGTCAACTTTCTTAGCAGTTTTATTATCCATTTCAGGTTGTGATCGCATTTCCGTAATTGGCACTTAGATACTGAAATTAGCTTCTACTCCTCCTCTTGTTCTATCCGTATGCGAATACATGAAAGTTCGTATAGTGCTTCATCATTGAGGTTTTATATTAATTGCTTAAATCTGAACTTGATCAATCTTAATTTAACATTAATTATTTTAAGATCGATTGAGCTACCAGCACAATTAGGAATACAAAAAGTTGAAAATCATGCAAGGTTGCATAGTGTAATTCGGTGACTCAGTTTCTTACTGGAATGCAGGAGTTATAGTCCAGGTGGCTTGTGGCTCGTGTTTATCCTAAAGTGGTCATGTGGTCCTAGTTCCTGTTTTTTCTGGAATGCAGGCATGCCAAAGTGATGAGTGATGGTGCAGGTGTGATGGTGCAGTCTACTGTCTTACTCCTCTTCTCACGTGATCACTCCTACTAAGGTGTCACCATCTTCCAGCTGTCATGGCCGTTAGACAGTTAGCACATTGTGAGCATAAGCACAAGTAGGTTTGTTACAAGAGATTGCTTAGTCTCTAAGTAATTGTAATTAGAACGTTTAGAATGTACTAAGCATATAAAGTCCTCTATCTCGATGGAAAATGTAAGAAAGAATATCAATTCATCAAAAGCACATTGTTTCTCTCATCCTCAATCCTCTCCTTTTTTTTCTCACTAAGAAAACCCTCACTTTCTCTTTTACAAAAACCCTGCTTCTACGAAGATCAAGAAATTCAACCTAATATGGTATCAGAGCTAGTCTCATGATAAATGGTTAACCCCATTCATGAGTGATCCTAGGCTCTTTACTTCCGCTCAAAATCTCAAGAAAAAAGAATCTATCTAAATCAAGAAAGGCTTCCTGCACATGTACATCGAGTGCTTCCTTAATCTCTCTTTCGCCATCAACTCAAGAATCTAGTCTCCAATTCATCATGGTTATGTGTGACGCCCCGGAAATTCGAAAAACGAAAATTTGGAAATTTTGAAGGAAAATGACGATTTTGCCCCTGGAATCGGGCGAAAAGTTGACTTTTGATTTGAGCGGTCAAATAGACTTTGACCGATGACCGTGACATAGTTCGGGACGTCACAAGTTCATAGACAGGTGGAACGCCCGATTTCGACATTCGAGGAGAAAGTTATGACGTGCGGAAGTTGGTAAAAAGGGTCGAAAAGTTGACTTTTTGATCGGGACATTGTTTGGACTTTCCGAGAATACCGTTGGGTAGATCTCGGGACGCTGAATCCGTAGACAGGCGGCATGCGTCAATCGGAGTCCGAACGAAAAAAGTTATGGGTCTAGAATTATGAGGGGCAGAATGGTAATTTGGTAAAGAAGGGTAAAATGGTAATTTGGCTGGGTTAAGATTTGTCTGATTTCAAGAATTGCTGAGTCAATTCTTTGTGACTCATACCGTGCTTGAGGTGACACATGTCACTGTTAGGCATTAAATTAATGGCACTTAGTGCCTTTATTATTAATCAACAATTAATTGAAACAGTTATATACAATTAAGCATAAGAACTGCTTACAAAAACGCAGAACAGAGAACAAAACCGCCCTTGTGTATTTGAATTCGTCCAATTGATTGATCATGAGGAATTGAGACTGAACAGAGAGAAAAGAGAGTGAATTGTGCGAGAAAAACCAAAAGAAGACGCAGGGGAAACCCCAATTGAACTGGACTGAGTATACCCGAAAAACCATTGAAGAACACAAATTCGATTTTGGAGTTGTAAACCGTTTCGAGTGAAATTGAGTAACCATTTAGCTTTCTGGGAGCTAAACGACTCGAACTGGGTCGATTGGGTAGGTAATTGACGGTGAATTGGCGACGAACGGACTCTGTGAGTGTTTGAGAAATTGGAGCTTGAGGTCGATTGCTTGGAGGTAATTATTCTTAAAATTGGTTTTGAATTCGTGTTTATTATGGATGTTAGAGTCTTCTGGTGAAATCAATTGAATGATATAGGTCGAATTGGCGTAGAACCCGAATGAAGACCTGTCGGGTATCTATGTTGAGTCGAGGACTTTGAAGATTTTATTTCTTAAATTAAGGTTACAGATCATTAATCTATATTATGTAGATGCTAAAGAGTGAAAGAAATGGAAGAATTGAGTTTGAATTGCCTTAGAACTAATCGGTTCACCTCGCGGGTCGCAGGACCCGTTTACCAGTCATTCGGGTCGAGAAGAACACTGTAGCAACACTGTAACACGGCGCGTGAACTCACGCGCAGTTCCGCTTGCGGCGGCGCGTGAGGGCACGTGGCATGTTTTCTGGGAAAGTGTCCAACATGTGTTTTACTCTATACAATGTAACAAACATTTTGGCTTTGGTTTCGAATCAATCGGACACCGTCTCGATGATGTTTCGAGGGTCCGAAGGTTTAAGTTACGTATTTAATTAATATTAAATTCCCGGAAAATTATGGGAAAAATATATGATGTCACTTGACTTGTTTATAACCTTGAATAATGATTGTGAACAGGATTCGGGATTCCTGGCACGTATCGGAAATTACGGAAACGCGCGGGAAACGAGCAGTTGGACGGTGTGTGAGTGGACGTTTGTTTTATAAATTGATATGCATGCATAGTTAAATGTTTTACATGACTAATTGCATGATTTGGTTTGCAATGATGTCATGATTTGTTTGGATGATTATTTATGATTTAATGATTATTTTAATCGGTAATTCGGGCACGTTTTACGAGAAATGTGTAAATGATATTTTGGGCTAGGCCCGGAGTCAAAATGATTTCAAAATGGATATTTTGATGAATTAATGAGTTAAGAATGATTTCTGGATTATTATAATGTTTTCTATGTAATATTACGGAATTACGTATAATGGAGATTTGGGCTTGAGTCCCGGTTGGTAATGATTTGACCTGGATTGAGTCATGGATTGGTTGACATGTTTTGGGATATGATCCCGGATGGTTTTCCTTGTGATTGTGATTGTGACTATGGATGCCCAGACGGTCGGAAGCTAGGGGATTACCTAGTCGGCCGGTGCTTGGGGATGTGATGGTATGATTGTGAGTTCTTATGGTAAGCCGACTTCTCGGATGCGACTGAGTCCTGGATGTACCACTCGGATGTGTCTGAGCCTGGGGATGTGTTCGCCCAGATGTGACTGAGCCCGAGGGTTGAGCCCAGATGTGTCTGATCCCGAGAGTGTGGCTGGATGTTGGCCTACGCGTAGTGCAGATGTGACAGTGTGATGATTTGTGCACTCGTGAATAGTTTGGATTGATTGATTGATTGATTGAGTAATTGATTGTGACCTTGTGCAGAGTATTGTTTGATGTTGCGTACTGGTATTGAGTACGAGTTTTGGTCCGTGTGGCCAGGTGACTATGTTTTCATGTGTTTGGCCTGAGAGCCGGAAGTTTGACTTATTATATGGTTTGGCTAAAAGCCAGTATTTGTGTTTCATCTGTTTTCCTATGCATGCATGATTTGTAAAACTGGAGGGTAAAGGATTTCTTTTCAAATGTGTTTTAACGAATATATTTGTGTCCATTCACACTTTTCTGTTTTGATGACCCTTCAGGCCGTGGCACAACATTCGGGGCTGATCTCGAGGCGGAGGCATGAGCAGAAATCAGTGCAGTTATCCCTGGTCTGACAGTTGCTGAAGGATACTTTCGGGATTTCAGTCGACTTGTCAGACGGGAGCAGGAACGGGCACTGTTATCGAGGTCCAGTTGGGACGGGTCCTGTCATTACGGTTAGTCAATTGTAGATTCTCCAATTTCCTATTGCTTCACTCATTCCAACAATTGGAAATGCAGTGACTGTAACGACCCGTCCCGGGAAACAGAATTAGATTAGTGATTAATGAGGGATTAGTGAAGTTAATCAGTAATTAGTTGGACGATTTCAGACGGACGGTGTAAAATGACGATTTTTACCCTGGAATGGGCAAAAAAGTTGACTTTTAGTTCGGGCGGTCAAATGGACTCTAACCGATGACTGTGATGTAGTTCGGGACGTCACGAGTTCATTGACAGGTGGTACGTCCGATTCCGACATTCAAGGTGAAAGTTACGGGCTTCGGAAGTTTGAGAGTATTTTTGGTAATTAGTTGGAAAGGGGCAAATGGTTGACTTTTGATACGACAAGTTATTTTCACGAAGCTCGAGGACCGTTAGGTAGGTCTCGATCCTCTAAATACAACGACAGGCGGCACGCTATCATCGGACGTCTGTAGGTTCAGAATTTGGACTAAAACCACTAGGGGCAAAATGGTAAATTGTCATTTAGGGGCATTTTGGTCTTTTGCTGCCTAGGGATCTATGCCCTATGAGATTGTGCCACCTGGTGTCTTGAGAAGTATGCCCAATGGTTTTGGGACACTTGTCCCACTCTAGAAGGCCATGGAAGTTTTGGGCACAATCTTTTTTGAATGATTCAAAGTCGTGCACGGTTTGGGAAACACTGAAAAAACAGAGCGGGGGAAACCGTGAAACCATTATCTTGGATTCTTCAACAATTGAGGCTACTTGGTGTAAGCAATTGAGAGAACAGATAGTGAGGTGAATGGTGGTGCTGCCGTCGTGAGTGGCCGTGGACGGTGGCCCTAACCCGTGAGGCAAAACAAAACAGGGGACCCGTGACCGTGAAGAAGTTTGTTTTCACACTCTTAGAAACTCGGTCTTTAGCTCATGATTTCTATATGAAAGTGAGAGGCAGGGTTGAAACGTGAATGGTGGTGGTCACGGCAGGGTACGACGGTGATGGCGGGTAAGTGTTCCCGTGAAGTTGTAGTTTTCATTTGATAATGGCAAATTGCGTTTTAGTGACTGATAATCAAAGTGGTCATTTGGATGAGGTTCCTGGAGATCCTAGAAAGCAATTGGGACTAGAACCACGGCTTGAGATGGCCAAAGCCATGGAAACAGTAAGGAGAAAACTCGAAGATTTTTACTCGATCGGGGAGGTATTTTTTCACCTTGTTTTTCATGTTTTCAATAAGTAGATTAATTGGTTAGGTTAGGGACGAAGCTATTGGGACAAATAGGATTGAAAAATATGGGAAAACGAGGGAGAACCGTGACCACCGGTTCGATTGGACCGGGCTGGTTCGAACTGGTCTGAACCTGTCCAGCGAGAAGTCGAAGATGAACAGTAACCTAGCGCGTGAGGCCACGTGCAGTCCCTTTGGGAACGCGTGAGGGGCACGTGGTGCCTCTAATGGAGAAGTGTTCAACATGTGAAATGATATAATTGATGTAACGAACATTTTGGCACTGGTTTCGAATCGATCGGATATCGTCTCGATATGTTTCGGGATGTACAAAGGTTTTAGGGCTCGTTTAAAAATAGTTAAAAATTCGGGAAAATTACGGGGCTTTAGTAGAAGTTTAATGAAGTAGTTAGTGGCCTTATTATGGGATTTGGACAGGTTCGGGAAAGCAGGTGATAGTGGATTAGCCGGGAAAGCATAAGTGGGCGCGTATCGAGATAGCGGCGTAAACAGTCTATGAGTGGACTTTGCTTTCTAACTTATGATGGATGCATAAATGTTTTTATATGTTTTCTATACATGATTTCTATGTTTATGATATGTTCTTGATGATTTATGGTTTTTCATGTATTTCGAGATATTTACGTATTGGCACATTTTACGAGCTTACGATTTATGTTGTGATTTGATCATGTTTTTGGTGAGTTGATTTTGGATTTGACTTATGATTTGACTTCAATGATTTATAATGGATTTTGGAAAAGTGATTTCGGGCTTGAAGCCCAGTTCATAAAAATGGATTTCGATAAACGTGATTTCGGGTTTTGGAACTGGACTTCGGAAATGATGATTCAGGATTTGGTTTTGAAACTTGAAAATGAATTTCTGGATTTGGGTTCGGAATGATGATTCCGGATGCTAACTTACGGAATCATGATTGCGAATTCATATATGAATTTTCTATGATTTTCACTTGGTTTTGGGTTTAAAGACCGTTGAAACTTGGTTTTAGGTTTAAAGACCCGTTGAAACTTGGTTTTAGGTTTAAAGACCCGAATATGACTGGATCTGGTTTTGAGTTTAAAGACTCGGTTGATTGATGACGGGGGAGGGCCCTGGATTGATATGTTTTGAGTTTAAAGACTCGGTTATTGTGATATCCCCTGAGGCCTATTGATTGTGTTTTGAGTTTAAAGACTCGTTGATATCACGGGAAGGTCTGATTATGCGCATGTGTTTTGAGTTTAAAGACTCGGCGCGCTTGAGATCCAGAAACTTGATTGATCGATGTTTTACTTTGGTTTTTCACTGGTTTTCAGATGTTTTGGGCAATGGCCCGGATGATTTGGATTTTGTGGATTTTGGGCTGAGTTCCCATACTTTGATGAGGATTTATGATTTTGGGCTGAGGCCCTGGATTTGAGACACGAATTTGAGACAAAGAAATGATTCCGGTTTCCATTGATGGTTTTCCTATCTTGGATGTGAAATGGTTTTATGAAAAGGTTTTCATATGCATGCATTGGTTTTTCATGGAGGGTATAAATGCAATTTCTTATAAACTATTTTCTGAACGTATTATTTATTTTTGTCCACTCACAGTCTTTTATGTTTTCGATACCCTCCAGATTTGATGCGGTGCGGGGTGGTGTTAGAGAGACGGAGACATCACACACTCGATCCACAGTAGGTTCTGCGCACTCTGGGAAGTCCGGAAGTTTTTGGACGGTTATTTTGGGAATCTTTTGTCCATCTTACATGTTACATGGAGGTTGGACGACGGTTTAGCCCTCGTGTCACACGTAAGTTAGACAGGAGCATGGCTTATCCCTTAATCCCGGGGGATTGAGGGTGGGTCGTGTCAGTGACTGTGAAGCTTGATGATCATAATTTCATCACTTGGAACCTTCAAATGGAACTTCTGTTCAATGTAAATGGTGTCATAGGATTTTTGAACGACACTAACACCTGTCCTCCTCGGTATTCTACAGAGGCAAGCTTAGAGAATTCTCCCTATGATGCTTACCTGGTTTGGAAGATTGCATGACTAAGCAATGATGCAGCTTATCACCTTAACTCTCTCTTCTGCTGCAATTTCCTACATTATTAGATGCAAGAGCTCTCAAGAAATGTGGATAAACCTAAAAGACAGGTTTGCATCATCTACTAAGGCTTATATTATCCAGCTTAAGACTAATTTGCAAAATATTAGGAAAGGCTCAGAAAACATGACTCAATACATACAAAGAATCAAAGATGCAAGAGATATCCTAGTTTCCTATAATGTACATTTTGGAGATGATGATGTTGTTATTCTTGCAATGAGAGGATTGTCTGCTGAATATAACACATTTTGATGTGTAATCCGTGGTAGAGAGTTCTATAAGCCTTAAGGATTTTAGATCACAACTTTTAGCTGAAGAAGCAGTGATTGAGTAGTCCTCAAAACAAAATTCTTTTCTCTCTGCACTTACAGTGACCAAGAACATCCTTTCTCCTATTTCTTCAACAGAGTTCGAGAGAAATACTTCAGGCTTGTCTAGTATGGACAGTTTCAACAGTACAAAATCCTCTCGCAATGCAGTGCCTAATAACAAGTCACAGAACTTTCAAAGCAGTGCAGTGCCCAACAACAGATCACCGAATTTCCAACAAGTGTCTGATAACTTTCAGCACTTTGGATACAATGGAGGCTTCAGTCCAAATAGTGGATATAACAACAATAGTTTTAAAAATGGATATAGAAGCTTTGGAAACAAAAACAAGAATCGAGGAAGGTGGAATAATAACTTTGATGGTAATCCCAGAGGCTGGAATAATGGAGGAAACTGGAACAATGGAAAGGGAAATGGCTATAACAATTCCACCCCCGGGGTTCTTGGTGCACCTACTCAAAATGGGTATCAAAAACCACCAACCTGTCAAATATGTACAAAATGGGGACATACATCATCTGATTGCTATTATCGACATCCAAACCAGCCTCCTCAAGCTAATGAGCCATGTCAGATATGCTGAAAGATTGGACATTCAGCCATCAACTGTTATCAGATAGAGAATTACTCCTACCAAGGCTCATCTCCTTCACCTAATCTCACTGCTATGAGTGCACAGGTCTTACCTAATCAACAGCGAGGATACTGGATTGCAGATACAGGTGCTACAGCACACATGACCTCTTAGTTATCTTAGATTCACAGGCCAAGTCCTTTTTCTTCTGAAGATGTCATCACAATTGCAAGAAGTTCAAGTTTGAAAGTTGCTCACACTGGCTACTCTAGTCTTGCAACTTTTAATCCTACATCACATACTTTCAAACTAGCTGAAATACTTCATGTTCCTCATATTACAGCCAATATCCTATCTGTGAATAAACTTTGTAAGGATAATCAGTGCTCATTTATTTGTAATGAATCATCCTTTCTCATCCAAGACAAGCTCACTGGAATAATCCTCTTCCATGGACTGACTAAGGATGGCTTGTACTCTCTTCCTTTCCATCACCTGCCAAATAAAGCTCTTGCTGCTCCACAAAGTTAGTCTCCAGTTGCTCTTCTTGGCAAAAACAAAAAGTGTCAACTTTGGCACAGAAGGCTAGGACACCCCTCCTGTAACGTCCCGGAAATTCGAGGGATGTAAATTTGTAAAATAATAAATAAAATGACGTTTTTACCCTTGTGAATAATATGGTCAAAATTTTGACTTTTTACTTGGTAGGTCGAACGGACGTTGACCGATGACTGTGACGTAGTTCGGGATGTCACGAGTCCATAGACAGGTGGCACATCCGATTCCGACGATCAGGGAAGAAGTTATGATGTTCAGTAGTTCAAGGGCGTTTTCGTAATTAGGTCGAAAAGGAGGAAATTGTTGACTTTTTGTTTGACCACTATTTTTCACGCAATTCGAGGACCGTTAGGTAGGTCTCGATGCCCTGAGTTTGTAGACAGGCAGCACGCTAAAAATAGACCTCGGACGGATGAGTTACGGTTCTAGAACGAGAACGGCATTTTGGTAATTTTGTGAAGGAGGGCAAAATGGTAATTTTCCAAGGCACAGTTTGAAACAGCCGTGGTGGTTTGCCGTGGGAATTGTTTAATCCGTTCAGTGGATTGTTCAGTGAATTGTTTAATGTTGTGAGTGACATTGGTCACTGAGAAAGATTGATGAGTGCTAGGCGTGCTGGGTGAACTGAGGGGAACAGAGCACAGGAGGAATTTTGAATTGGTTTTGGGTCTGTTTGCGGGAAACAGAATCACAGTGTGACTGAGTGATTCCCACGAGCTGTTGGGTGGACGGTTTGAATATGGGGAGTTAGAGTGAGTTGAGAGGATCAGATTGGAAAGGAGAGAGCTGATGAACTTGAGAGAAAACAGAATCGGGAAAATTGGAGGGAAATTCGAACATTAATTTGTGAGTCGAGAGGAGCTAAACAGAGGTTAGAAACATTCTTCTGGGTTCATTTCGACTTCAACCACACCAAAATCGAAGGAAGTTGACCGCGGTTTGGCTAAGAACCTAAGTTCCAGTTTTTGGAAAATTTCGAGCTTGAGGACGAGCACCTACGGGCCGGAACATTCCCGAGGAAACCGAGGAGCGTACGGGACGTGATTGATGCGTTCAAACTCCGTGAGTGGACTTTTGATTTCTAACCGAGCATGCATAACTGTTTTTACTCACTTGTTTTATGTTTCTATATATGGTTTTATGGTGATGATTATGACATTCCCGCTTTACGTGATTGCACGTTTTTCGATGTGATTATCGCATTTTACGTATTTCGAGATTACATTTTTTTCTCCTATGCATTAATGATGGTTTGATGAAGTAATTTTATATGATTATGCATATCACGTTTTAATGATGATTTGATTGTGATTTATGAGTAAGATTTGGGATGGAATGTAAAATTCGGACATAATTCCTATTATGGAAAAATGTGATTTCGGATTGGTTTTGGGAACTTGGATCATGATGGATCCGGACTTGTTATGATTTACACATGATTTGGGTTTAAAGACCCGGTACGATTGCTGGATTTGGTTTTGGGTTTAAAGACCCGGATATGTTATGACGGGGGCGGGCCCGGATTGGGTTTAAAGACCCGGATTGAGTTTAAAGACTCGGTTACTGTGATGAGTTTAAAGACTCGGTTATTGTGATACCCCCTGAGGCCTATTGATTATGTTCTGAGTTTAAAGACTCGTTGATAAGCCGGGAAGACCTGATATATGAGTGTAAAGACTCGGATAGATCCATCAGATTTGATTTGTTAATGTTACATTCATTTTTACATGGTTTCATGGCTGTTTACTGTAACGGTTTCCATATGATTCGAAAAAGTGTTTTCGAAGACTTAGTTATGCATGCGTGTTGTAAAACTAGAGGGTGAACCCCGATTTCATTAAACTATTTTCTAGAATAATTTGTTTTAGTCCACTCACACTTTTCTATTTTAAATACTCTCCAGGTCGTGGTACAAGTTTTGGTGGATAACGCCGAGGTAGAGGCAGAGGCATAAAGTTTTCCCGGTGCGGTGTAGTTAGTTCACAAAGTAGGATTTTATCCTTATCTTGTTTTGTAACTATGCTCTGTGAAACTGTGGACTTGTATTTCAGTTGGTTGTATCGTTTAATCTCCCTGGTCTGACAATGTATGTGGTGTAATTTTTTGGTTATTTTGGCCTTTTGTGTTCGGTTGTCAGACGGGAGCAGGATGTTTCCCAATTATCGAGGTGATAATCGGGGTGGGTCCTGTCACCTCCAACCAGATCATGTATGTTGCCCTCCATAAGACTGATATCCCAGCTTCAAAGGACCTCTCCTCAACAATCTGTGAGTCCTGTTTAGAAGGCAAGCTGTTAAAATAGTCATTTCCTGTTTCTAGCTCAAAGTCATCTATTCCTTTTGAGATAATTCATTTTTGATGTATGGGGGCCTTCACCCACCATGTCCAATGAAGAGTTTCAGTACTATGTCAATCTTATGGATGAATGTACACGATATACTTGGATTTTTCCAATGAAAAATAAGTTTGAAGTTCAGGCCATTTTGGGCATTTCTGTTCTTGCACTCTTAATCAATTTTTTGTTTCTATCAAAACACTTCAGCGTTATTTTTATTGTTTTGGGGGGGGGGGGGGGGGGGGGGGGTGGGGTGGAGAGAGAGGAGGTGAATACACTAGTAAAGCCTTCCAAACCTTTCTTTCCAAATAAGGCATTACTCACCATAGATCATGTCCCTACACTCTAGAACAAAATGGCTTGACTGAGAGAAAACACAGACATATCCTTGAAACCGCCCTCACTCTTTTGCAAACAGCCTTTCTTCCTTCTGCATTCTGGTTTCATGCATGTGTTACTACTGTTTATCTCATTTACAGAATGCCCTGCCACTTGTTACATTTGCAGTCTCCTCATGAACTTTTATTTTCTAAATCTCCTCTTTTAACTCACCTCTTGGTTTTTGGTTGTGCATGTTTTCCCCTTCTTAAATCTTACAATTCCAGTAAACTTCAACCCAAAATCAGGAAGTGCATATTCTTAGGCTATGATGACAAGCATAAAGGGTTTATATGTCATGACATCTTGTTTAACAAGAACCTTGTTTGTCGACATGTTCCCTTTGATGATATGCAATTCCCATATCCTTCCTTGTCTAAGCAATCCATCTGTGCCTCTTCTGTTCCCACTACTTCTCAGACACCCTCTTGTCCTCAGTTGAGTTCTCCCGTAACTCAGGTGTTCCCATCAGTGTAACGACCCATCCCGGGAGTCAAGATTAGATTAGAGTTTAATGACGGATTAGCTAGGTTAATCGGTGATTAGTTGGATACTTTTGGACTGTCGATGCAGAATGACGATTTTGCCCTTGGAATTGGAAAAAAGTTTACTTATGGTTCAGACGGGCAATTGGGCATTAATTGATGACCGTGACGTAGTTCGCGACGTCACGAGTTTATAGACTGATGACACGCCCGATTCCGACGTCCGAGGAGGAAGTTATGACATTCGGAAGGTTAAGGGCACTTTCGTCATTTGGTTAAAAATAGGGAAAATGTTGACTTTTTGAATGACAAGGTTTCTTCACGTGAACCAAGGACCATTAGATAGGTCTCAATGCTCTGAGTACAACGACAGGCGGCACGCAGTACTCTGACTTATATTTGAGACTCGGGAGTTTAAAGACTCGGACTTATATTTGAGGCCTGGTTGAGTTTAAAGACTCGGATAGGTCCAGCAGGTTTGATCGGAAATGGTGATTTGATGTTCCTAGTTATGCTATGGTTTTCTAATGCACATGCTATGATTTCTATATCCGTTTTATAGTGTTTCTGTTTCTTATGATGTTTCATGTTATGATTTTCTAATTCTTAGTCGGGCATGCATGCTTTTCAAAACGGAGGGAACAAATATTATTATTTTTCCTTAAGTTTGATTTGATGATAAACTGATTTTTAAAACTTTTAGTTATTCTAGTCCACTCACACTTTTGGTTTTAAATTTTCCCTCCAGGTCGTGGTGATAGCGCTGGGGTGAACGTTGAGGCAGATATCGAGGCATAGAGCTTATGACGTTCTTCCGTTGCGAGACTAGCATTGTAGGATTTTTGTGCCTATTTTGTAGAACTATGCTCTGACTGACAGTTGTATATATTTACTCCTTCGTCTGATAGTTATGCTTATAGTAGTATTAAGGTTATTTTTAGTACTTTAAGTGTGATTGTCAGACGGGAGCAGGGTTCGTCCCGGGTATCGAGGTGATATTTGGGACGGGTCCTGACAATTGGTATCAGAGCATAGGTTTGTCGGTTTGTGTCGGTACGAGGTCGTATCTAGGTTGTTTTACTAACTCTATGCCTCTTTCAGCGTACGATCGATCATGCCTCCGAGACATGAACCCCCTCCACGACCTGAAGACGAAGCGGCGAGAGGGACTGAGAGCGCTTCGATTGAGCGAGCCCAGCGGCTTGGGGCTACTACTTTTAGCGGTGGGGCAGACCCAGAGGAAGCTCACCGATGGATCACCCAGCTCGAGCGTATTTTTGGGGTGATGCATTGTCCTCCAGAGGACCGGGTTTTGTTGGCTACGTTTCTGCTGGATGGCGCAGCATATGAGTGGTGGTATACGCTGGAGTTGTTCGGCTGGGATGCACATACGGTGACATGGGAGACGTTCCGGGAGCGGTTTCTAGATCAGTATTATCCCCGCTCTTTCCGGGATGCCAAGGAGGCAGAATTTCTTCAGTTAAAGCAAGGGAACATGACGGTAGCTGAGTATGAGCAGAGATTTCAGATGCTATCCCGATTTGCTCCTGCATTTGTGGCGACCGAGGCGGAGAAGTTCCGTCGGTTTGAGTTGGGCCTTCGAGGAGAGATTAGAGCCATAGTGACAGCCGGCTCATTTGCTACATTCTGGGAGTTGTCTGATGCTGCTGTCAGGGTGGAGGCCAGTTTGCCTGCTAGACCACAGTACTCGGGCAGTGTTCGACGCCGAGAGCATTCATTTCCTGGAGCATCGAGTCAGAGGACCCTGAAGCGGGGTAATTTTGGTGGTTCGTCATCGGCTGGTGGAGCCCGGTATGGTAGACCAGGCAGTTTTCAGGGCTCAGGATTTCGGGGAGCTAGGGCACAGCCGACCCCTCAGGCGAGTGCGACTTCAGTTGCTTCTACTGGGAGGCAGACTGGTGGACCTGGTAGAGATGCTTGTTTCTATTGTGGAGAGCGAGGACACTTCCGGAGGGAGTGCCCATTGTTAGCTCAGGAGGGTGGAGCAGGCAGAGGTGCAGCAGAACCCGGGCGGAGTACTGCTTCAGTGTCAGGGGCAGCAGGCCCTAGGGGTGGCGGTGGTGCCACGAGTAGCTCTAGGGGGCGCGGTAGGTCATCAGGACCTCAGGCGCGAGTTTTTGCGATGACCTAGCAGGAGGCCAGATCAGCACCGGGAGTGGTGACAGGTACACTCACCATACTTGGTCACACTGTTTTTGCTTTGATAGATCCCGGGGCTACCCATTCATTTATAGCTCGGAGTTGTAGTTTGGTGACGGAGAGGGAGGTGTCTACTTTGGATTGTGCTTTAGGGGTGAGTACACCTACTGGGGAGGTGTTGGTAGTGACTCAGGTGTTGAGAGAGTGTCCGGTGATGGTAGGCGAGGTTGAGTTAATGGCGGACTTGTTACTATTGGATCTACGGGACTTTGATGTTATTTTGGGTATGGACTGGTTGACGAGACATCATGCTTCTATCGAATGTTTCGATAGGAGAGTGACTTTTCGGAGTCCAGGATTACCAGAGACTACATTTCAAGGTGATCAACGTGCTCTTCCTACTGGAGTTATTTCGGCACTTGAGGCTAGCAAGTTGTTGCGTAAGGGGTGTCAGGGTTACATAGCCCATGTGGTGGATACACGTGCTACGCCAGTTAGGACGAAGGACATACCAGTGGTGCGGGAGTTTCTCGATGTTTTTCCCGAGGAGTTGCCAGGATTACCACCTCATCGAGAGATCGAGTTCACGATTGATTTGTTACCAGGTACACATCCTCTCTCACAGACTCCTTACCGCATGGCACCTGCAGAATTGAGGGAACTTAAGGCCCAGTTGCAAGAGTTGGTCGATATAGGATTCATTCGACCGAGTATGTCACCTTGGGGAGTACCTGTACTATTTGTCAAGAAAAAGGATGGAGGTTTGAGATTGTGTGTGGACTATAGACAGTTGAATAAGGTAACCATTCGGAATAAGTATCCTTTACCTCAGATTGATGACTTGTTTGACCAGTTAAAGGGAGCACAGTACTTTTCGAAGATTGATCTTCGCTCCGGCTACCACCAGTTAAGGGTCAAAGAGGAGGATGTACCGAAGACAGCCTTTCGGACCAGGTACGGTCATTATGAGTTTGTAGTGATGCCGTTCGGATTGACTAATGCCCCCGCAGCTTTTATGGACCTCATGAACCGAGTGTTCCGGCCGTATTTGGATCGTTTTGTGATTGTCTTCATTGACGATATTTTGGTATATTCGAAGAATGCAAAGGCGCACGAGAAACATCTGAGAACAGTGCTTGAGACCATGAGAAGACATTAGTTGTATGCGAAGCTAAGTAAGTGTCAGTTTTGGTTGACCAGTGTTGGCTTTTTAGGACATGTGATTTCAGCTGAGGGCATCAGAGTGGATCCTCAGAAGGTTGAAGCGGTAGCAAATTGGGAACAGCCCAAGACGGTGACGGAGATCAGGAGTTTTCTGGGTTTAGCAGGTTATTATCGGCGTTTTATTGAGGGTTTTTCTATCCTTGCAGCACCGTTGACAAGGTTGACTCGTAAAGGCGTTCGGTTTGAGTGGGATGAGAAATGTGAACAGAGTTTTCAGGAGCTTAAAAGGCGGTTGACATCTGCTCCTGTGTTAGCCCTTCCAGACGACAGTGGGGAGTTCGAGGTGTACAGTGAAGCTTCTTTACAAGGTTTGGGTTGTGTCTTGATGCAGCACGGGAAAGTGATTACTTATTCTTCCCGGCAATTGAAACCCCATGAGATGAACTACCCTACACATGACTTGGAACTGGCGGCGGTGGTTCATGCACTGAAGATTTGGCGGCATTATTTGTACGGCGAGAGGTGCAGGATTTTCACGGACCACAAGAGCTTGAAGTATTTGTTCACTCAGAAGGAACTGAATCTAAGACAGCGCTGATGGTTGGAGTTGCTTAAGGACTACGACTGTACTATTGAGTATCATCCAGGAAAGGCTAATGTTGTAGCCGATGCTTTGAGCAGGAAGTCAGCTAGTTCTTTGTCTTATTTGAGGACAGTACGATTACCATTGTTGGTTGAGCTCCGTAGGCTGGGAGTAGAGTTGACAGTGGATGATCAGGGAGCACTTTTGGCGAGTTTCCACGTGCGACCTATTTTGATTGATCAGGTTATTGATGCTCAGTTTGAGGACCCCATTTTGGGCATCATTCGGATCGAGGTCGAGGCTGGAGAGAGACAGGACTTTGAGGTTCGCGAGGATGGAGCCTTGGTTAAAGATGGACGATTGTGCGTACCTGAGGATAAAGCCTTGAAGAAGGTGATACTGGATGAGGCTCATTGTTCAGCCTATGCGATGCATCCTGGTGGGACCAAGATGTATCGTACACTTCGAGAGCATTACTGGTGGTCAGGGATGAAACGTGAGATTGCAGAGTATGTCAGTAGATGCTTGATTTGTCAGCAGGTGAAAGCTGAGCGGCAGAGACCCTATGGAGCAATGCAACCTTTACCGATCCCCGAGTGGAAATGGGATCACCTGACGATGGATTTTGTATTCAAGCTTCCGAGAACACCAAAGGGACACGATGGCGTGTGGGTGATCGTGGATAGACTTACGAAGTCTGCTCATTTCTTGCCAGTAAGGGAGAACTTCAGGTTGACGCAGTTTGCACAGTTGTTTATAGATGAGATTGTTCGGCTGCATGGGACTCCAGAGTCGATAGTATCTGACAGAGATCTGAGATTTACTTCCCGATTCTGGCAGAGCTTACAGGAAGCTTTTGGGACAAAGCTGCACTTCAGTACTGCATTTCATCCTCAGACCGATGGGCAGTCTGAGCGGACTATTCAGACTCTCGAGGATATGATGCGAGCTTGTGTCTTGCAGTTTCAGGGTACCTGGGAATCGTATTTGCCTTTGATGGAGTTCGCCTACAATAACAGTTATCAGGAGAGCATTGGGATGGCTCCTTACGAGGCTTTGTACGGGCGATAGTGTCGGACTCCATTGTGTCGGACCGAGGTTGGTGAGAGGAGATTGACTACTTCTGAGCTGGTAGATCTTACGCAGGAAAAAGTGGCACTGATCCGGGATCGATTGAGGGCAGCTCAGGACCGACAGAAGAGCTACGCCGACCCTAGGATTAGAGATTTGGAGTTTGCAGTAGGAGATTGGGTTTTCTTGAAGTTATCTCCTTGGAAGGGAATCATACGGTTTGGCAGACGAGCGAAGTTGAGTGTAACGACCCGTCCCGAATTCCGGGATTAGATTAGTCACTAATCTTGATTGGCGAGGTTGAACGGTGGTTAGTAGGGCGGAATCGGACAAATTGTGCAAAATGACCGTTTTGCCCCTGGTCGTGGGCAAAATGTTGACTTTTTGTTCGGGCGGTCAAATGGACTTTGACCGATGACCGTGACGTAGTTCGGGACGTCACGAGTTCATAGACAGGTGGCACGTTCGATTCCGACATCCGTAGAGAAAGTTATGGTGTTCGGAAGTTGAGGGGTATTTTGGTAATTTGGCTTGTTAGGGGCCAAATGTTGACTTTTTGATCGGGAGGTCCGATGGGCGAGGGCCAAGGACCGTTACGTAGGTCTCGTCGATACGAATCCAACGACGGGCGGCATGCCGAAATCGGAGATCCGATGACGAAGTTATGGTCAAGGACGTAAAACGCGATTAACCGAGACTCGGAATAAAATAATAATATAATAATAAAATCTGATTACTTTACCCAATTCAGGGATCCTTGATGAATGACACATGTCATAATCTCCTTCCTTCCCTAATTCAGGGATCCTTGCTGGCCATTTACATTAATTAATCTTTTCCTCCCCTCAAATCCTCACCATCCATTCAAACCACAGCTTGAATCCCAGCCCTTGATCTCATCTTCCTTTATTTCTTAAACCCTCAGAACACATTCCTCTCACTTTCATTTTCTCTCAAAACCGTGAGCACGGTTTCCTTCCAAGAACAAACACCACCACATCTCAGCCTCAACCCATGCACCAGACACGTCCAGACAGACCCCAGCCACCTCCAGACGACGGCCACCACCACCACGGCCGCCCTGCACGGCCGGAAACCACCCAGACCCGAGAGGAACCCGATCGGCCCAAAATTGTCCAACCATCCAAACCTTCATATCTGGGCTCGAACAAACGCAGGGATTGGTAAACTGGAACCTTAGGACGACTCAGACCACGACTAGACGGGCCACGGCGGCGCCACGGCGGCGGTAAGTCTGAAAAACCGTGAAGACCCGATTTACTTCCCTGCTTCGAAACGTCCGTTTTTGACGTTGATATTGTTTGTTTGTTTTTGAGACATGTCCTAGGAACCTAGACGACCATTTTGGACCATGAACCACGGCCGGAATCTCGACGAGTCGCCGGAGAGGATGACCTGAGTTCTCAGCCGCTTTTCCCGTCAGTTTTCAGGTAGTTTAATCCACCTAAAAATGAGTTTGGATGTCACAGAACCGTAGAGGAGGTTATGACGAGTCCATAGGATCAAACCGCATCAAAAATGGTGGTCTGGAACTCGATCTGTGATCGGGTCAAGCCGCGGGTCGACGGCGACCCGGTTACAGACCCGGTTTCAGAACCCGGTTACTGTAGCATGACGTCATCAATGTTGACCTGAGTGTTGACCTGGTGCGTGGGGGCGCGTGAAGGGTATTTTGGGGAAACTTCCAACATGACTTTTAATCTATTCGATGTAACGGACATTTTGGAATTGGTTTCGTGTCGATCGGACACCGTCTCGATAGTGTTCGGGATGTCCGAAGGTTTTAAATCAAGTTTAAAAATAAGTAAAAATTCGGGAAAATTACGGGACTTTGATAGGATGTTAATAATGAGGTTAGTGACCCTCTAATGTGATTTGGACAGGATTGGGAGTCCCGGTGATAGTGGTGTGGCCCGGGAGGGCCGGTGGCACGCATATCGAGGCACACGGTTAAAACGGTCTGTGAGTGGACTTTGGTTTTATAAATCTTATGCATGCTTAAATGTGTTATATGGTTTATATACATGATTTCTATGATGGTATTTGTGAGCATTGATTTTGGGTATGTTGCACGTATTTCGAGGTGTTTTCCGTATTTCACGTATATCGGGATTAACGGTTTATTTGTGGTTTTGCGTGTTTGTGGTTAAATAAATAATATGATAAAATGGTTTTTATATTGGAAAGATGAATTCGGGCTTGAGGCCCACTTGTTTTGGAAATCTCGGACTTGGAGTCCATTTGAGTACGTAAGTCGGGCTGCGGGCCCAGTTGGTTTACAAATCGGGCCGTGGGCCCAGTGGTTCATAAAGTCGGGCATGAGGCCCAGTTGGATTTAAATGATGATTTCGGGCCAGGGGCCCTATATTTAATAAATGAGGTTTCGGGTTAGGGACCCTAAATGGAAATGTGTTGTTTTATGGGAATTCGGGCAGGGCCCATTGTGATGTTGTGAAATGAATTAATAAAAACTGTTTTTCCATATACCATCTGTACACATGGATATATGATGGTCTCCTCCAGATGTCTGGGACACTGGGGAAGTCACGGTGCATTGCCTGTGAAGGGTCACCATACGGAGCAGCCGGACCGTATGATGACTCAGGAGCAGGATTGCTATGATTGACGTCAGGGACGTCAGACATCAGGGATGTCAGATATATGGACCCGGAGAGACCCCGGGCAGCACGCGTAGCTTATGAAACCGTGAGACATGACGTCAGGGACGTCTAGCATCAGGGATGCTGGTGATGGTAATGGCAAAATACGATTTAATGAAATGGCTTTCCGGGTGGATTTATGATTGTGTGATTTTAATGAATTAATGTTCATTTATGGTAGTGGGTGGTGACCCACATGGTCGTATATGTATGGTGGTGGTATTCCACGGTTTTGGGCTGAGTTCCCACACTTGGTTTTTGGTTAACGGTTTTTGGGCTAAGGCCCTAAGGGCTCGGTTGAGCAAACGTTTTGGTTACTGGTTTTTGTGGCATGCATACGTTTTTATTGGAGGGCATAAATGTCTTATAAATGTATTTGATGAACTTACTGGTTTTTGTCCACTCACAGCTTTTGGTTTTAATGCCCTTCAGGTTGATCACGGATGCGATTGCAGCAGAGACTGGGACATTGCATACCTCCTCCATCGATCCTTGCGCACTCTGGATGCCCCGTTTGGGCAGTGATTCTTGGTTATCCCTTGTCTAACACCCCTTGTTGGACGGGAGCAGGGCATATTCCATGTTAATCCCGGGTGGATTGGGATGGGTCCTGTCAACTTGGTATCAGAGCACGGTTGCTCTTTTGTGTGCGCAGGTCGAGGGTGTGATGTCTCTTTGGGCTGCAATTCGTTATCAACCTGATAGATAGTTTTTGTGTTTGGATAGTGGATAGAGTGCGATTGGCCCGATGCGCCGTGCGTTAATGTGATTCGACCCAAGTGGGGTTGATTGTGGTGAACTGGTATAGTGGGACCGTCGGTTCGGTCATGTGATATTGGATTGTTGTGCTGCTAGGTGCAGCTAGGTTCGGGGAACCTCATGTGAGTAATGGTTTAAAAATGTGAACCCTTGTGGTGGTTTCTAGTGTGAGGGATGTTGGTTCATCGGAGTTGGCCGATGACCTAGTGGTGGAACCCACGTTGATGGAATGGTAGGATTGGATTTGACGTCTATTCGATGTCAGGACCGCGGGGTCGGTCAGGTTGTGGATTTTATATTACGGAAAACTGTTTGGTTCGGTTGAACCATAGGGTGTGATTGTGGAACCCTAGTATTAAAAAGGTAAACCTAAATTGTGGCTAGTGGATGAGAACTTGTGCTGCGACGAGCGGTTGAGGTCATGGATGACCATGTGGATAACTCTAGTGAGTCTTGTCAGAATTATGAGATCCGATCTACGGATACGGTTCTGAGATAAATTATGGAATCCCGTGTTGGATCGGGTATTAGTGTGAGGTAATGGATGCGGATCTCGATAGCAATGACAGTTAGTCGGAAGTCATGTGGAGATGACTGGCTATCGAGGGTAATCAGTGTGGTCATAATACTTGGGGATCAGGGGACGTTCAGGGAACGTTCATTTTCTTGATGTGGATTGTCAGAGTGGTGGTACCCATAGTCGTGAGGTACGGGATCGTCGTTCGGTATGAACGGAGATCCAGGATTGTCGTATTTGCACACGGTGAGCAGTATGGATGTTTGCGGGTTGGTACTTTTGTGCTGATGCTAGTATGGATGCCTGTGTGCTGATACTAGTGTTGTTGATAGTGTGTTGGTGCTGGTACTAGCGCTGGTGCTAGTGTCGGTAATGGTGTTGACGATGAGCCACAAATTGGGGTGTGACTCCGTCATGATGAACATATGTTCGGTCTTTGAGATTCGGTAGTGGTTGAGTGATTGTGCTGGATGGGACCCAGTTAAAATGGTATAATTATGACTTAAGAAATTTTGGGATGACGTCCCCTACGTCATGATAATTGGTGGATTTGGGGGAGTTGTTGACAACTCCAAAATTTGTGCGATTTTATGTTTTTAAATATCCCTAAAATGTACATGGAAATGATTAAAACTGAAAAAGACGAGGAAAACCATTAGTGGTATAACGGTAGGAATTTGTAATTGAGAACTTGTTAAACCGAGTGTCGAACCGGTAAGGGTCGGGATGTGCGAACGGAACAATAACGGATTGATTGTGGACACGGGGTTGTCCAAGTGAATTGAGGGGGTAGGAAGTCTAGTGGTTAGACTTGACGTCTTGTTGGGAGCATGTCTGTTTCCAACATGGTTGGAACCTTAGTGTCGAAGAGAGTTGTGATTGGGGAACGAGGGTGGTGTTCGTTTTTGGTGATTGGTATTCCGAAGTCATTGGGGTTGACTTCTTGCTTTCTGCCCTGGCAGACATTGACTGTAGTTACCAGTACGTTGAGCGTGTATTGGTTGGTGAGCCCGTGTGTGTTGTGAGGTCATTAGGAGGAGCTACGTGTTCGAAATTAGGTAAACGAGATTTTTCATTTTCTGCTTGGTGGCAGACGATGTTGGGGTACATGGCGTGGTGAGTGCAGTGAGTTTTTGTTGCATCCACGTAGGATGAGTTTGGACGTCATCATTTTGGATCATCCTTGGTTTTCCTAGGTGGAATGACAAGGATTGATACAAGGTAATCCGTGAGAATCCGCAGTCTCGACGTGTCTCGTCGTTGACTGATCTGTCTAGTTGTGGGAGTCGGTTGTCGATCGTTGTGGCGATCTAGGATTTTGACGTTATTGTCACGGACACAGTGTCTATCTGGGTCGTGATCTTGATGATTCAGATAGGGGGAGAGTATATCACTCTTACCTTGGTACGTGAGTCGTAAATGACGGGGTTGAACTTCTTTTCGAAGTGGGGCCCGTATGGTATTCTACTCGGGTGAGTAGGTTTTCACGGTAGTTGAATTTTGTCAACCTTAGACGTGTGGAGGTTGGATTGGCTTCCCTATGAAGTCAATCAAGTGTTTTGAGCGGGTAACCGATAGGTTCGGTTTTGGTGTGTCTTGGTAAATGTGAACGAGATTTCGGGATTTGAAATCGAATTTCTGGGTGACGATTCAGGATTCGATTTTGGAACTTGAAAGTATATTTCTGGGTTTGGGTACGGAATGATTATTCCAAATGCTAGCTTACGGAATAATGATTTCGGATTCGGATTTGGATAAGAATTAAAATTTGATGTCTGGGCTTGGATCCGGGATTTCTTACGAAATTGCGGATTCGGATTCGGAATTGGAACTAGATGTTGGGTGGAGTTTCGATTTGTCTCATGCTGGATTGGGCAAACGTACTCCATTATTGGAACGTGTTTGGCTATAACCTAGGTGGTTGTAGTCTGGTTATTAGGTAGATGTGTGTACTTCGTACATGGTTCGAGGTACAATACCTTGTAGACTTGTGATGTCTAGTTACGTTATACGGGATATACCCGAGGTGTGTTGGTGAACGTGTTGGTAGTCGGATTGGTTCCGATACCATGGGATTGGTTGTGGACCGGACATTACTATGCAATGGGTCATGGTAATTCCGATGTGTTTAATTACACACAGGTTGTGTGAAATGTCGGTAAGGGTATTGGTGAGTCGAGTACGTTGGTGGCATGTGTAGCCACAAGTGAGTCTAGTGTCAGTTTTCGACTGACAACAACTGTGTGGTGACAGATTGTCAGGATGTGTCAACATAGATTGTTGAGTGGGGTCAGCTGACTCCTAGTGGGAGTGGGAAAGGAACCGTCAAGTTGTTGCGTCAACGAGAGGGTTGATTTGACAAGTGGTGTCAAATTTGAAACAAGTAGTTTCAGTCATTCGACGGGGTCGAATGTAATCGTTGCGTTTTGAGTATTAGTGGTACGTTTGGGTGTAGACAAGTTTTGTCTAAGTAGTTGGTGTACGGGTGTACACGTGTTGCGTGGTCGATTCCACTTTCCACGGGGTGTTTGTGGAATCAGGATAGTCGAGTTTCGAGAGCGAAACTTATTAAGGAGGGAAGTACGTTGAGATTAGATCGGTTGGAATTTCGAGGACGAAATTTATTAAGGAGGGAAGATTGTAACGACCCGTCCCGAATTCCGGGATTAGATTAGTCACTAATCTTGATTGGCGAGGTTGAACGGTGGTTAGTAGGGCGGAATCGGACAAATTGTGCAAAATGACCGTTTTGCCCCTGGTCGTGGGCAAAATGTTGACTTTTTGTTCGGGCGGTCAAATGGACTTTGACCGATGACCGTGACGTAGTTCGGGACGTCACGAGTTCATAGACAGGTGGCACGTTCGATTCCGACATCCGTAGAGAAAGTTATGGTGTTCGGAAGTTGAGGGGTATTTTGGTAATTTGGCTTGTTAGGGGCCAAATGTTGACTTTTTGATCGGGAGGTCCGATGGGCGAGGGCCAAGGACCGTTACGTAGGTCTCGTCGATACGAATCCAACGACGGGCGGCATGCCGAAATCGGAGATCCGATGACGAAGTTATGGTCAAGGACGTAAAACGCGATTAACCGAGACTCGGAATAAAATAATAATATAATAATAAAATCTGATTACTTTACCCAATTCAGGGATCCTTGATGAATGACACATGTCATAATCTCCTTCCTTCCCTAATTCAGGGATCCTTGCTGGCCATTTACATTAATTAATCTTTTCCTCCCCTCAAATCCTCACCATCC